>PYUH01000057.1:48141-149560 GCA_016808085.1 Suaeda aralocaspica | reverse complement strand
TTTGTAACTTCAGGCACGGAAACCGAGGCTCGGAACGAAGCCGGAAAGCTTGGACGGGATAAGAATGAAGATGCATGGGAATGCGTGCCAAGAAGCTATGTAAACAAGTCTTGAAGAAATCATGAAGAAATAAGAAGAAAAGAAAATAAAATAAGCTTCTGAGGTATCTATGCGGGCGCACAAATAAGAAACAATGCGGGCGCATTTAAGGAGGATTCCAGCTTTGGAGGGCGTTTCTGGGAGGTTGATGATGCGGCCGCATAAATCTCCTATGCGCCCGCATCAGCCGATTTTCCGGAAATTTTATTCTTCTTTTATTTTCCTCCGTAGTTAGGTCTTGAAGCCCAACTTTGGGTACAATAGCCGACTTTCAGGCAAAATAACTTATGCTTTCATAATTATGAAATTACTCTCTTAGGTTTATTTCTAAGCACTTTTCTCTCTCAAATTATTTGGGAAATAGGGTTTTTTGTTCTAACAAAATTTTCAATTCAATTCAAGTCTTCAATTTGTTCTTCAATTTGGTATTTTCTTCTACTTTTGTTCTTTGTTTTAGTTGATTTATGCTTTTTAGTTTCTTTAGTCTATAATTTTAGTTAATGTTGATGTTAATTAGTTTAATTGTCAATTACTTTATGAATTCAATTATGAATTTTATAATTATGTTTGTTTTAATTTTCATAATCATGAGTAGTAGTCGATTTTCTAGGGTAGGGAAACCTTGATTAATTAATGGACTAACTAATTAGGTTGTTTTCAATTCCGCAATTAGTAGTCAAATCCTACTATTGGTTTTTTCGCTTACAATTGAATTGTGCGCAGATTTAGTTGTAATTTTGGTAATTGTTGAATTGGATGCCGAGAGGTAAAAAATACCCACAATAAGACTACTGAATAATAGGCGGATTAGTCTAGGCATGAGCGAGAGCCGCTAGATGAGTTTCGAGGGAGTCTAGTTCGAGAGAATTAGTGACGCCTAATTTGACGATAATTGTGAGATTGACGTCTTGTTAGTGAATCCATTAGTTGTTCTTGGTGACCCGAATGCCCTAGGCTTAATTTATGTTGTTTTAATCTCCGTCATTTCCCGTAATTAATTAGTATTTAATCAGATCGGTAGTTAGTCAACATTCAAACCAAGGCCCTTTGTACGGTTTAAGCTTTTTAGAACTAATAGGGTTCAATTGCTTCCCGAGGATAGTTCGATCCTTACTTCCCATGTAATGAGTTAGTGTTGTTGGTTTATTTTTGATAGGTGTGCGATAGCCTCATACCTCAACGTAAGGCCCAATTATAGTTCATTGCATGGATAATGAATGTATCCAAAGGGTCCCTTATCACTCCAACCTAACCCATCCTTGCACGTGTAACCTCACTAGCAAATATTTGCAAACTTTTTAGTTCTAAAGAAAATTCGGCAGCATCTCCCTATTGTTCTTCAAGTGCACAATGTAGATGATTACTCATATACATATGCACTCGAAGAACAAGTAGAGAAATGACGATCCGAAATTTTCTTTAGAACCAAAAAGAAGGCTAATATTTGCATCCTAAGTGAGATTTCACGTGCATGGACAGTCCCAAACCGGGGACTATTCAACACTTATTCCTAATGAGTAAGTGTTGAACGGGTAACTAGGCTTATGATAATGAAATAGTGTACACAAATCAATTTAAAACATTATCATGTACATTGTCATTCACATTGTACATTCAGAAAGCATACCAGGAAAATGGGAGGTTCGATTCCACAGAATCACAAATTGAAGCTTCAACCAATGGTAGTTAGAGCACCAACACCAACAAAGTTAACCAAATCTGAAAAGAAAAATATACAAACTTATTTAGATATCGACAATATTACTCATTGTTTCTGTTTCCTTACTACTTCCAATTGTAAGTACAACAATATTACAAATTTGCACTAACAACAGTAAAATATTCAATAGTTTGCGAAAAGAACACATCCAGAAATAGAGAAAGCATACCAATGAGCCTACTAGATTACAACAATTTTGCCTAAAAAGAGGCCTCAGTACAAGCAGATTAAAGGGGAAAAGGGGTTGGTGTACCAGAGTAGTATTAAAGGGGATAACACAGTAGTAATATTAGTAGGATTTGTTATGGAACACTAACAGAAAGTCCGACACTATCAAGACAGTTTATTAATTTTCCGTGAAAGAGAAAAACATACTTGTACTAGAGTTTCTGCTCGCTGTGCGCTTCTGACTCCGACTCTCACACGGCATCCTAGTTTTCAGTAGCTCCCTGGGAGAAAGTCGCCAACTCTTTAGGAACTCAAATAACATGTTAACACAATCATCTAGAAAGAAATTTTCTACCATTAGTTGATAAATAGAATTTCCAACCTTACAGTTCTGGAGCCAACTTTACCAGTAGCACCAGCAACAAACACAACATCTTCATCTATGGAATCAAGATTCTCCCTAGCCGTCTCGACTGCAGAAGAAGTGAATCTAGTAATGCCTAAAAGATGTAATAACAGATTTCTGTTATGACAATAAGACAGCCTCTAGTGACAAGTGACACACTTAATCCAAATTGAAACAGACAAAGGCTGGAGTTGGGTATGCCTCAAATAAGACAGCATCTCAAATTATCTAACAAATTCACAGAAAAAAAAAAAGACTGATTAATTTCAATTGAGAATACTTGGTGACATTGTTGCATTCTATGTAGGTCCATTAATGCATTATCATTAGCATTGCATTACCCTAGCCTAGTGCTACTAATTGAAATGTTGAATATTATAAAGCTTTAACTCTATGATCCTTGAAGCAAAAATGAAATGCTCCCAATTCTGTCAATGAGTGAAACAAAAATAAGCAGTTTTAATCATCAACTCAATAAAGCTGTGTCTGTTGAATGACTTGAATCCTATTGGGTCTTCAACGTTGAAGAGTTTCTGAATTTAAGATCATGTGCAAATCAATCATTTAAGAATTTTCTCATCAACAAATTGAAGCATAAACTACTAAGATGCATAAATATGAGCTGAAATGATCAGAACTGATCTGGTAAACTGACCAAAACAGATCTGAACTTCAGGAAAAATCAATAGTTAAAGTTATGGTATCATGCATTCATACTACTAATGATTCACTGAAAAAATATACTGAATGTATAATTTGTAGTTGAAGTTTTCTCAATATAGGCTTTACTCATGTATCTGATATTGCATGTTTTTCTTTCAATTTAGAATTCTAGGTGTTATATTCAGTGATTTTCAGGTCATTCCTTCTTTGAACTGATTTTCAGCCATGCAGTTTCAGTGATTTACTAACAAAGTCAAGAAAACCCCATTTCCAAAAACAGAAATTAAATTTCAGTTGATTTCAAGAAAACACCTTCTGTTATGATTCACTACCACATCCGAAACAAATCTGAACTGATCTGTGGAGCTAACCAGAACTAATAATTAATATTGGACATGAATTAGTTAGACACGAATAGATTAATTAGTAAAATGGTAAAGGAGCAGTGATTTGTCCAGCAAACAACTACAAAACAGAGAAACTAGCCAGTAGTTCAATCAACTACCATCAAGCAAATATGACTACTTTTAGTTTTTCCTTACAAAATCATCCCCTAGAATCTTGCAGATAATTTTCAGCCATAGAAACACTATAAAAACAAGCCATACATAAAACCTGATGTAGAACTACATACACGAAGTAATCAATTACCACCTATAGGTCAAGAATAGGTATCAGTGACTACTCTACTACCAGGCTTTTTCAAAAGTATGAAGGTAGTTGAACACAAGAGGAATCAAAATTCAAATACTACTAAACTACCACCGGCAAAAGCAATGTCAGAATATCTAAGCCAAACAACTGAGAAACAAATCAAATAAATTAGGCAATCAACTATTGTTTAATCTGGTAACAATCTAGTTTCGAGTCACGACTAACGCAAGTTGCAAGATATAACTAGGATACAGCTCAACCAAGTTGCTTATAAATTATGCAAATCCCATTGCAACTAGACAAATTCTAATTGTAAATTTGACTAATTTAGCAATTATTTCAACTTTACTTGCATTAGACTATTACTTCTTCAAGCTATTCAAGGGTTTTTAAGGATGACAACTAGGGGTGAAACTAATTCGGTTTAAAACCGAAAACCACACCGCACCAAACCATTTTTAAATTATGGTTCGGTCTTTTTATAATTCTGGTGCGGTTTGGAGCGAAATTTTTTAAAAATTCGGTGTTCGGTTTGGAGTTGGTGCGGAGAAATAGAAACCGAACTCCAAACCGTACACCAAACCGTATAAAAGCCTAAACTACATCAAGGGCTTAAGGCCCAAAAATGAATAAAACCCTAAAAATATAAATGGAGTTAGTGACTCTATTTCAATATCTTTTAAACTCTCTTTAAATCTCATGTTCCTTATGTTCTTCATTTTTCGCCATTTGTAGTACTTTCTTTTTTTAATTTCGTTCTTCATTCCTTCTTTTGCTTT
Source organism: Suaeda aralocaspica (assembly GCA_016808085.1). Taxonomy (NCBI): domain Eukaryota; kingdom Viridiplantae; phylum Streptophyta; class Magnoliopsida; order Caryophyllales; family Amaranthaceae; genus Suaeda; species Suaeda aralocaspica. Next base: position 145,071 of record PYUH01000057.1, on the reverse strand, counting down.
CTCTAGCTAAATACCTCAATCCCTCAAAGTCACTATTCTTTTTTATTATTTGTTCTACAATCCTTGTTCTTTTGCGTCATTTCTTTCTCTCCTTAACACATCGATCTTCAATCAATTGATTAAAACACTTATCTAGTATTATTGAAATTTAAACTAACAACTTGGTGTATTTTAAAGAAATGATGTAAAATACTACAAGTAGCCCTATATTTAACTTCTTTGTTTCTAATTTGTATTGTGGAACATTAATTGATAGTTGAAAATAAGGCATTATACCAACAAGTCGAATTTTCTAGATTTGGGGTAAACAATTAAGTATGATAGAAATTCGGTTTGGTTTGGATCCAAACCCAACACCCGAATTTGTTTGGATGGTTTGGTTTTTGAGTGAAATTTAGATTGGTTTGGATTGGAGTGGAAATTAATAAACCGAAATAATATGGTTTGGATTGGAGTTGCTATAATCCAAACCGTACACCGAACTTTCACCCCTAATGACAACATTAAAACAAGAAGTAAGATCCAAATTAGCCAACTAACTAAACTTTTTGTCATTATAATAAAAAAGTTAATCCACAATTTCACACTCACCAAAAAAAAAAAAAAGAAAAAAAAAGAAAAAAAAACTACTATCCATATAGGTATAGTAAAGTTTCTAAACTAGCAACATATATGCTATCCTAATTTGCGATTTTGAAATCAAGCAAACGTAGCCAATCACAACAATAAAGTAATTAAAATTGTATAAAGAAAAGGTACAAAATCACATCAAATTCCACTAACATGAAATAAAATTAGCATCTAAATTAAGCTCAAAACTCCAAAATTGACATCAAACTTTACAATTCTCAAATTAAACAAATGACTTAGTAATCAAAAGCATCAAATTAATCAATGCTGAAGTTGAAGTAACAAAAACTCCAATTACACCACAACACTAAAATCTGAAAAATAAAAAGTACTTCATTTTAATAGCTTAGAATAGCTTTTCAATACTTCATTTTTTATGAATCAGAACTAAGAATAAATTCAAAGTTCATTGCATTAGCTAATTTCCAAGCCCTAAAACTCAAAAACAAAAAAATAAAATAAAATGAAAATTACAATACGATATAATTGATTCATAGTCCCATACAAAAATTCCCACATAATGGCATTCAATAGTTGATAAAACTAATTTAATAAATAAAAAATACCCAAAAATAAATCAGAAAAAAGGGGGAATTAGTACCTTAAATTATACTGTGTTCTTGTACTATCAACTGCAAAAAAGCACAGAAAATAATTAATATAAATTTCAATTGAATTAAATCGAGTAAAGTAATATACTTAATGCAATTAAATAATTATGTTAATGCATGCAATTGCAATTGAATTCGCAGTTGAAAATTTGTTTAAAAAATTATAGATTATACTAAGATTAAATTGAATCTGAACCCTAGCTTAAATTTAAAACCATAGATTATACTGAGATTAAATTGAATCTGAACCCTAGCTTAAAATTGTAATTGAAATTAAAATACCGCCGCAAAACAATTCGAATCTGAACCCTAGCTTCGAGATTGAATGTCGAAGAAATTGAATGGCATTGTTGGTGATTGCTGGCGTTTACTCCGGCGAGTTCGCCTTCACCGGCTGCAGTTGATTCGCCGGCGGATTCTTCAGGAGATGCGAGTTGAGAGGTTGAGAGGTGAGAGTTGCGAGTTGGTGAGTGAGAAAATGAGAGGTTGAGAGTTAACTGTACAGTTGAGAGGAAGAGACAGATAAAACGAAAGTATCGGTTTATTTTATTATATTTTATCAATTGTGTCGTTTTTTTTAAAAACAATACAAATATGAACACATTAGTGTCATTTTTTTATATTTTATCAATTGTGTCGTTTTTTTTAAAAACGATACAAATAGAAACACATTAGTGTCGTTTTGGGAAACAAATGATACTAATAGCAGTTATTAGTATCGTTTTTTTTAAAAACGATACTAAAGGGGCGTTACTAATGGACATTTTTCTATTAGTGTGTGAATGATTTGAGAGAAACTTTTGAAAACCTTCGCAAGTATAATATGAAACTAAATCCGAAAAAGTGTGTTTTGGAGTGGATTCTGGAAAGTTCCTTGGATTTTTGATTGATCAAAGAGGAATTGAGGCAAATCCGAACAAGATACAAGCTGTCACTAATATGACTTCCCCACGCACTGTGAAAGAAGTCCAACGGTTGACCAGATGTCTGGTGGCACTTGGCAGGTTTTTGTCTAAGTCTGGAGACAAGTGACACTTCTTCTTCGACACTATTAAGAAGAAATCAAAGTTCGAATGGACGGAGGATGCTGAGCAAGCCTTGATACGCCTAAAATCTCATTTACATACCTTGCCACGGCTTGTCAGTCCCTTACCCAAGGAACCCCTTTATATGTATCTTGCCATTTCAGAGTAGTCGGTTAGTGCAGTTCTGGTGGCAGAAAGGGAGGGGGTGCAGATGCCAGTCTATTTTGTAAGTCATGTCCTCAGAAATGCGGAGCTAAGGTATTCCGAGGTTGAAACGTTTGGTCTGGCGCTTTTCATGGCTTCAAAGAAGTTGAGGCCATATTTTATGGCACACCGCATTGTCTTATATGCTGATCAGCCGTTAAAGCTACCATTCACCAAAATGGAGTCTTCGGGAAGGATGATTAAGTGGGCGATAACACTACGAGGGTTTGACTTGGTATTTGAACCTCGGAAAGCTATAAAGGGGCAGGCGTTGGCGGATTTCTTAGCAGAACTAACAAAGCCTCAATTCCCACCAAACCTTTCAAGGGTATGGAAAGTCCATGTTGATGGGTCCTCCACCCAAAATGGCTGTGGAGCAGAGCTGATTTGTGAATCTCTAGAAGGAGATAAGTATGAGTATGCGCTCTTCGTTTCAAATTCCATGCCTCCAACAACGAGGCGGAATACGAAGCTGTTTTGGCAGGCGTTCAGATGTGCAAAGCGGTAGGTGCCGAAGAAATTGAAGTAATTTTTGATTCACAGTTAGTTGTAAGTCAAGTTAATGGAGAGTATGAAGCTAGGGATGATACCATGGCTCGGTATTTGGAATTTGTAAAAGGGGAAACCAAGGTTTTGAAACATTTCTCTATCACACAAGTGCCCAGATCTGAAAATCATCAGGCAAGTCCTTTCAAAGTTAGCTTCTTCGGCACTTTCCGACACCCCCAGGACGGTATTCTGGGAAGTTAAACAACAAAGAAGTATTGATATATTGGAAGTCCAGGTGTTGGATAGGACTTCCACATAGATGAATGATATCTGGGTGTACAAGCTGAATGGCACACTACCAGCTGATCAGAATGAAAGTAAAAGAGTAAAGAAGAATGCTGAAAGGTTTGAGATTACCAGTGGGGAACTGTTCAAGCGGGCATATTCCAAGCCCTTACTTAAGTGTATCACACCAGAGGCTGGACGGGAAGTTCTGGATGACTTGCATAGAGGGGTATGCAGCAACCGCATAGGTGGAAGGGCCCTAGCAGAGAAGGCATTACGGCTTGGTTATTTTTGGCCAACCCTAAGCAAGGATGCGATGAGGATGGTCAGGTCATGTGACAAATGTCAAAAGCATGCCCCATCAATCCATCAACCCGCAAACGTTCTAAATCCCATCGATAGTCCAATACCTTTTGCAAAGTGGGGAATGGATATCTTGGGTCCCTACCCTCCGGCGTCTGGACAGAGAAAATATGTTTTTGTTGCAGTTGACTATTTCACGAAGTGGGTCGAAGCTGAAGCCGTAAAGAATAGCAAAACGAGTGATGTGAAAACGTTCATCTAGAAGTTCATTCTAACTAGGTATGGTATGCCGCAGGCCATGGTGTTTAACAATGGTAGGCAGTTTGAAACAGATAAATTAAAAGACTGGTTGGCTGATCAAGGTGTATCAAGTTACTTTGCCTCCGTAGGTTACCCGCAAGCAAATGGTCAAGTAGAGTCATTTAACAAAATCATCACTGTGGGAATCAGAAAGAAGTTGGAGAAGGCAAAAGGTTTATGGGCCGATGAGCTGCACAATATTTTATGGTCAATACGTACAACAGCTAAGAACTCCACTGGGGAGACACCCTTTCTCCTTGTGTATGGGGCAGAAGCAGTCCTATCAATCGAGCTATGTGAGCCCACCCTTCGCGTAATGTTATATGATGAGGAGGCCAACTGGGAGGCCATGAAGATTGCATCAGATTTGCTGCCAGAAACAAGGGGCAATGCCACCTTAAGGCATGAGATATATCGGTTAAGAATGACTCGGGCATACCAGAAGAAGGTTAAAATCCAGCCGCTCGGAAAGGGGGATTTTGTATTGCGCAAGATAGAAGCCGTAGGGCGAGCCAATGAGGAAGGGAAATTAACTCCGAACTGGGAAGGACCATACCGTATTGTTGAAGAAATTCGGGACGGAACATACCGTCTTGAAACGCCAAATGGAGTACCAGTCTTAAGGACTTGAAATGCTGCTAATTTAAAGATATACCATTTCTAGCATGCCTTAGATGTTGTTTTACAACTAGGCAGCCTAGAAACCTTAAAGCCAAAGATGCTGCTTGGCAGCTAGGCCTCTTTTTGTATTTGCCTTTGATGTTTTTTACTTAGCCATTTTGATAAATAAATTCGTTCACCCATGTCGTATTGAAGAATTTGGATGCATGGTATAATTTACTTAGTTAAATTAAATGCATAATTGATTCCGTTTTTGTTCATCACTTAGGTACGAAATATACAGGATAAACAGAGAAGTTCATAGTGATCCCCTGTCAAATTACAGCCACTCATAGAGAGCAGCTCGGACATAATAGTTTTCTCCCTACCATAACAATAAGAGAAGGACACCGATAGTCCGGAGGCCTCCAAATTTTGTTATAGGAGAAGAGTTTGGCCACCCATGCCTTCTCGTCCTAAAGTTGGCTTAAATCTTGTGGGCCACGTAAGGCCAATAGGTAGCTAGCTTATTCAAGTCCTTACCCGGTGTTTAAAGACCGTGGAGGGATATTCATTGCAAAGACCCAGTTCGGCATTTAGAAACCGAATTGATAGCAATATCAAAGTTCATTGCAAAGACCCAGTTCGGCATTTAGAAACCGAATTGATAGCAATATCAAAGTTCAGTGCAATGACCCAATTCGGCATTTAGAAACCGAATTGATAGAAATATCAAAGTATATTGCAAGGACCCAGTTCGGCATTTAGAAACCGAATTGATAGCAATATCAAAGTTCAGTACAAAGACCCAGTTCGGATTATAAAAGCCGAATTGATAGCAATATCAAACTTCACCGCAGAGATCCAATTCGGTATACTGAAGCCGAATTCATTACAGACACTCAAGTCGGTATACAGAAACTGAATTGGTAGCGAATCTGATGCATTCCCCAACAAACTTATTCAAAACTAAAATGCCGAATTAGTACTTAACTATTGCTACACCTAGATCTCATCCGGTGTTTATGGAACTATCCACTCGAGATCTGATCACCGAAGAGTTCAAGAGTTTACTAACTCTACACGTTGGTGTAAGGGATGTGACCAACACTGATGAGTCAATACCGATTACGAATGCATCCTTATACTTGAAAAGTGCAAAAATTGAAATTGCTGAAGGTTTCAGCCATACACACTCCCTTGATCAACACAATCTAGTTTAGGGACAAATATGGCAGTAAACTAGATTTATTGTTTGGGGCATGGAGACTGACACATTCACCAATTTCAGGGGCAGCAATATGCCAAGGGATGGTTTACTTGGCAAAATTCAAAGTTTACAAGGACAAAGGGTTAAACTATGTGGAATGCCGAGTGATCATTTTCATTTTTCAGAAATTCAAATGCTAAAATGAAAAGAAAATCTAGCATGCTGAATGATGAATTTCACTTGCAAGTATGTGGAATGCCGAGTGATCATCCTTACTTCAGAAATTCAAATGCTAAAATGAAAACAAAATCTAGCATGCTGAATTGCACTTGCAAGTTTTTGCGAAACAAAATGCAAAAATGAGTAAACCAAAAAATATATGTAAACATCATATATAAATATATAGCAAATGACTCGGTGTCCAAAAGCACCGAACCATTAAAATTCAAAAAGTCTGGTAAGTGAATTACCAGACCAAATCATTGTCAAAAAATTACAAGTTGGTCATAAAAAGATCAGCCAATACTCAAAGTTTGATAAAAGCAAAAAATATTAAAAAGCTTGGGGGAAGGGGGGAGGAGCTTCATTCTTCGTCTTCTTCCTCGTCATCATCATCCTCCTCAGGCTCCTGGAAGAAAGGCTCGGGCTGCCCAGCAGCATCTGCAGCAACCTTCAAGGGAGCCCAATCCAGATAGGGCTGGAACCATGAGAAGGCGTTTTTAGGGAAAGCTTTTTCCCACGCCACCTGAACCAACTTTTGTTGAGCAATTTCAGCCTCCTGGACGGCGGCTGCAATCTTCACTGGGACGAGAAGGTTAGCCTGCTCGTGCTCCTGAACAGCTTGGTTCAGTGTTTCCTTCTCTTTGAGGAGGGATGCATTCTCCTTATCTAGGTTATCGGCCTTTTCAGCCGATGTCTTCCATTGTCCAGCATTGGAGAGGGCGTCATCCCTCTCCTTTACGAAAGCATCCCTCTCCGGTTCCACCTCCCTACATCTTGCCTCGTCCTTAGCAAGTTCGGCCTGGAGGTTGACAATGCTGGCCGCCTGTGCATCCATGGTAGCACGAGAGGTTAGGTCAAGTTTACAAGTGCTAAACATGGCGGTATCAATCACCGTCTTTACCTCTCCCCGAGCCTCCTTGAGCTCTTGCTCAGTCCGAGCTTTCCATTCTTTGGTTGCATCGAGCCGAATGATAGCCTGCACTTAACAAATTCAGTTAGAAGAATGGGAGCAATGCATATCAATAAAAGACGAAAATTGAATGGGTAAATATACCTCCAGGAGAGCATATTGCATAGGATTGATCGCCCCCTCATAACAATTCTTCATAGAGCTTCGGTATTCAGGAGGGACGATCTTCATTATCTCCTTGATGAGCTTCGGCCTCTCGGGGCCGGGGATGCCTTGAAGAGGACGAAGGTAGTCACCCTCCTCTCCTTCGGTCTCCGCCGAGTCTGCAATAATCAAAGGCAGTGGTTTAGAGCCCTCAGAACCTTGCGATCCAACATCACTTGCCTCTGCAAGTAATCCTTGCACACGGTCAGTAAAAAACTTACCACCAACACGGGCATGGAGATTTTGTGCCAGTTCTTGCACATATGAAGGGATGACTTCTTTGGCCCCTTGACTAAGGCCGGCCAGAGCATCGGAGGAAGGAGCGGCAACCCCCTCTTTCCCCTTCCGGGAGACACCAGTCAACACCACTGCTCCGGTTGGAGGGGCAGTGGTGGACACCTCTGCCTTCACGGCGTCCCTTTGACGACGTTTCTTGCTCTTTTTGGTAGAGGCCGAAATGGCCGGCCTCTTCTTGCTAACCTTCCTCGTCACCTGGGAAGGGGCACCACTCTCCTGAGAAGAATACAAGAAACAAGAGATGAGTAAATATCCTCTAACACAAGGACTCAATTCGGTATCTCTAATTCGAGTCAATAAAAAACTAATGTGTTCCATTAACACCCTACTCGGTATGCTAATAACGAATGGGAAAGATTTAGGTACTCCGCACATACCTAATCCGGCACCCTAATGGAATAAGACGATAAAGCCAAAACTAAATCACTTCACAGCTTACCTGTTCAGTCCATGCATGCCGAACAGGGTGATTGTGAATTCACCTCACAACTAACCTGTTCGGCCTATGCATGCCGAACAGGGTGATTGTGAAATCACTTCACAACTAACCTGTTCGGCCTATGCATGCCGAACAGGCTGATTTTGAAATCACTTCACAACTAACCTGTTCGGCTCATGCATGCCGAACAGGGTGATTGTGAAATCACTTCACAACTAACCTGTTCGGCCTATGCATGCCGAACAGGGTGAGTGTGAAATCACCTCACATCTTACCTGTTCGGCCTATGCATGCCGAATAGGGTGATTGTGAAATCACTTCACATCTTACCTTAAAAAAAAAAAATAAAAAAAAAAAAAAAGTGTGAGCAAGACGAAAGTTACCTCGGTCACCTTTCGACGGTCCCGCCATTCCTGGTTCTTTAGCTCAAAAAGCTCCTCCAAGTACTCATCCCACGTCTTTTCTCCCTTCTGGCTTGGGGTTAGTTGGCTCATTGCTTCGTCTGCAATCAACCAGGAAAGATTGATTAATTATGTAAAACTTTAACAAATATTAGCAAGTATAAGAAGACCGACGGTATCTGGACTACCTCTAGGCATGCTCAAAGAAAGGCCACATGCCGAAAGAAAAGTGTTGCTCCTAAACAACGTAAAATCTGGCACCCACACCACTGGAACAAAAACTTTCTTTTTCCTACCTCCCCTTGTTTTCACAGTCACTTGCCAGTTACTGAAAAACTTGTGCACAAAAATGAAGTCAAATTTTGGGTGAATAGGGGGAAGGTCTGGGTTCCTACCAGCCAGATAGGGGTTCTCAATCCACTCGTTCAGAGAGTCGGACAGACCCTCTTGGCTGATTTGAACGTAGAAGAAGCGGTGTCTCCACCTTTTCCATTTGTTTGGCTTTGAGGCTGTCATCATGAAGTTTTTTCTGGAAGAGATGACGTACCAGTCATCTCGCTCTGCGTCCACACACGTGATTGAATGCATGTGGCAGAAAACAGCAAAGTCCAGGGGGATCCCCCTCAACTCACAAGTGGCAATGTAGCCAAGAATGTTCGTCCAGGAGTTGGGGGTGAGTTGCCAGAGTGCAACTCGGTATCCCTCCAAGAGGGTAATGATAAAGGGATGAAGGGGAAATCTCAACCCTAGGTCAATAGCCGCCTCATATAATGGGACGGTCTTATCAGGGAGAACGATGATGGATGCCCTAGCAGGGGGCACCCTTATCTTAAAACCAGGTCCAAAGGCGCATGCCCTCCTATAGACCTCTAACTCACTCTTATAATGATCTCTAAAGCTTTTCTCTAAGAAACAGTTGCTGGGGGTATATACTGGCTTGGATGAGGATTCTCCTTCGTCATCCTCACCATCCCCTTCACTCGAAGAAGATGAGGCTTCGAGCTCCTCCTTCTCAGGGGCCGGATGAGGGTCAATCAAGTGTTGTTGAGCAGTTGTAGAGTTTAGTAAAGGATGATATTCCTCTACTGATACGGCATCCGAGACCTCATGAGCAGGCACCCAGAAGATGCCTGATCCTTCGGACACCCTGGCTGTCTGTTTTGTCCGTGCCATCGAAGTACCCTGCACAGGTACAGGCGCAACAGCTGGCCCATCAGCATAATAGTCAATCATACCAAACTCTAATGTATGAAAAGGTCCGTATACAGACGATTCCTCTGTCTCCATGGAAGGGTTCGACCTTTCAGGGGACGGAATCAGTTTGTAAGATTCAATGGGAGTGGAGGTGAGTGATTGATCCAAGGCACAAGACTCGGCGTCCGAATTAAAAGACATAAGTACTAAAGTGAAAAGTATAAAGAGAATATATGGAGCGGTACCTGAGTAGATGAAAAAAGGCTGATGTAGGGATGCCGAGACGAAGAAAGGTCTTGAAGAAAAACAGTCAGCTGATTTGCAGGCTTGAAATGATGCGTTTTAAACTTCTCTCTCTAACACAGATTCTCTCTCTTCAACTCATTAAATTCTCTCTCAGGAAATGCAAGAAGTAATAAATGGAAAGTGAAGGAAGATGTTAGTATTTATAGAAAAAGAAAAGAAGGTGAAAAGTTGATGCTCCTTTTCCCCCAAAAAATTTTGAATTATCCCATGGGCTTAGGCCCATGGGCGTCTTTGAGGCTTGTTCAAAAGGGGTCTAAAGTGTGGTCCAGGCCCAGTTCGACACCCCTTTTGAAGGGGCAAATGTTGTGGGGTATCTTCTCCTGACACGTGACCCAATGGCTGGGTGACACGTGGCCCAATGGCTGGGTGACACGTGGCCCGATGTGGGAGTGACGCGTGGCAATATTAAGTCAGCTGAAGAAGGATGACACCTTGGTCTACGGGACAAAGCCCATCACTATCAGGCCCACCAAGTTAACCTAACAGTCAATCCAACGATCATGGATGTGACACGTGTCAACATCTTATGCATGATGCAGCTCTCGAGAAGCCTATAAATAGGTCTCTTTTTTACTGCTTTAGGGGACAGATTTACGTCAGCAAACAGAAGTATTTATAATTAAGAGTTTCTCTAGGATTAGAGTTTTCTCTCTCAAGATTACTGTTCACTGACTGTTAAAATTGCAATCATTCATTAAATATTTGATTATATAAAAGCAAATCACTTTGTGTTGTAGCATTGTATTTGAGTCCACACATTTTCCTCGATATTATACAAATTTCCCGAAAACAGTATCGTTTTTTTTTAAACGATACTAATAGCGATTTTAGAAAACAAAAAAATAAAAAAAAATCACAATTATAATGAAATAATAATACTAGTAACCAAAATTAAAAATATTATAACAAAGACTATTAAATTGATGAATAACAATAATAAATTATTACAAAGACATTAATGATACATAAAGGGTCATAACTTAACTTCAACATAACAAAATAATAGTAGACCAAATTCTAATAAAAGTGCAGAAACCCAACAACAAAACACCTTAATAGCAACTACTCAATAGCAATAACATGAGCAAAAATACAACAGACCAAAGGTTAGAGCAAAGCCAAATGAACCCAGCTACGAAGAGGTCCTGCGGTAGGCGGGGCTGATCTTCATTGTCTCTTTAGACTCTTTTGCCTTGTTGTATGTTTCACACATAACCATGGTCAGATCAAAGAAAAATCTATTCATCTACCTATCTAATGCTATACTGCAGTATAACATGTCAGCATGCCCAATAAAAGACCTGAAAACAAAGCACAACATTCCCAAAACTATTGTACAATAGTAGCAGAAAAACCACAAAACAGCCCTTAGACAAAGAGCGGGATAATTAGCTCCAAAACAACCACTGAACTATACTAGATTGCCATGAATACAATCATAAAGATTGCACATTAGACTCATTAATCACTTTTGCTTTGCTTTAAACGGACAACACCAAAATGGCTTTCATGACATTCTCCACTTTTTTCTAATGAACAACTTTCATTAAAACGTACATGCTACTTCCATTAGTCACTTTACAGAGTTCATAACATCAAAAAGCAATGGAACCATGAGACAAACATCACACAACTGACTTGATGACCACAAATGGTAAATCACAATTCAAATAAACTAAGATGACTTTCAAAACCAAATTCCATTAGCTTAGATGTTAATTATAAAATAAGAGAACTATTATAATAAACTAATGAGTGGTTAATCATACACGTAAAAAGGCCTCATGTCAATGTTGTTAGACACCAAATAGGAAAACTTCATAAAGACTCCAAACTGCTCCTCATGTCAATTCTAACATTCTCATCCTTCAAAGAACTAACCTCTGCTTCAATTTCAGATAATCTCTTCTGGTGAGTAGAAAGGTCAGTCTCAGCATCTGCCAATGCACAGAGATGTCCTAGCAATTCACCACCACCCCTGCCACATCAAACGATCAACTCAAGATCTGCTATCATGCTATACAGTCCTGTCGCTTAGCTAAGCGATAAAAATATATTACACATGGAAGTTCAATAATCACAATCAAGAGTCAAAACGCTTAGATTAATCCACAACCTCAGAAACCAGATCATACAGGACATTGATTGCTATTGTTTTTAAAATAAAAGCGAGATATTGTTTACAAAATAGCCATCAGTACTCATATTTATTTTTATTTTAATACATTGCTTCCCAAACTTGTGCTAATTACTCCCACTCTTCCAGTGATAAACTGAAGATTTACAAATTGCATTTGATCATGAAAGATGTCAGCAATGATATCATTTAGCAAAGATTCCCTGTACCTTAAATATATATATAGAAGATTTGTCCTATGTTTTATTCCACTCAAAATTATATATCTGCTATCTATCATCAAAAGTTACGATGTAGCAAAGTTTTCAAGTCTAAGTCTGTAAGAGGCTTAAATCCGGGTGTTTATGATATTATGAAAATTTCATAGAGGAAGTACAAAAGGAGTGTACATCTTTACATAGCTAGCTTGTAAATGATTTTAGAGAGTAGCTAATACCTACGACTACCACCAGTCAGGAGACCACTTGGCTGAAATATGTCGCCTTCAAGTGTGACACATGGCTCCCTGACACCAATGTTTCCCTCTTTATTAAAAGCAACCTGTGAAGTAACAAAACAACAGTAAACCAAGTAATGAACCAATCACTAAGAGGATTCAACTCTTGGCAGTTTAAGGATCAATTAAATAAGAAACACAAAATAAGCTGTTGTGCCAACGGCCACAGTCCAAGACAATTGGTTTTGCAATCCAAATTTGGCAACATGCATTCACAATAGCCAGGATATATTCTCATTCAGACAACTTTGTTCCAAAGTTCTGACTTCTGAATCATAAAATGATCCACAACACCAAGTAGGAAAGATACCATAATGTTTATTTCAACAATGTCCAACTCACAAATTTTAGTAATTAACTCTATCACCATGTTATATATATGAAATTATGAACTAACCTTTACAGCAGCTTCCCTGGTCTTGCAAACAAAGGTGGATCCAAACACATACTCCATGGCCCTTTGTAGAGTATACACCATAAGTTTAACATAATACTTCAAAAGTAACTTCAAAGTTTCAAAAAGCTTTTAAACTACAAAAGCATGTAAAGGGGATGTCTTAAATACATATAATGGACTTAAAACTATAAACGACCTAGCATTTGCAAAGGTGCATGAGGAGAAGACTTAGTTGGCTAGATCGTGAAAGATGCATAACAAATTTTCAAGAAATTGATATGGGATTTGAGAAGTGCTTCTTGAAGACCTGATTACGATATGGTACAAAACAAGCAAACAACTACATTACTTGAGATAGCTCAATGCAGCAGCAGAGACATGTATCTTCAGTTCATCGTCATATTCCACTAAAGAAAGAGCCAGTGTAGCATTAGCTTTACCCACCTGAGTATGTAAAATAGTTATCAAGAAATGAACAACCTGCTACATAGCAGTGAACGATAGCAATAAGTGTGTTGAAAGAAACCATTTTAGTAGCGGCACGCTGTTTATCGGAAGGAATAACATGAGCTTGAATTTTGTTTAGAGGAATAAGGGTGACTCTTCTTCGAAGATCACCATTTTGCAGGAGTTGTTTACCAGTTGTTTGTGTATCAACTACGACATTAAACAACCTACCACCAGCCACAACCTGCAACCCATAATTCTAATTAGAGAAATAAAGACACTACATGGGTTGAATATTACCCAAAGAGCAAAGCATATGTTTTTTTTGTTAGAATATTTATTAAATATCCTATATGGCCTATGTGTTTAAGGTTTAATAATAAAATAAATAAGTCTATATTAACGTTATTAGATTTTAATAATAAAGGTGATACCGTGATGAATCGGTTTCAATTAATGACATTAAAATCTGGGAGTATTATTATTCCCTCGTCCCTTGCCCATTAAAATAATATGTGATATCTCTTATTAAAGAATATATAATAGTAAAGGTGCTCACTTGAAGAGACACCAACATTAAAAGGAGTTGGTTAAGAGAGACACACAAGTTATATTTATTATGGACATAAGAGGGAAGTTATGGGAAATCATTTTTTATTTTCATGAAAACTCATAACATTAATCACAAAAAAAAAAAATTACTGGTTTATTATTCATCAAATAAACAATCAAATCAAAGGGCTAAAGGGAGGAAAATCTCTAGAGATTGCTATCAAGATTTACCATGGATCAAGGTTAGCCTTTTTGTTATTATCTTTGCGTTGAATTATGTTTAGTCTCGATCCTTTGTGTTTGATTTCATGAACGAAATCCGTAAATTATCTTACATTTGGTATCAAGAGCGGGTGTAGACTATCATAATTTACGCATTACGATGATTACTTGAATAGTATTATTCAAGGTCTAGTGCATGAAAGAAAACAGCAGTATATAAGAAAATTGAATAGTATTATTAGTCTGATGATGATTATATTATGAAATGCCGGAGTTCCCTTTACGTGGTTGAATGCAATCCAAATTAGCAAATCCTCAATGTGATTAGGCAGAAAAGTAGGGCTGGAACCAGATTCAAGTGTTGAAATCCCAAAGCATTTGTGATGTTTTCTATAACTACTTGAATAGTATTATTAAAAAAAAATAAATAAAACCCATTAAAAATTATAATTCAAGGTCTAAATAAGGGTAGTAACTTGTTAGTCACCAAAGTGGCCTAGTTATGTATGTTATTTAGATTTTGAATTATAAATTAGATTTCAATTGATCATGATTAAAGTGATGCTATTATTAAAATAAGTTTTATTGATCAATTGTTTTATTGAGTATATTCTAGAAGATCATCCAAAGATGGATCATTGAATATAGTCAATAATATGTGAAGTATTAGACATACATTCTTTGTTAAGTAGTATGTTTATCCAAAGATGGCGTGCTTGTTTAGCAAATATATATTATGTCAATTATAAAAGTATATGTTTTTTTTAGCATCGATGAAATTGTGTGTATTTAAGTATAGCCCAAAGGTTACTTAGATGCATATCATAAAGTATATATAGTTAGTTATTTATTAAAATCTGTATTATATTTTATCAAAGCGCTAATAGGTGAGCATGTATTAATTTATTGCAGCTTCATCAAATTTCTATTCATTTGCGAACTCTGTTGTGAAATTCAATGGGCTGAACTATGATGATTGGTCTGAACAAATCCGGTTTACACTGGGTATTATGTCTTTGGACCTTGCAATTCAAATGGATGAGCAGCCCGCAACCATTACAGACACTAGCTCCGATGCAGAAAAGTCTCTCTATGAGGCATGGGAGCGATCAAATCGGTTGTGTTTGAATCTCATGAGGATGACTATGGCTGAAAGTATCAAGCCATCTATGCCTAAGACAGAGAATGCAAAGGAATTCTTGCATGTGATTAAAGAGTGTTCACAATCTGATTTGGCTGATAAGTCAATAGTGGGCAGCCTAATGAGTGAGCTGACTACTAAAAAGTTTGACTGGTCTCAGCCTATCCATGATCATGTGACTCACATGTCTAACTTGGCAGCAAAGTTAAAGAGCCTGGGAATGGATGTGAGTGACTCATTCTTGGTTCAATTCATCATTAATTCTCTACCTCCAGATCAATTTGGTCAGTTTCAGGTGAACTATAACACCATTAAGGATAAGTGGAACTTTCAAGAATTAAAGGCCATGTTGATTCAAGAGGAAGGTAGATTAAAGAAGATGAAAGATCGAGAAATCCATCTCATAGGTCATGATGGTGCCAGCAGCAGCAAAGAAAAGCCAGGTAAAAAGGGCAAAAACAAGGATAAGACTTCTGTGAAAGGTCCACAAAGTCAAATCCGAAAAGACAAGAAGTGTTTCTTTTGCAAGAAATCGGGACACTTCAAGAAAGAATGTCCTAAAAGGAAGGCTTGGTTCGAAAAGAAAGGTATACATTATAGCTTTGTTTCCTTTGAATCAAATCTTATAGAAGTGCCTTTTAATACTTGGTGGTTAGATTCTGGTGCTACTACTCATGTGTCTCATATTAAACAGGGATTCAATTCGATCCAGCCCATAAGAGGAGCTGAACAGTACTTGTTCATGGGAAACAGGATGAAGGCACGTATAGAAGGAATAGGGACTTATAGATTGATCTTAAACACTGGCTGTTATTTGGATCTTGAAAGATGTCTCTATGTACCTGATTGTGCTAGAAATTTAGTTTCTATTAGTAGATTGGACAATTTAGGTTTTCATGTTAAATTTGGAATTGGTGGATTTTCATTGTATCGACATAATTGTTTTGTTGGTAGTGGTACTTTGACTGATTCACTATATAAGTTTAATCTTGATGTTAAATTTTCTGAATCCTTGTTTAATGTTGAAAGTCAAGGCATTAAGCGTAGTGCATCTAATGAGAGTTCTGCTTTATTGTGGCATCAAAGACTAGGTCACATTTCCAAAGAAAGGTTAATGAGGTTGGTAAAGAATGACATTTTACCTCAATTGGATTTTTGTGATCTAGATGTGTGCATAGATTGTATAAAAGGAAAACAAACTAAGCACATAGCAAAGAAACCTGCCATGAGAAGCACTCAGCTACTTGAGTTAATTCACACCGATATATGTGGTCCATTTGATGTTCCTTCGTGGAATGGTGAAAAGTATTTCATCACTTTTATCGATGATTACTCACGATATGGTTATACATATTTACTGCATGAAAAGTCTCAATCTGTGAATGTCCTAGAGGTGTTCATAAATGAGGTTGAAAGGCAGTTAGATAGAAAAGTAAAGGTCGTGAGATCTGATAGAGGAGGTGAATATTATGGAAGATATAATGAAAGTGGACAATGTCCAGGTCCATTTGCAAAGTTCCTCGAAAGTAAAGGCATTTGTGCACAGTATACAATGCCTGGTACACCTCAACAAAATGGTGTAGCGGAGAGAAGGAATGGTACTTTAATGGGTATGGTTAGGAGCATGTTAAATAATTGTTCTTTACCCGATTCTTTGTGGTTATATGCATTAAAGACTGCTACGTATTTGCTTAACCGGGTTCCTAGTAAGGCAGTTCCTAAGACACCTTATGAACTGTGGACGGGAAGGAAACCTAGTTTAAGACATATACGTGTTTGGGGTTGCCAAGCAGAAGTAAGGTTATATAATCCCAATGAAAAGAAACTCGATCCAAGGACAATTAGTGGGTATTTTATTGGCTATCCTGAAAAGTCAAAGGGATACATATTTTATTGCCCTAACCATAGTACCAGAATAGTTGAGACTGGAAATGCTAGGTTCATTGAAAATGGTCAAACTAGTGGGAGTAAAGAATCACGAAAGGTGGACATTAAAGAAATTCAGGTTGAAGCTACTTCTCCTGACATGTCTACTAAAGTTATTGTACCAGTTGTTGCATCATATCCAATTGGCACAACTGAACAACATAATGATGATCAAATCCCACATGATGAAATGGATGATGAACCAGTCACAATTCAAGAAGAGAATTCTGAACCACATGAACCATTAAGGAGGTCTATTAGGGAAAAGAGACCAGCTATTTCAGATGATTATGTGGTTTATGCAATTGAAAGTGAATGTGACTTAAGCCTGAATGATGATCCTGTATCATTTAAAAGGGCTATGGAAAGTAGCAATTCCGATAAGTGGTTAATTGCCATGAAAGAAGAGATGAAATCTATGAACGATAACAATGTTTGGGACTTAGTAATGTTGCCGGAAGGATCCAAAACAATTGGATCGAAATGGGTTTTCAAGACCAAAAGAGACTCCAAAGGCAACATTGAAAGATTTAAGGCCAGGCTTGTTGCTCAAGGTTTCACTCAGAAGGATGGCATTGACTACAAAGAGACCTTTTCTCCCGTTTCAAAGAAAGATTCTTTAAGAATTGTTTTAGCTTTGGTGGCTCATTATGATCTTGAGTTTCACCAAATGGATGTTAAAACCGCCTTTTTGAATGGGGAATTAGAGGAGGAAATATATATGAACCAACCAGAAGGTTTCTTGGCCACAGGAAAAGAACACATGGTGTGTAAGCTGAGGAAGTCAATATATGGACTAAAACAAGCTTCCAGACAATGGTACCTAAAGTTCAATGGTACTATCACATCTTATGGTTTTGTAGAAATCATTGTTGACAAATGTATCTACATTAAGTTCAGTGGGAGCAAATTTGTGATTTTAGTCTTATATGTTGATGACATATTACTTGCTGCGAATGACATGGGTATGTTGCATGAAACAAAGAAATATCTCTCTAAGAACTTTGAAATGAAAGATATGGGTGAGGCATCCTATGTGATTGGAATAGAAATACATCGAAATCGATCACAAGGATGGCTTGGGATGTCTCAGAAAGCTTACATTGATAAGGTCTTAGAGAGATACAGAATGGAGAAATGCTCTGCAAGTGTTGTTCCAATACAAAAAGGGGACAAGTTCAGTAAAATGCAATGTCCTAAAAATGAATTGGAACGAAAGGAAATGGAAAGAATTCCATATGCATCAGTGGTTGGAAGTTTGAATTACATTCAAACTTGTACTCGGCCCGATATTAGCTTCGCAGTTGGGATGCTAGGTCGGTATCAAAGTAATCCAGGAATGGACCACTGGAAAGCTGCTAAGAAAGTTCTTAGGTACTTGCAAGGAACCAAGGAGTTCATGCTTACATATAGAAAGTCCGAACACCTTGAAGTTATTGGATATTCGGATTCAGATTACGGTGGATGTGTTGATAGTAGGAAATCAACATTTGGCTACTTGTTCTTATTAGCTGAAGGAGTTGTATCATGGAAAAGTGCCAAACAATCTATCCTTGCCACCTCCACCATGGAAGCTGAATTCGTAGCATGCTTTGAGGCTACGAATCATGCATTGTGGATGCGGAACTTTATCTCAGGACTTGGTATTGTTGATAGCATAGCGAGGCCGTTGAGAATTTATTGTGATAATTCCGCAGCCGTTTTCTTCTCAAAGAATGACAAGTTTTCTAAAGTAACCAAACATATGGAAGTGAAATTCTTGTCTGTGAAAGAAGAAGTGCAGAAGCGTAAAGTGTTTATTGATCATATTGGAACGGACATGATGGTTGCAGATCCGTTAACTAAGGGACTATCACCCAAGATGTTCATTGGCCATGTAGAGCGTATGGGTGTCATAGATAAAGCCTTGCTATACTAGTAAGATTAGCTCTTTATGTAAATACTTTGAATTCAATTATGGTTGTGTTTCTGCTTCATATAATAGTGTTGTCATTATGGTATTTGTATACATTATAGTTAGTAGATGACATGTAATGGATATTGAGATTTATGACAGTTTATCATTGAGTTTGTATTGGTTTGTGATACATGGAAGGGATCATGTCGCACAATGACTTGTGACCGCCATGATCCGATCAATTCTAATTCAACTAAGGTTATTAAAGTTTATTAGACTTATTTAAAGTGCGCATTTACAAAAGTTATTAAACTATTGAGATGACACAAAGGCCAAGTGGGAGAATGTTAGAATATTTATTAAATATCCTATGTGGCCTATGTGTTTAAGGTTTAATAATAAAATAAATAAGTCTATATTAACGTTATTAGATATTAATAATTAAGGTGATACCGTGATGAATCGGTTTCAATTAATGACATTAAAATCTGGGAGTATTATTATTCCCTCGTCCCTTGCCCATTAAAATAATATGTGATATCTCTTATTAAAGAATATATAATAGTAAAGGTGCTCACTTGAAGAGACACCAACATTAAAAGGAGTTGGTTAAGAGAGACACACAAGTTATATTTATTATGGACATAAGAGGGAAGTTATGGGCAATCATTTTTTTTTTTCATGAAAACTCATAACATTAATCACAAAAAAAAAAAATTACTGGTTTATTATTCATCAAATAAACAATCAAATCAAAGGGCTAAAGGGAGGAAAATCTCTAGAGATTGCTATCAAGATTTACCATGGATCAAGGTTAGCCTTTTTGTTATTATCTTTGCGTTGAATTATGTTTAGTCTCGATCCTTTGTGTTTGATTTCATGAACGAAATCCGTAAATTATCTTACATTTGTTCAAAGTAGAAAATTGCATCCAGAACCTCCAGAGCAGTCATTGTGGATCGATCTTTTATTTTAATGAGCCTTGCAGCAACCCCTTTCACCTTTGACCTATCAAAATTTTTAGAAGGATCACGGTAGGTGAAATCAACATTTGCCAGCTGCAGGACTCTTATCTTTTAATTTCTGTACTTCCTCCAATTCTAATGCACGCTCCTAGAAGATGAACAAATAAAAAATAACAAGGAATAAGAATAGAGGAGTAATATATATACTGTCAATACCATTATATAAGCATAATTGCAAAAATAGAAACAATGCATACAGACCTTCTACAGGGCATCCATGTGGCTATTTTGGTCTTCTTTATATGGGAGGCACTCCAATGCTGTCCTAACTTCTTCGAATTCTCTTTTCCTAGTATTAAGTTTTTTTTCTACAGCAGTAGCTTCACTGCGCTTTAACTTCAATTGAGCAGTTTTCTCTTTCAGCTCCTAGGTACAATAGTTGTATCATTGACGTCCTCAAGAGAATACAAAAGCTTTATTGTTTATAAATTCAGGATTTTATCTAAACCTAATCATTTCATATCACCCAATTAAATCTAACTTCCCCAAATCTGTAAAAATTGACATCTCAAACAAAAATCAAACAACCGCATTTCCAAACAAAACACGTATATGCAATTGAAAAAAAAACAAAATTTTTAATAAAAACACAATGGAATAAAACCAAAAAGAACAAAACAAACCATTCATATGAGAAATGAGCTTAAGTTCATCTTGAGCTTCTTCAATGAGTTCTTCAACTTCACCGCAATCGAGACGCTTCTCAATGGTTTGCCAATCAGAGTCCTCCTCACAAACGTTGAGACGATGACGAGTGAAACTCTCAACAGCTTAAAACATCCTAACTTTCAATCTCCTACAAAATAAAAACCATAATTAAGCCTCTAATGCAAAACCACTAATACAAATGGCATTCTTCGTTTTTAGATATTCAGAGAACAAATAATTAAAATAAAATAACAGCATGTAAAAAACTCGCAATAAACAACACAAAAAACCTTAAAATAAACAAATTGAGGATAAACAACCAAAAACGTTTTAGATCGAACAAACAAAAATGAGTAATAGACAATTTATCATCGAAGAAAGGACTCTAGTTCATTAATTCATCTTCAATTTTTTATTCAAAACCAAACACAATTCGAAAACCCTAATAGCTGAAAAACCGAATACAAAGCTTCAATTATCAAAGATTGGAAAAAAATGGCGAGTGAGAGGGAAAGCCTACTAACAAGTTAAACACAAAGACGGTCCCTAAATCAAAACAACAACAACAATTGAAAATCTCCAAATGAAAAACAACGATAGAAAGCCTCTAATCGAAAACCCCCCAATCAAAACAACAAACAAACACAAACACAAATCCAAACCCTCCATCGAAAACCACAAACACATGCACAATAACAGGACAGAAGATGGGAGGAGTGATATGTGGCTCAAGATTAAAAAATATGTCACTAGCATCATCATTATTCAAGAGAGTCTTTAGATGAAACTAGAATATAAGTCTCTTTATAAACTATGTCTATGTAAAATCGTTTAACAAGAGGAGCTTGATGCACCTTGTCACGTTTCCTGTTGAAACCCATCATGGTCATAAATTTTCATTTATTATTAATAGGTTTCATACCTTCAGACAATATATTATGGTCCCAAATGTCATTGCCCTTTCTGGACTTAATTTCATTATTTATGGCATCAATCCACTCTTGAGAGTTTGAGCTATCAAATGTTTGATGAATATCGATGGAATCATCATCCATCATTCCATTGTCTGGATCTTTTCCTTGAAGAAAACCATTAGTCCTTATCAGCAATTGCACTTTTTCTTTCTCTAGTGGATCTCTTTAATAACACTTGTCCTTGAGGTTTGTTGAGTTTGCTCATCGATATATAATATCCTCATCTTCCCCTCCAAACTCAACATTCTCAAAGAATAAGACATTTCCTATCAAAAGATATCTATCAGTGGGGTCATAAAAATTTTTACCCCCTGTACCTTTCAAGGTATCTAATAAAGTAACAACTAATATTTCTAAAATATAGTTTCTGTTTGTTTGGCTCATAAGAGATTTAGAAGTTATCTTAGTTGGTACTTTATTGAGCATATAGGTTGCGGTCTTTAATGTTTTTCCCTAGAGTGAATATGGTAAATTAGTATGACTTATTGTGCTTTTCACCATATTCTTTAAAGTTCTATTTTTTCTATCAACAACACCATTTATTTGAGGATTTTCTGGCATAGTGTATTGATGGACAAAGCCTCTTGGAAAAGAGGCGAAGGTCTTGGACAATATTCACATAATCAGTCATTTCTGCCATAGTATTAACCATTCACCATGATCAGATCCAACTTTCTTAATTCTTTTACTAAGCTGATTTTCAACTTTAGTTTTTATAAGATTTGAACATGTCCAATACTTGAGATATCTCATTAATCAGATATAGCAGTCATAACGAGAATGATAGTCTATGAACATAACAACTATTATTGTCCTTTTCCAGAAGCCGTAGGGAATGTGAACCATTAATATCCTTATGTTTGTTCTAAGACATGGAGCTCGCTTGACTCCTAATCTCCTTTTTTTCTGTTTTCTTTATTTAATTTTTTTTTAATTTTTTTGATTAACTAAGTTAACCAAATGCATATATCAATCTATAAAAATCAAAGGAATGATTATGAAGAACTCTATCTAACACAAAACCTTGATTCTCTGTTTAGAAAAATATCCTAAACGTTTGTGCCAAAGTGAAGAGAAATTATCATTTGTTAATATTCTTTTAGTACCACAAAAAATTTGTCATGTAAGAAATTCAGTAGGTGAACTAACAACATTAAGCAAATTTAGGCTACTATATCCTGATAAAGAAGCAAAACTAACCAACTTTGAATTTGTAAAAAGACTAAATTTATTGTTTTCGAAAAAATTAATAATAACCAGATTTGTCCAAATTGGAAATGAAAACCGAATTCCACCTTAGAAGTAACAAAATCTTTTCAAATCCTAATGGCCTTTAATAATAACTTGAAATGTCTATATCTTCAACCTTAACTGTATTGCCATCACCATAGTGATGTATCTTTCAGCATTACTTGACTTTTGACAGTTCAAACTACCTTACTTAGACACACTAGTAGCATCAAGTTCTAGTTACCAAGTGTGTTTAGGTACTAAATTAAAATTAACTTCCAAACAAACAAAAGAAAGAAACATACCCTTATTTGCATGTCATTTGTGACATTTAGCACATTATTGTTTCTTCCAACATGTGCCATCCCATCACAATAGAAGCATCAAAAATTAAATCCTTATTTCAAACCTTAGTTTATTCCTCATGATGCTTCTTTTGTAGCTTTAAGACCGCATCCTTACCCTTATTTCTTTACTTTATGTACCTTGTTTCTCAAAGAGTAATTATTTCCACCCTTTTGATTTTAAAAATAATAATAAAAAAAAAACAAGTTCAACAAGGAACAATTTAACATCCTTTAATTCCGATAAAGTGCCCTTAAATGATTTCGGAATTGCATGTTTGATAATCATAAGACTCATGCACTTTTGTATGTTCCCATTTCTCCATTATCCCCTTTCGTAAGAGGAGTTGGAATCCATAAGAGTTATAGGACGTTCAACCCTTATAGCAAGTCTAGATCCATGCAGCCAAAAAAAAAAAACTTTTATAATGTTTTCTTTCCAGCCTTAAGGAAATGTGATGTTCATATATACTAAACCAGTGTAACCATTCATTTAAGAGAACAAACACAAATAAAATTAGCTCACATATTATTATGAAATTTCACTAAATCACTAAATAATCAGCATTCATTTTGGCAATAAATCCCATCATCACAAAAGACCTAGCACAACACCAAACTTTAGTCTTTGGACAAAAAATTGATTTGTAAGTGGTCCTCTTGGTGTAGTAATCAAATATTAACAATAAATTCCTGTCAAATATTAAGCCTTTCTTTGGACCGACTTGATATTCACATGGAAAACCTTATAATTGTTACATATTTATTACCACAAGCATGTTTAATTTCTGGCCAAATAATAATCTTCCTTTGGCTGACTATTATTCGCATGAAATTTAATACACGCAACCATCTCAATATTTTAAGTTAATCAATCTATGTAAAAGAAGTTACTTTGGTAACATAATACTTCGATTAATTAAATTAAAATATGACACAAACTTTATAAATCAACTTGCCAAGAATGTAAACTGTATTTAGTATTTAATCATATGAGAACAACATTTAATTTCCGGCCAAACAATAATCTTCCTTTGGACCGACTATTATTCGCTTGGAAATTAAACATACACCATCATCTCAATATTTTTAAATAAATCTATATACAAGATCGAGATTACTTTTATAACATAATACAATTAATTAATTCAAAATATTAGATATCCTTTATTAATATAATTGCCAATTATTTAATTGGAATTTAGTCTTTAATCATAATTAAAGATGTCAAATAAACAAATATGAATATAATTCCGCTGTGTAGCAAATTTGCAATCATATGAAAGATTGGAGTTCGTCATGATTTGATTGACAACATATTAAAACTATAATTGAATAAGTATAAAACAAATACCAAGGTAAACGTATCTTTCGCATACTAAGCCCACAATATACTATCATAACTTTGCAAGATTTGAGGGAAAATAAAAACTTCAAAATAATTAAAACTCTAATGTCACAATATAAGTGCACCAAAGTTTGCAAATCAATCACCACCTGCAAGTAAAAAATAGATCAAGAATTTTCATGTCATAAAATTGCTCCATAATCCTCGTTCAATTGCTCAGCAAAAAATCAAGGTATAAAAAAAAAAGAAATAAATTTCATATCACCTTGCAACGCGTATCATCAAATGGCGGAACAATTTAAAATACTCGATTCAATGAAAAAACTCATCAAATAATTCTAAAATTAAACCAAATAATCTAACATGGAGTTGGCTCTTGATACCACTTGTTAGATATAAATCAATATAAACTTTAATCTCCATTCTAAATTACTCGGTAGAGAATGAATGCGGAAGCGTACCTGAATCCATATATAATTTTCGTTAGAGTTCCTTATTGGTTTGAGTCTTCTAGTACTTACACTCAATAGGATTTTCTCTCTACTGATGGGGTGTAATTGAGAGGCTATTGTATGTGTCGTACTAGGGACCATAACCCTAGATTTCTATTTATAATAGACTCCTTTTCCTAATCTGCGCATCATGTATTAGGAAAGGCCCAATGGTCTCTATAAAATAATATATACCCATACTCTATAAAAGACATAAATAAGCCCAACTATAGTTACTTATCTGGATCACTCTATTAGGACCAAACTTTATGATAGCGTATTAATACAATTATAATCGAATAATACAACATATCAATTATATTAGGTCCATTATTCTAACAAGATAGAGAAGAAAAAGAGTGAGGAAGAGAACGGCGAGATTTGTGAGGAGGAGAAGAAGAGTGAGGAGGAGACGAAGAAGAGATTTGTGAGACATGTGAGGATAGGAGTGAAGATTAGACAAGATAAGGCTCGTCAAATAAAAAAAATGTGGTTGTTTTGATATGGTCGTATTAGTATCGTTTTTAAACTAAAACAATACTAATAACTACCGTTAATATGTTAAATGGTGTATTCATATCATTTTTTATAAAAACGTTGCTAATAGGATAACTATTAGTATCTTTTTTTATGGAAACGATACTAATAGCTGTCCTATTAACATTGTTTTTTACAAAAACGATATGATTAGGGATCTATTAGCATCTTTTTTTTAAGAAACGATAGTAATGAGACACGTATTGGTATCATTTTATTAATAAACGATACTAATAGAGACCTATTAGTATCGTTTTTTAAGAAAGGATACTAATAGGGCGATACTAATAACAACTTTTCGACTAGTGTATAGTGTTGCTTGTTACTATGCATGCTTCTATGTATTGTGTGTGAGTCATAATATATGTTAAACCGGTTAATCACGTAAAGTGAAAGAGGATTCTCACCAAAACTCTTGGAACGTATATACCTTGAGTATGAACAATGGGGGGAGTTATGGGTGTTTATTGTAACTTCTAATTAGGGTACAAGACGTTGTACTCTTTAATATTTTAAATGTGTTGGAATTCCGTCACTATATGTGACATAGGTAATACCTTCTTCGAGTTTATCCCAAGCTTGTGCCCAATAGGGCGATTGTTAAGGAAAGGAAACTCGTTCGATGCCAAATCCAAAAGATCAGAATAGTTTTGTAAACTTGCTAGTTATTTACTGTTATTGTTGACTTTTGGTTTTTCGAAGTTTAAAGTTTCTTTGGTTTTGAAGTGTTGTTAATACAATTTGGAGTTGTAATAAAGATTTATTTTGGTTTTCTTTTTGGTTTTGATTTTGGTTTGCTTTTGAGTTGAATTACTTTGGATTTAATTTGGTTTTTGATTTAAAGACTTCCGATGTAGTACTTTGATAAAAGTCTTAGCCGTTATCACGGTGGCGATAATACTTTGATTTTTCCTAGTTAGTAGGAATTATATTCATTATTATTCTCTATTTTATTTATATTATATTTTCGGAAATTGCAAGAACAAAGTTAGGAAATTCCAGGGTGTTACTATTGCTATTACTATTAGGGGCCGTTTGGTTGGCAAAGGGGAATGGGAATGACTTTAGCAATGAGAGTAAGGAGGAATGAAATGATAATGCCTTAGATGTAGGTAGTTGTTTGTTTTATAAAAGAAAAGGAGCGAAGGACCACCACACAACCACCCTATCACCACCCATCCACCTTGCCAGCTCCCATCCCCACCCCTCACCGTCGCTGGAACCCCACCGACACCCTTGTCGGCTTTGACACCTCACCCCCACCCCCTCGGTGCCACCGTCAACCCCACCGTCACCCCGAAAACCTAATCACTCACTAAACCCTAACCACACCAGAAACCACCATAACCACCCTTAAAACCACCTCACCTTTGCTCGCCCTCCCTCTCAGGCGGTCCTAGTCCCTTTGCCGGCCCTCTTAATCCCCCAACCACCCTCCTATAAACAGCCCATTAAATTGAGGAGGGTACTTGATGTGGATTAAAAGTGGTACTCACAAATATCACTCAAACTCACGTGCAAATCAACTAAATCCCCACTCCTGGACGAATTTAACTGATGGCTAATTAATTAGATCACTCTTGAAACTAAATAACTAGGTTCTAAATTCGATCTCCACTCCTGAATCATGAATTTATGAGACTACTTGAACAATCAACTCCTTAATTGCACAAGAAGAAGTAACACATGAATTTTTATTTAATTTCAATCACAAAAAGACTTATTTTGTTACATAGAATTCTTAGGCTATTTATAGTACAAAATATCCTAACGACCTTATAACAACTCTAAAAAACTTAGACAACTAAAAAACAAAGGATAAAAACGCCAAGTTGATCCACTTGTGCATATCCACACCTGAAAATCCAATTGCACACACACCATTTGCACAACTTGATTTTTCTTGTCATCAACTTGCACAAATCCTAACTAACTACGATTTTATTCTAACAAACTATCTAAAAACAAGATAAACAACACAAAATCTTCCGTCTTATCCAACAGAGACTCGCCAAAACAAAGCCCAAGAATCCTCTTGAGAACGTCAAAACTCGCGCCAAGAAACCAAGCCACATTATCTTGAATTTTAAAAATTTGCTTCAATCTTTAAAGAACTCTTCCAAGAATGAATCTTTAAATCAAGAAACCTTTCAAAAATGAATCTTATAATCAAGAACCTTTCAAGAAACCTGTAACACCCTAGAATTTCCTAACTTCCTTTTCTAGATTTTCCAGAAAACATATTATAAATAGTGAAGAATTATAATTATTAAAAACACCTAACGAACTAGGAAAAACCAAAGTGTTACCGCCACCGTGATAACGACTAAGACATTTGTCAAAGTACTACAGCGAAAGTCTTTAAAACCAAAACCAATTTAAAACCCAACCTCAACATAATCTCAAAACTAAAGTCAAGCAAAAACCAACTTTAAATTTTATTACACTACGGAACCATATTAATGGCCCTTCAGAAACCAAAAACTTTAAACTCCGGAAATAAAAACCGACATCATATCAAATAAAAATAACTACTAAATCCAAAAGCAATTAAACTAGGAAACTACAAGACTACAATGCAAGCACTCTCACTCTAGCCCAGCATGAATGACTTATGCCCACTTGTACCTGTAGCTTTCTCTTATTCTAGACAACTACTCGACAACAAGTGAATAATTCACAAACTACCTTTCCTTCTTTTTAACTATTGGTCAACTTTAGAAATAATTAAACATTCCAATTCAATCATGAAGAATTTATATGACTATAGACGTGGAGTGTCAAAACAACCTAAAATCATGCTTTACATACATCCATAAACTTCTCATGCATGTTAACTTAAAGTCAATCAAGCAACAACAAACATATCATACAAGATCATCAACCAAGCATGAATTCTAATTCTATATCCGTCTTTAGTACCTACGTACCTTGTATTGTAGTAGTGATCCGCCACAACTTCTAGAAGTCAACTAACTCGAAATCTTCTACATAGAGAAAACCGAATCTAAATTAAAACCTTGTTGACTAAGCTCTACAACAATTCTAAACTACTTTATATATTGGAAACTTGTCCAAAATGTTCCCTATATGGTCTCTATTCAATTCCATACTTTATTTTAATTTTTCCATTACAAAATACTTGATTTTCCAAAAATTGCAGCTTTATAAAATTCCTTTAAAACACTTAAAACCCCTCTAAACATCATATTTTGATCACAAAACACTTTAGTCATGTTCTAAGATCATCATACAATATTTTGATGCATTAAAAATAATTATAACTATTTATGTCACATGCTACTATTTTTATTAGGCATAAACACGTGTTAATAAAAATTTACAACTTTATTTATTCATTCAAAACTCCTTAAAAACTCATTAAAACATCATGAATCCATCATAAAATTCTTTTACAATCTATTATTATCATCATATATCAAATCTATGCTTTAGAATAATTTTTCACAAGGTAAAACATGTTCATAATATTTTTATCATTGGTTTTCATGATTATAAAAAATTGGATAGCAATATAAACCAAAACCCTTTAAAATCAATCTAAATTTCATAAAATCATACAACAACAATTCATGATCATGATATTGAAGTTTAAAACATTAAAAACCATAAAATCATGAATTTCATAATTTCATAAACCCTAATTTAAAATTTCATGATCAATCAAATAAATTCATACTTTAAACTAAATCATAACTAAATAAGAAAATGATTAATCATAATTATAGACATGAAATTTGCAAGATTGAATTAAAAATAAAGAAGAAGAATTTTTTTATTTATTTATAAGAAGCTAGAAAAATATACCAAAAGGAGAGGAGATGATGACGCAAGGTGTGTGGTAGGCGAGGCTGCAGGTGGCGCGTCGGTCGAGGGAGGGGTGGCGAAGGGTGGAGACTGGCGAGAAGGGGTGGCGAAGTTTTTTTTTTTTGGCTTCGAAAATTCTTTCCGAGGTTTTTTTCTCTCTCTCTCTCTCTCAATTTTTTTTTGAAATCCTAAAATTTGAAGTTTGCAAATTAAATCTCATCAAAAATTAGGGTTTTAAGGGGTATTTATATGCCCCAAATTAGGATTTGGTACAATTACATAAATACCCTTAATGTTTGAAATTACTTTTATGCCCTTGTTTTAAAACAATTAAGGAAACTCTAAAAATTTTATTTTTAGAAACTTTTCAAAAAGTTTTAATAAAACTTAAAATAACACGAAATATTGTTTACAAACATAATATAGTTACTTTGATTAAAATCTATTTAAATTTCCTTTCTTTAATATTTTTATTGAACTAAATTTCTCAATAAACGTATTAAAAACATATGTATAAAATAGAAATTAACTCTTAAAGTACGTGAAAATATGTGGTATTACAAAACCATCCACCAAGCTCTAAAGATAATCTTGAAGGAAACCACTAGCACAATGACTTACACATAAAAACAATAAAGTCCAAAATGAGAAAAACCCTCTCAAACAATAAAGTCCAAAATGAGAAAAACCCTCTCATGTGAAGTGGGAAAAACCTCATGGACAAAACTAACTTATTCCCTAAATCCACCATCCATCCTGTAAAGTGCTAACTCCAATGTCAATCCAAAAATATTCAAATGGCAGACAAACATATTTATTAACACCTTACTCCACCAAGTTCAATGTATTAATGACTAATGGTGTTGGCTTAGATAGATATCCACATAGCCACCAGTACCCTCCATAGTATCATCAACCCGTACTATAGTCACCCATACTTGTGATTTATTCCTTTCAAACCCAATTGGAATGAACATTAATTGGCTCATCCACAGCTGGTTTAGGGTAGGATATCTCACTTGTAGGGTCCGTTTGCTAGGGCGTAAAACATTTTCGGATAAAAATAGTTTTCCATGAAAAACCTTTTACATTAGAAAACCTATTTTCATAAAGAATTTCCATTGTTTGGTTGGATGTAAAATGATTTTACATTTTAAGCACTTTTCATTATTGGGTTTCATTTTACATTTTAAGCATTTTAAATATTTTGGGGAAAATGTTTTCAACATTGTGGAATACCATTTTCCACCCTAAGTTTTACATTTTAATATTTTACTCCAAACAAAATGATATAAAATGAGAAAACTGTTTCCGGGAGAAACGTTTTACGCCCTACCAAACGGACCCGTAATCAAATTCACATGAGTTTCTTTATTGTTACGAGCTTATGTTTTCATTTATCCATACGCTTGTTTCTGAATCTAGAACTGATACCAAAACCAGGGCATGAGTCATTTTTTGGTTCCCTTAACATGAAATATATGGGTATGTCTGCTCTTTGTATAGATACACAAACAACATAATAATGACTCTTAAATCTGACGAGACCTCCTTTATTGAGAGAACCCTCTTTTTCAAACTTACACTAAAAATCCGTTCATATGTGTTATACACCCATCTAAAGGTCCAAATCAAAGTCTTACCTTAATCTGTGTGACAAAATATGGGTCAACGGATGAAAAACACGTGTCTTCCATAAAACACACAAGATAAGGCAGAAAGCCAAGTGGGAGGAGGAAGCCCCCATTACACGCGGGGTAATCCTCCTATCCTCCCTACTAAAGGAAAGAGGAGAATAGTTCTCTACTGTACAAGGGGAAAAACAGTGTACCATCACCAGTATCAATACCCATGAAAAACCAGAACAAAGGATTCAATTCATATTTATTAAAAGCATTTATTGTGCTCTCACTCTCTCTCTCTAGATTATATAAACAGTTACTTACTTAAGCATCGGAGGGGGATAAATCCACCAAGGATTTATTCCTTTGTGCAGGTACTACAAGGCGTTGAACCTTTGCTCGCCAGTCACACAAGGGACCACGCCACCTTTCATACTCGCCAGCTTGGACGCCCATTCTCAACGCCAAGTCAACAAGTCAAAGCTTTGTCTATAGCATTACTGTGTGATCTCCTTAATTAAGAATCCTTTAAGTTGTAAACTTGTAATCATTTGTGCTCATGAAACATTTGGCGCCGTCTGAGGGGAGACACAGAGTAATGGCAGGCAATAATATATTCATGGATTCAGATGAAAACTTAAGAGATAGTAGCTCACCTAATCAGACAGGAGTACCAGAGCAGTCAGAAGCAGCCAATGGACAAACGGTAACTATGGACCAGCTGCACGCCATCTTGTCTCGCTTCGAGCACACCATAGTTGGAGCTGTGGAGGACCAAGTAAAGAAAACAATGAAGGATACGCAGCCAAAGGCAACGCCTAGCAAACAGGCGAGTGCCAAAAGGAGAGGAAATATGTCGGCGAATCCTGGCTAGAACCAATACCCCATTCGGTGCCAGAAGGAGAGAAATTTCAAAAGAACGCCCGAAAAAGAAAGAAACTAAGAGGAAGCTCTCCAGGAGCCAGAGGCTCAACCTTCTGACGAAGAAGGCGAGGATCTACAGAGGGTTAGGAGGAAACCCACTAAGGAGTATGTCCCCCAGAACGAGAGTGCGGTAATATCATGGAATACGCCGTTCTCTCTAGCGATCATGGCAGCACCAAGGGCATACAAAGTCAAGCCACCAATCACAGAGGCCTTTGATGGCACAACTGACCCCGACGACCATGTCGCTACATTCAAACATGCCATGCTGCTACAAGGAGCAGATGATGCAACTTGGCGCAAGCACTTCCCAACCACCTTGAAGGGGGTGGCACAAATATGGTTTGGGAGTTTACTTGATAATTCCATAAACAGCTTTATGGAGCTGTGTATTCTCTTTTGCCATCACTTCATGGGAAATAAGCAAGAATGCTTCGCGCCCTCAAAGAAGAGGAAACTGGATGACAAAGCGGTAGAATTATTGGCGGTGATGAGTCTGAATCAAGCCAGTAAACCTGTAGCCGCAGATGAGCATGAAGACTTTGTGCTAGAATGCTAGATGAGGGCCAACCAGAAAGAACAGTGAAAGTTGGGAAGAATTTGGTGAAGGGCGAGGAGGAAGAAATCAAATTCTTCGACAATGGAAAACAATTTGAGAATGATCACCTCAAGGATTGGTTGAGCGATCAAGGGATACACGCCCACTTTGCAGCAGTAGGACACCCACAAGCAAATGGTCAAGTAGAATCTTTCCACAAAATCCTCTGCGTAGGAATCAAGAAAAAGTTAGAGGATGCAAAAGGGTTATGGGTGGAGGAACTCCCTAATGTCCTATGGTCTATAAGGACCACGGTCAAAAACTCGACCGGTGAGACCCCTTTCACCTTGGTATATGGGGCAGATGCAGTACTGCCAATAGAAATACAACAACCTACCTTGAGAGTGATGTTGTACAATGAAGACGCCAACTAGGAAATGTTAAAATTACATCTATACTACCTCTCAGAAGTTAGAGGAAATGCCCTACTTCGCCAACAACTATACAAGATACGCATGAGTCGTGAGTTCAATAAGGCAGTCAAAATACGCCAATTTAAGAAAGGCGACCTGGAGCTGAGAAAAATGGAAACAGTTGGGCGAGCAAATGAACAGGGGAAGCTAACACCAAATTGGGAAGGACCTTATAAAATAGCAGAAGAAATTCATGATGGAACATTAAAACTAGAAAGAATGAATGGACATCGTCTCCCTCGAACGTGGAATGCAGACACACTCAGGAAGTATCAAATATAAGTGTAACATCAAGAGCATGTTTTAAAAAAGATTTAAATGATAGGCTATTACAAACATTTAAAGTCATCTAACAAGACCACAAATGGCGTTCAACGCTGGGGCAATAATCCTATAAGACCTCAAAATGGCGTTTAAATGCTGAGGCAACCATATAATAAGACCCCAAATGGCGTTCAACGCTGGGGCAATAAACCTATAAGATCTCAAAATAGTGTTTAAACGCCGAGGCAACCATATAATAAGACCTCAAATGGCGTTCAACGCTGGGGCAATAATCCTGTAAGACCTCAAAATAGCGTTTAAATGCTAAGGCAACCATATAATAAGACCCCAAATGGCGTCCAACGCTGGGGCAATTATTCTACAAGACCTCAAACGGCGTTCCACTACAAAAAAAAGGGTCATTTCCAACGAAAAAATTCCGTCGCAAAAGGCGTAAATTCCGTCGCAAATGACTTTTGTGACGGAATTCTGTCGGAATTTTACTTGTCGCAAAACGGAAAATAGCGACGGAATTTCCGTCGGAAAAATTTTGCGGCGGAATTTCGACGGAATCTCGACGAAAAAGGTTGTCTAATTTCCGTCGGAATTTCTGACGACCGGAATTCCGTCGAAAATTTCCGATGGAAAATTCCGTCGAAAATCTGAAATAGAAAATTAAAAAAAAGGTGTTGAGGCAGCAAATGCCACCTCACCACCTCCTGTGTCACCACCCTCACCACCACCTCCTGCGTCACAACCCCCACCACCACCCCACCACCTTCCACAACCACCACTGGCCAACTAGACACAATCAACCACCTCGCCACAGCCTTCACCATTACACAACCACCCATTTTCACAACCACTTAGCCACAACTTACAACGCCGCCACAATTAACCACCCAAAACCCCCGAACCATAAACCCACCACCGACCTCGCCACAATTAACCACCTCGCCACAGCCTTCACCATTACCCACCTCGCCACTTCCCCACAACACAAAACTCAAAAAGATCAATTTAATTCGAAGCAAATAACGAAAAAATGAAAAAAAAGCATAAACACATACCTTCACCCATCGAAAATTCCAAGCGAATAACGAAAACACCAGAAAACAAACTCGAAAAAACACAAAACTCAGTGGGAAACCAAATTAATTCCAAGAAAATAACGAAAAAATAAAAAAAAAGTATAAACACATACCTTCACCCATCGAAAATTCTCGAATTTGGTTACAATACGTCAAATTTAACCACGAAAATTGTTTCATAACAACCGATGACGGTGGTTGGCGGTGATTGCGACAAACAAAGAGGCGAAAGAAAGAGAAGAAGGAGGATAGAGGAGGAAAAGAGACGAAGGAGAACGAAAGAAAGTGACGGACGGTGAGAAGGAGAAGAGAAAGAAAGAGAACGAAAGAGTGAGGTGAGAAGGAGAACGAAAGAGAGACGGACGGTTGAGGAAGCAGAAGAGAAGAGAAAGAAAAGAGAGGCAAGGAATTTTGGGTTTGGGCTTGGGTTTGTGTTAGTTAGGGTTTGGGGTTTGTGTTTATACAGTTAGGGTTTGGGGTTTGTGTTTTTGCTGAAATTGAAAATTTGCGACGGAATTTTCCGTCGCAAAATTAAGCCAATAATTTCCGTCGCAAAATTAAGCCAACAAATTATTTTGAAAATCCGTCGAAAATGTTAAAAATCCGTCGCAGATCTGTGACGAAATAAATGTCATCGCAAATTACGGGCAACAAATTATTTTTGAAATTCCGTCGGAAAAGTTAAAAATCCGTCACAAATTTTCCCATTTTGCGACGGAATTATGTTCCGTCGGAAAAATTCCGTCGCAAATAAGCGTTTTTCTTGTAGTGTTCAAACGCTGAGGCTATTACAATTGGCGTCAAAAGCATGCCTACGCATTCTCGAGATCCTAAAGGGCGCTTAATGGGAGTCATCTAAAAATTCATTTAACAAGGCAATCACCAACTAAAACACTTCCATGATTTCCTAAGATGTCATATGCAAGAATAACGACGGCGCCTTGGGTTATTAAAAGAAGAAACGATTGACAAGTAATAGCTTGAACTTGATAAGGTTTAGGGGCAATCAAGGTAATTGATTTTTTACATTGTCCCTTAGAGATTGAGTAAAAATCAACAATACATTTTGTTTAAACCTTACCAAGTTCAGAGCTCCTTTATTCGCATATAAGGCGCTAAAGTTGGGGCAATCACTATAGGTTATTTTGACTCTAACTCTTTTAATGTCAAAATCATCCAGAAAAAAACTTTAGCGCCCTCATATGAATAAAGTAGTTGATTAAAATATAAAGTACAAAAAAAAAATATAATAATAATAATAATAAAAGAACGCCGTGATTAGTCAAAAGAAGGATTATATTATTAATTTCTAGAAACTCTTTACAGGAAGTAAGGCTTTGAAGAGTACAAAATTACAAAGGAATAAACTAAGATGAAGGGGGGCCAGGGGCACCATGTGCTGGACTATCAGTTATAGTCACAACTTCACTGGGAGGGGCACTCTGCTCGCCTGGCGCCTTGCTCTCAGCCTGATCAACAGGGCGATCAGACTCTTCCTCCTTAATAGAAGTTGATTCAAAGGAAGAAGGAGGGTCATCATTGTTGTGCTTGGCCAAAAAGGCCCTGCTAACGTAATCGAGCCGTCGTTCAAAATAAGAATAATCCACTTTGTCTTCACTATGGCGATAACAGAGTTCCCATACCTCCTTCACCAAGTTCTTCATATCAGCCATCCCTTCATCATAAATACCAATAGTTTCGTCTTGAAGCTCGTTCATGCCAGTTTTCAGAGTGTTGACTTGACACTCTAAGTCTTTTTTAGAACGGGCGAGCTCCTCTTTCTCGCCAAGGGCTTTGTCATATGCCGATTTAAGTTAAGAGTGGCCTTTTAGTTTTTCTTCTAACTCTTTGTTAGCTTTTTGCAAGCTCGCCACGTTGGACTCAGCATCATCAGCCCTCTTGGCCTCTGCCGCCAACTTCCTCTCAGCAGCCTTCCTGGAAGCGACTTCAGACGCATAAGCGGCGTCGGAAGAACCCTTATCCTTAAGCATATTGGTATAAGAATTATTCATAACTTCATAGTATTTCTTCATCTTAAGGTAAGAGGCGTCCTTCTCTTGGCACTCTTTGTCCAAGTTGGCTTTCAGCTCGGTACCCTAGGCTGAAAGTTGGCGACTTTGTTCAGAAAGCGATAAAGCCTCAGCAACTGCTTCGCGCTGCTTTTGTTCCCACCTGGCAAAGACATCAACACGAAGCACAACCTTAAACAAAAAAAAAAACAAAGGGGATTAGTAAAGCAAATTAATAGTTGCATAAAACTAAGGAAAGTTGTAAGTGAGGTTAGAATTTTTACATTGGCGAGATCCATGAGGCATGGACCCAACAGTCCATCCTTGGCGCCCTTTAGGCCTTCAGTATAGCCTTCAGGGGCACACTCCAGCATGCTCCCCAACATGTTCCTTGTTTCAGTAGAGGATAGGCGCACTGAGGGTGTACGCCCAGTCTCCACAGTGGCGGGAGATTCCATTGAACAGTCCATTACTGGGACCTCTGAACGGGCGACCTGAAAAATAGAGGCACGAGGATCAGTAGGTGAATAAATGATGGAGTTGGAAGAGGACTGATAAGTACGTACAAAATTGGGTCTAAAAGAATTACCAGACTGTTGGGCTTGCAGCTTGGTGGCTGCTGACATGTTGGCCTTCACTTTGTCAGCAAGACCAGCCAGGACGCCGCCATCCAAGTCGGTGCCTGCAGGGGCTGATTGAGAAGGGCCAGCCTTGGGGGGTTCAGCACCCTCCGTAGTAGATGGAGTAGGCGTGGACTTGGACGAGGACCCCGCCAGTTTGGATTTTGGGAGTGCGGTGGTTTGTTTGAGTGGAGTTTGTTGTTTGGATGGAGAGGGGGCGGTGAGTGGTTGAGTGGTGGTTTCTTTGGATTTTGGGGAAGAAGGGGCAGTAGGGGTGGAAGAGAGTCCTACCTTGGGTAGAGATGGAGAAGGGGTGGACACCTCGCCAAAAGTAGGTGGGATAGAAGGAGATGGGGTCGTCTCCTTAGGCAAGGAAGGACGGGAAGAAGAAGGGGCTTTGGGCTTGGTCGCCACATGCTTTACCCTCTTATGTTGGCCTGGAAGCACAAGAGAGGAGTGCTTCCTTTTAACGCCTCTAGTTGGAGGGGGAGTCTCCTTCTTACTCTCCTTGGGAGAAGGCGCAGGGGCAGTTTGCTTCCCCTTCGACTTCTCCACGCCCCCAGCAGATGCAGAGGCGTCCATCTTCCCTTTACTTTACCCTCGCCAGCTGAAGAGGCAAGGGTGGCGGCCTTCTTAGGCCCTGACTCCCTTATAGACACGCCAGGTCGTTTAGACGAAGGCGCCTCCATATTGCCCGCCGCATTCTCCTGATAAAACCACCAGTGTAAGTAAAACACAGATATAAAATTGAAAATAAAAAATGAAAAACTTAGCCAGGGGGGATAGTGTGCGTAAGTACCTTCTTTAAGGCGAGCTTCTCTTTCAAGCTCATCATCTTTCAACGAGCTAATATGTCCCTTACTGCTTCCATGGCTTTCCCTTCGCCTTTTTCTTCAAGTCTAAGGCGTGCCATCGCCTTTTCTGAACAGGAAAAGAGGAAACATGAGAAGAATGTATATAAAAATATATATATATAATAAAAGGGGGCGCGTAGCAAGCGAATGGTAATGTTAAACAATCAGGTACCTTTCTCTAACTTGGCGCACAAACCGGTGGCGCAAAGAAAAAAGTTGTTATTTAGTAAATAATGAAGAGGCACCCAATTGGCAGGACATTTCTTGTCCTCTAAGGACGCCTTAAAGTAAGCCCGGGTGCGCTCTTCCCTGGTGGTATGGAATGACATTAGATTTACCTAGATGCTGGGCATTGTCATTCCACCTACCATAACGACCTGCCGTGTCCAAATCACTAGTTACAAAAAAGACAAGCTTGACCTTCCACTCATGAAGATTAGAGGTCCTGTCTATCACAGTCCTATAATGAGGGCGGTTGGAGATGGCGTACCTACTATACCCAGCAGCAGGGTTGGGGACCCTATTAAGGAAGTGAAGAGAGCGGAAGGCGTTGAAGGAAAGGGTCAATTTCTTCAACATGCAGGTGGCGATGAAGGAGTTAATAAAGTGCCAAGAGTTTGGGGTCAGTTGAGCTATCCCAATATCATACTCGCCTAAAAGGGTATCTACAAAGGGGTAAGTAGGGAACCTAAGTCCAAACAAAAGGGCGTCCTTGTAAACCCCAAAATCATTGGGTTGTATTTCAGTAATGGTGGCACCTCGCAGGGGGTCAATCATTCTAATGTGCTCTAGAAGCCATAAAGACTTCCTAAACATGCCACGATCCTCATCCAAATGTTTGATCCAAGCATTACAGACAGGGATGGCGCTTGGATCATTTTTAGGATAGAAGGATTGAACCTCCACCTCTTGTTGCTCGCCAGCCTGATTCCTCTGACCCTCGTTGGGAGGACCGGCGAATAGAGCCTCGGTATGCTCAGAAAGATCTCGCCCTTTGGAAGGCGCCTTTTCAGAAGAGGAAGAGGAAACCACCATTGTGCGAGGTCTTCTAGCACAAAGTTTTGTTCTAACCATAGAATTCTGCACACAAGAAGTAAAAGGTGTGAGATTCTGAAATGTTAGAGGTGGCGAGCTATCAGGAGTGGAGGAAGCGAGATACATGGCTCTCACCCCCTTGAACCCAGATGAAATATGGTTCTCTTCACCCTGCAAAACCCTTCTCTTCACCCAGAAGCCATATGAAGTAGGAATATTGAAACGAAAGGAAGGAGATAAATAAACGAAGAGGGAAAAGAACAATACCTGAACAACGCTTGAAGAAACCGGAGCACCACAAGAATAGGAAAACGGAAACCGAGGAATTGTTACCACGAAATAGAGATTGACCAAGCCTAAGTCACTATCACTCACAAAGAACAACAGTGTTCACACTAAATTCGGAGGGAAAACTATCTTCAGAGAAAAAAACTTGAGAGGTTCGTAAGAATGAGGAAGAACAAATGAGGGATTAAAAGGAAGGGAGAGGTATTTATAAGCCATTAGACAGGGGCAGAAAAGACTTTTCCCATGAAACTGAAAGGGTAGGGGCAATTTCGACCAATCCTCAAAGGATAAGTACAAAGTACGCCTCCTTTTCTCTTCCTCGGAAACCGTTTTGTAATCATTCAAGGCATTTCATTAATTAGTTGTAATCATCAAGCCCTTTCATTAATTAGCTGTTAACCACCCATTCAAATTCAACGGCTTGATGAGGGGCAAAT
This sequence comes from Suaeda aralocaspica, assembly GCA_016808085.1. NCBI lineage: Eukaryota > Viridiplantae > Streptophyta > Magnoliopsida > Caryophyllales > Amaranthaceae > Suaeda > Suaeda aralocaspica. The sequence goes on along the minus strand of PYUH01000057.1, from coordinate 105,646 downwards.
GTTATACACCCAACTAACGGTCCAGATTAAAGCCTTACCTTAATCTGTGTGACAAAATATGGGGCAACGGATGAATGACACGTGTCTTCCATAAAACACACAAGAAAAGGCAGAAAGCCAAGTGGGAGGAGGAAGCCCCCATTACACGCTGGGTAATCCTCCTATCCTCCCTACCAAAGGAAAGAGGAGAATAGTTCTCTACTGTACAAGGGGCAAAACAGTGTACCTTCACTAGTATAAATACCCATGAAAAACCAGAACAAAGGATTCAATTCACATTTATTACAAGCATTTATTGTGCTCTCACTCTCTCTCTAGATTATATAAACAGTTACTTACTTAAGCATCAGAGGGGGATAAATCCACCAAGGATTTATTCCTTTGTGCAGGTACTACAAGGCGTAGAACGTTTGCTCGCCAGTCACACCAAGGACCACGCCACCTTTCATACTCGCCAGCTTGGACGCCCATTCTCAACGCCAAGTCAACAAGTCAAAGCTTTGTCTGTAGCATTACTGTGTGATCTCCTTAATTAAGAGTCCTTTAAGTTATAAACTTGTAATTATTTGTGCTCATATAACAATAAGCGTTTAAACATGACGACATTCTAATAAGCTATTTAAGGATGCACAACCCTATTAAAAAGTGAACCAGCAAGTGCCAGTTGGCCACATACACATGGGTCCATGCCGTGCGGCCCACACCCACTCAGTCCCTCACATTTTAAAGGACATAGTACCAAACTTCCAACAACGACGAGTTCAAGCGTTGGTGGGTAGGAGATGACAAAATGTATCATTTTATTATAGTGGGCCACACCGGTCATCAACACCTCTTTGCCCCTTTGCCGTTGCTACACGCTACTCAAGTATAGAATCTACCATCGCTCTATTCACAACTGATCTAACTGCATATGTCACTCTAAAATTCGTCAACCACTCTCAACTCTGTTACTCCAAATGCCAAAACTAATGACATAAATCATTCATTCCCTTCTCATATCACCCATCACCACTTAAACTACTAGTAACATTTCACATAATCATCAAATACTTTCTACTATAGATCTAACTTATCTGAGCAAAAATGAAGAGAAGAACAAGTTTTCAACACAGATCTCAGCACAAATGGTTTCAAAGGGTGTTTATTGTGCTTTTGCTTTGTCTTTGTGTTGGAAGTTTTGTTGTTCTTTTACTTCAAAGTAATTACCCAAATACTAATAATTTGCGGTTGCCAATGCCTACTTTCTTCTCTCAAAAACCTAAGATTGCTTTCCTCTTTATTGCTCGTAATCGTCTTCCTCTCGATTTTGTTTGGGATGCATTTTTTCAGGTGCGTTTTTTCAATTTCAATTTCTTTATTTTCGAGTTTCAATTTATTTGTGATAGTAACTAATACTGATGAATTAGAGTCTGATGAGTTAAACTATGATATTAAGGAGTGTTTTGAAGTTTGTTAACGGGGTTTATCGAAATGTGCCTGTTTTCAGATTGTGTTCGGGTTAATTAGTGTTTCGGAGCGGGGGATCAAAGCTTGAATTGTGGAATTTATTGTATGTAATATGACTTATATGTTGCGTAAAATCCTGAAATTATTTAGTACATGTGACATGTTAATTAGTGTTTCAGAGCGAGGATCAAAGCTTGAATTGTGAAAGTAATTGTATATGGGGGAATTACTGATTACTCACGGTAAATTGCATTTCACAAAATATTACGGGGTTATTTTAGTTACTACCTCCGTTACTTTTTAAATGCAACGCTTTCCATTTCAGGATGTTACAAATTAAATGCAACACTTCATTTCTTTTCTATTTTGGTAAGTTTTTTCAATTGAAATTCCAAAAACAGCCTCAATTATAACATTCTAATTAAGTTTAACTCACCATCACCCAAAAATCATTAATTAACTATCTTCATAATCTTATTAATGACCACCACCATCACCACCCCTTCTACTTCTCTCTCCTCTCTAAGTATCATCACCAACCCTTCTATTTCTCTCTCTTCACCCATCACTCCAAAAGCACAACCACCACCTCTAGACCACCAAACAACTTCTCCAACACCTCCAGACCACTTCCACCACCTCAAATTTAAGTCTAACCGCGAAAATCACCAAAGCCCTCGACCTTCGAGCTAAGCTCACTCTCTTCAATCACCCACCAAAACCCTATCCGGCCTTCGATCTAAGCCGTTGACACCACCATGTTCGACCAAACCACTACCATCACCATCTTTGTCTTCTTTCGAAACCCACCACCACCATCTTCTTTTGATTTTTCTTTCATTTGCTTTGGTTTTGTTATGGTTATTTAATTTGGTGGTAGTTTGAGCAATCTTGGATTTGATGGTGGTTGGTTTCGGTGGAATCGACGGATCATAGTGGTTTCGGTGGGTTGGTGGTTGGTTTCGGTGGGTTGGTGGTTGGTTTCGATGGGTTGGTGGTTTCGATGGTTGGTGGTTTCAATTTTGGGTAGTTGGTGAAGAGATCAATTGTTGGTGGTTTTGGTGGTTGCGTTGGATTTTGGGTTGTTGGTGGTGAAGAGATTGGTGATTGGTGGTTTTGATGGTTTAGGTGGTGGTAGTGGTCCATTTTTTTTTTTAATATTCCTTAATAACCCATTAAGCACTTGCCCTTATCTTTTGTTAATCATACTTAAGAAATTTTGTATTGAAAAACGTGCAACCTCAAGTGTTGCATTTAAAAAGTAACGGAGGAAGTATATCGCATGAAGTCCGTAAGAAACGGGTATTGAAATGCGTATAAAAAGGAGTAATTGTAATGTATTTGTACAACAAATACACCATGCTTTTTTGACCCACTACACCACCATTGCAGTGCCACCTCCACTACTGAACTCGTACACAATCATCCCACCACCACCTGCACAACTTCGACAACCACCACTACCTGCCCCACACACAATCAATTGCCCACACCCACGAGTGCAACCCTCGAACCCATGAATCCAGCGAAAACTAACCCACAATCCTAGCCAAGTCGAACCCATGAATCTAGCCGAATTGAACCCAAAACCCAATCGAACCTACGAACCTAAAACCTTAATCGAAGCCACGAACCCAAATCGAAAGGTGATGTAAATGTTGGTGTGCAAAAGGGGCTGTAAATGGTGTTGGTGGTGTACGAAAGGGGCTATGAGCGGCGATGGTGAGGGAAAGGGGTGCGAATGGCGGTGGCTGTGGAAGGGCAATGGCGGTAGTGGGAGTTTGTACGTTCTCAAGAACAAATACATGACGGAAGTATAAATACATAACGGATACATACCATTATACATGTAATTAGTGTATAATACAATCCACATACCGTATATGTATACTAGCCCTAACCTTCTCAAGAATTACCAAACTGTCATGTGAGTTGCATCTCACATGTGTAACTAGGCAAACCCCATGTATATGTGACAATGTGTAGTGTAAATTGCCGAAATTACTTACTATTTTGATTTGTTAATTAATGTTTTGGAGCAATGAACTAAAGCTTTATTTTTGGACAGAATTGTGTATGTGACTACGTGTAGTGTAAAACCCCAAAATTATTTAGTACTTTGACATCTAATTATGTAATGCATCCAACTATTTTCAATTGTATAGCACATCAGTTTTGGAAAGCTGCCATACTTAATGAGTTTGTTCGGCTTGCGTACACACGGTACAAGCATGAGTCACTTTCATGCATTTAGGCTACGATGCACTGGTACTTCTCATAGGTTGCGTCTCCGGTATCGAGTATGGGTACGGATACGGGCTGGGTACGTACCAAGTTCTCTGTTGACTAACTGGGTACTGCCAAGAAGAGTCGGGAATGGCGCTGACCATCACTAGGGACGTTTTGGGGACTATAGAGGCCATAAACAGACATCCCCAAGGCTGACAATCAATCAATCAAAGCCTTAATTCCAAATAATTGGGGTCGGCTAAACGCTGGTATTAATACAAAAAGTTTCAGGTCTAGGGTTTGGGCTTTTATATTTTACTTTTGTATTAATTCTAACATTAATTCAAAAATCATATTTAAAAGCCCAAACCCTAGATCTGAAAATTTTTGAAGGTGTATTTGACCACAAAATGCGTTAAATTATTAGGGCTTTTGTCACATTAGTTAGCTTGACCAAGTTGGCGTAATTTCTGGCCAAGGTCCAGCAAATTCTGCCACCGATGGGCAGCCAGCAGTCATAAACGAGCACTTCTCACTGAAAATTTGGGGATATTAAAGCTGGCACATATCTTAAGTAAAATAAAGACCATTGGGCGGTAAAATGGGATTGACAATGAAAAAAAACAATAATACAATTGGTTTGAGGAGGTAGTAGAGCAGAGCTTCAGATCTTCAATTGAGTTAAAAGAACTAACAACTTGTTGTCACTTTTCTTCTCTCTTTTTACTGGTTTTTATTATTTATCGTTTATTATTTTAATTGATATAATTTGGATGGGCTTGTACTAGGAGTAGTACATTGTATGAGAGGGTTGGGCTATTTATTAAATAGGAATATAGAATGGGCTTATGTTTTTAAAATACTAATTATTCTTTTTTGATATCTTTTCAGATTTTATTTTTGTTAGATTCATTTTACCATTCGCAAGCTGTACTTGTACCTTGGATTTTTTTAGATTTTCCGTTTCCAGTCCCCCATCCCCGTACTTAAGTACCCGTCTCTGTTTCAGTGCAACTTAGCATTTAGGACTAGTACTACATTCAATTAGGAGCGAACTTTAGGACATTGCCAATACTGGCTCATTGATAAGCCTTAATTGTCACCACATAGTGTAGGAATTCCCTGAAATTAATAGAGTCCGTCCTTTTGTCAGTGTTCGTAAATCTTCAATGAGGCTTCCCTAACATTGAACCTGAATAGCACATAGATGATAAGAGAATTGAATAAGACAACATGAATCATCAATTAACTATGACAGTGACATTATATTGCATTTTAGAGAAGGAGCAGATTAAAGGATGTTTTTGGTTATTAAGGAATCAAATACTCAGAAATTCAGAATGGCAACACTTAAAGAATGGGTGTTTGATTAATAATTTGTAATTCATCACAATGGGAGAGGAGGAATAGACTACAAATTTATAGTATATATAAAGAGAGACTGCATCTTAGAGAGAGAATATTTCCTCCTCCTCCAATTGGGGTGTCGTGGTGCTTTTTCTTATGGGCACGAACTTGCTAGGTTATATTTTATTTTAGAGAAGGAACAAATTAAAGGGGCCTTGCATGAAAGGGGGAGTGTTGAAGTTTATATATAGCTTTCCCCCAACTACTCATGTGAATGCCCCTCATTGATGAATACTGAGAGAACTAAACACTTTATAAGGTATATGGGCTACTCCTGCAAGGCCTTCCCAAGTGGAATCTCTCTAAGGACTTGTTTGGATAACTTTTTTGGAAGGAAATGGAGGGGAAGGAAAAGGGAAAAAGGGGAGGTGAAGGAAGGGAGGGGAAAATAAATTAGTTTCCTTTATTTGAATAGGAGAGGAAAGGAAGTGAGAGTGAGGGAGGGAGAAGACACAATGGTGGTGGTAGTGGAGAAGGGTCATGGTGTGGATTTCTTTCCAAATCTTTTCAATTTTTGAAGGATTTGTTGCTCAAGAATGGAAGAGAACAAATTCCTTCCATTTCTCTTCCTCCCAATTCCCTCACCTCTCATTTTTGCTATCCAAATGGAGGAACCTCCATCCTTTCCTTTCTCTTCCCTTCCCTTCCCTCCATTTTTATGTATCCAAACAAGCTGTAAATGACGGGTGTGGCCACACTCGTATTTAACAAATAAAAATGCGATTTCGTGACCTAGGGAAAAATGTGGTTGATGATAGGTTGTGCAATAGGCCAACTGACGGAGGAACGTTAGGTAAAATGTCTTTGTTTAACTGTTGTTGTTATACTTCCCTTTTTACCTTGAATGCACCTACACGCAGGGCTCACCAAGGAGCATGAATTGGGAATTCAGAATGAAGAGGCGCATGTTGACCTAAAAGCGCATCTCTAAGGTTTATGGGTTTTTTTTTTTTTTAATTTAAGAAAAAAAATTAATTTATTCTATTTTGAGGCGCACGAGGTGTGCCTAGCTGCATAGCCCTTTATAAGGTATATGGGCTACTATCTTTTTTGTAAGGCCTTATCAAGTGGAATCTCTCTTAATGATGGGTGTGGACACACTCGTATTTAACAAATGAAAATGTGGTTTCGTGAGCTAGGAAAATGTGTGGTTGATGATAGGTTGTGCAATAGGCAAAATGACGGAGATGTTGGGTAGAATGTCTGTGTTTAACCGTTGTTATACTTCCACTTTTACCTTAGTCTAGAAAACGCGCGCCTAGGCGCACGTCGTACCAAGGAGCCATATTTGGGGCTTTAGACCTAAAGGGGCACCTCAAGGAATTTTTTTATTTTATTTATTTATTTATTTTTATTTATTATTATTATTATTATTTATTTATTATTTTTTTTTTTGCAATTTATGCGCGCCTAGGCACAATCTGCGCCTTGGTGCGCCTCTCGCCTTTTAAAACTAAGCTTTTCACTAGTGGTTGTAGTCTATAGACAAGAAGTTGCGATACCCATTTTGAACACGTGTACAGAATTAATAAAATGTTAAGAACTTGATTACATGGTGAAAAAATGATTTTGCAGAATGCAATTAGTCATATGAACATGCAAACAACCTATATGCTTTTCGATAATTGAGGTAGTTAACATAGACCTTGTCTTCTCAGATCTACCGAGTCCTAGTCTTTAAAGTTTCTAGTTGACTAGTCTTTTTTGAGTAAGCATAAGCATCGTTCAGACTTAGAGCAATTCATATGTGTTACTTATTATAAATTTGTGCATGCAATGTTTTCCTACAACCTAGACTTGTTGCATGTTTTGAAAACCATCCGTCTATTGGCGAAGCCACCCCCCTGGTTGGAACTGTTTCATATTTTTTTATGTATTAAATTTGCTCTTTGCCCTCATACATTGACATGTGTACAAAGAGGGGGCTTTTCCACGATGAAAGGCCCAATCTTTACTTCTAGTAAAACATAAAAAGCGATATTATATAGTAAAATAAACACACAAAAATAATTGATAAAAAGAAGTTGTGCAGTTGTATTGGCTGGTGTGACCACCCACTGTATAATTAAATAGTAAATGTTACTTTTATAGGAAAAAGAGGTTGCGGGAATGTGGAGGAGTTACCCTAATGGATGAGAAGGGTTACTCTTACAAACAAGTGGTGTAATGTCTCATATTACCTTTGATAATTGTGCGACACGTGGACTAATGAGAAAGAGAATGTGACTAGAGTGATTGGATGACCCATAAAATTAAGCACATTTAGGTTAATTCCAAAAGGATCCATCTGTAGGCAGGGGCTCCTACCCCGAAAGCCTATTTGGCCTCTTTGTCACTCATTTATATTTTGTGCAATTTCTTACAAAAAGCTAGAACTTATCTCTCTAGAATTTGAGAACTTCTATCGCTAGAAGTTGTAATCATTGATATTTGAGCTGGTAAAACCTTATATATATATATATATTTTTTTTTTCCCCCCTAATTACTATTGTTAGCACTTGTGTTGTAACATTGTGTTTGAGCCTTTTTATTCCCTACATTTACAAAAAAAGAAAATCCCTAAAACAAGTAATGTTACATTTATAAAAACCAAACTAAATGATGTGGGCTACTCTAGGAAAAAAATGGTTACTTTTTTTTGGATAAATTGATTATATATGTATTATGAATTGATATCACCTTTTTAAGAATAAATGGGGTTACCCTTATAAAGTTGGAGAGTTACTTAAGTGTAACCCCATCATATCGCTGATCACACACAAGACATGTTCTTGGGTCTATGACTTTATATTCTTAAATGTTGCGCATTATGCCATCAGGAGGGTATTTTTGATTAAGTTTTCTTATGTATATGTTTTAAAAAACTTACAAGTATGATAAGTTAAAGGATTATGAGTAACTTATGTTACGAGAATCATTTACATGATACGAAGTATTGTTTAAATGTGTATGCTACATCTTTTTTCTCTGTGGGTGTCACATCTTTTGTTAGTGTACTCTCTTTGCCCCTCTCTGTTATTTGAGATTAGGATTGCATGATTTTTGTTTCTAATTTTGATGTATATAGTCTTATGAAGTGATTGTAATGATGCTAATCACAGTAAATTGATTTTAATGTTATGTTAACCAACGTAGCTTTCAGGGTAAATCCTACTTGTTTGAAATTGATTCAGATTTCCAGTATTTTAATTAACTGTTTAGATATGTAAAGTATGTTCTAACAATTTTTAGCATTTTCAAATAACTATGAAACTAGATAATATAATTTTTTTAGCATCTCAAAATCCATATTTTCGACATTTTAAAAGATGTATAGCATTTTGAAATAACAAATATGGGATTTTGTAATGCTTTAATCAATTTTTGGCAGGTGCGAGAATCTTGCTACTGAGCGTATTTTTGTTGCCATGTTGTGCCACTTTGGTCACTGTGTCAAGCTGGTGTCATTTTCCATCTTTGTTAAACGTCCTAAAGTTTGTGTTATTGAGTGTAATTTCGAATAAAATCTAATTACATAGATATTAATCTAAAAAGGTAATATATATCATATAAGAATTTTGATGCTGTGATGAGCGGTGGCAAGCCTATATAAGTCATATGACTTGTATGCTCCATTCATACATACAAGTATTGGTATAGTGAAAGGGGCCTGTATTTGTTGGTTCTCCTGGGGCCTCCAAAAACTAAGGAATGGCCTTGTAGCGTTTTACATGGGCATCTTTACCATTTTCGTGACCTCTATACATATATCTTGATGAGGATTTTAATGGGTTCTAGCTTTTATTGCAATGGAATTTTAACTTAAATTCACAAAAGCTTCACTCACTTATGATTTCCTAAGGATCTTAACTCACAATTATGGTTTCACTCGACAAAATCACGAATTAATGGATAATTTGAGAAGAACTCGAATTGCTTCACTCCACAATTAGAATTAATCTCACTCAATTTTAGGTTTCACTCACCTAAAACTAAGGGTTTTATGAATTGAGTCACTCTCAACTCACAAGGATAACTTTGAACTTCGCTCGTCCAAAACTATTTGCTACTCAATGCATAATTTGACTCAAAACAACTATGAAATTTATTAATAAAAACAAGGGCTATATATAGTTACAAAAATCTAATCAAGCTAAACTTTCCTAACTATATCCTAGCTAGACTCTAAAAGGTCTTATATTCACATCATATCTCTTACCTATCGTATGGGTGTCTTAAAGTATCGTGATCTACTTGACATTGAATGTTGATTGTTTGCTGGAAATATTATTATATGTTTGTAATGTTTAGCTCTTTGTAGACAGACAAGGAAGCAAGGTTTAGTGTTTATGTTCATTCAAGACCTGGGTTCTTGTTTAGCAAGACAACAACGAAGTCTCGATATTTTTTAAATCGACAAGTTAACGAAAGCACCCAGGTAGCTTCTTTTTCATCTTTCTTTCATTTTTTCTTCATCTTTTTTTTTTTAATTTTTTTTATTTAAATTTTTTTTAAATTTGCAAATTCCTTTTGGAATATAGTTGGAAAGCATATAATTGCTGTTGGGGGAAATAAGAACTTTCTATTTAACTTTTATGTAAAATAGCACCTTGCTTTTTACTGCATATATAAAATGGTACTTTTCCATCATAATCCGGCAGATAATTCAACTTTCATGCATTCATGTATTTTCATGTCTTCCCCGGCCCTTAATGTCATTTTATGTGCTTGTGAAACACATAACCCACATAAATTCATTGTCCACTTGCATCCTTCTCTCTCATATCTTCACACAGTTTTTACCCTTTCATTTTAGACAATTGTTATGAATCTGTTGTTGATGCACATTTACTACTAGAAATGCTTAAGCCCGATTTTCATGTACTTAGGATGACAATTGAATCGAGAATCCTTCACCATAGAATTCATGCATCTTGACAAGTACTCCATTCCCAAGGCAAAAAGGAAGGAGGAAATAGGGTCACCTTGCCTTAATTTTTTTTTTAGCATGGGAGGGTGTAACCTTTGATAATCCAGCTCGGACTCTGCCACCGTTCCTGCCATATCGGTGTTGACATGACACACCATTGATACCTGATATAGAATCTGAGACCCTTAGAGGAAACGTTGCCACCTTAGGGTTTCGAAAACAAGATCCGAAATTTGGGGCACCTACTTAATAAAAAGAGAAGGGAAATTGAGAGTTTTGTTGATTCTTTAAACTACTATAGCAAATTAGCAACACATACTCTGTATTTAGTTATTTGCACTCAATTTAAAAAATGTCTAAGATTTTATAAATAAGTAAAATATTTATTCATCCATAATTGTGTCTCGAATTCCATATCCGAAATTATGACACTAAACAAATGAGTCGCCAAGGTCCTTGAATTTGGAATTTCCCACACCTGACTCCAGAACCCGTCCATGAGTCCGAGCATCCTAAGTTAGGATAGCTTTTCCTCCCTTAACCTTCAATAACCTCTCAAAAAGCTATGTTCCTTAGGAAAGGTGTCATTTTTATAATATCTACAGCCGTAGAGCTAATTCAACAAAATAAAACAAAGGTTAATATCTCACAAATTTAAACAAGATTTTGGTATATTATGACAAAATTTCCTTTCTTGTAAAAGTTAGTTTATATTTCGGTGTCTGTACCCTTCAACGGTAGTCTTGGACATTTATGCTGCCATTTAATTATTCCCAGGTTGGTTTGGGCAGAAACCGACTTCGTTAGGCTCATTTCTTGATCCATTAAATCTAGTAAAGGAGGAAAAAACAACACACCCCCCTTCTATAGCTAAAAGTTGAAAATTCCCATACTTTTTTCTTCTTAATCTCTTGATATTTCTCTTTGAAATTTAGTGAAATTCCTTTTCCTCGCTTTCTGTCTTGTGCAATTCCACAAGTCAAAACTTCTTGAAGCCCAAATCCTGGAATAAGTTCACCATTTCAATTGGTTTATTGTTTTTATATATTTTTTGAATCCAATGGAGTAGATGATTAATGAAAATCTACCTCTGTTAGTTAAGCTTTCCTATCTTTAAGCATCTTATGGGTTCTGTAGTAAAAGCTGCATCAGTGGTGTTCCCCTCTTGATTGGCCCACAGTGCAGATTTGATAAAGGACTACTAAAGAGGGTAAGGCAGATGTAGATGATCCATACTGCAGTCGTGAAGGAGAGATGTTTGGTACAAATGGTATGAGAGATGGGAGAGAATGGAAGAGTGAGATTTTAGTTTTAGATTGTTCGTGTGTTTCTTTTAATATAATTTAGTACATTTCAAGTAAATCGTTCCTTCTTTTACTTTTGGGGGGGCTTCTTTGGCTCTCTGCTTTGTCATATGTGTTGTATGTTGTAAGTTGTTTGAATGAACGTATTTAATCACTAATCCTATAATTTAGATACTGAAAATCAATGTCCAGTGCATTTAGGGTTTAACAATTAAAATCTAACACTTTGTGATTTATGAGTTCACATATTGAAAAGTTTGTAAGTAAAATATTTTCTCTTCTCACCTTCTAGACTTCCTGATTTTTGTTTACTTTGTTTTTCCTATGTTGCTCTTCATTTGCATTTTTATGGGATATAGATTTATTGAGCTACTGCATCTTTACATTGTTCTTAACATCTTTTGATCTGTTATTTTGTTTTGATTTGCCAGGTAGATTGGGGAGGCTCTACCATGATTCAGGCAGAACGTATTTTGCTTAAAAATGCACTTCTTGATCCCGCTAATGAACGGTTTGTGTTCCTGTCTGATAGGTGAGCATCAATCTATTCTAGATCCATAACCCTGCACTTGTGTATGGATTGCAAGTATTAAAAATAAGAGTTCTTTAGTGGTGGTTGTGCTTTAAAGGTATCACAATGTTTAATGTTTAGTTATATATTTCTAACAATATTTCAGCTATGTGATCTTATTTCAGCTGTGTGCCGCTATACAAATTTAGCTATACATATGATTATATTATGTCAACGTCTACCAGTTTTGTTGACAGGTAAGATATGTAGTTTTCTTTTATGTTTTTTTGTGGTTATAATATTATTATAGTTTATTATGCCTTTGTAACTATAATTTATGGGTGGCGTATTAGCAAATAATTCAATAGAAATCAATAAATGATAATTTTTCTATTATGGAACCTTATCGTTAAGTGGATTAAGAAAGGTAATCTTGTTATTCATTTGTGTTATGTGGCCGAAATTGCTTGCTAAGGTCTCACAGTTATTGACTAGTTATTAAGGTCTAGTATTTTACAACCTTTCAATATTTATTGACTATAAGTGGAGTTTAATGGTGTGAATAGTTTTTCTGATACGAAGGAGGGACGTTACAATCCAAAGATGCATCCAGTTATTCCTGTCCACAATTGGCGTAAAGGGTCTCAGGTACCAGCTATATGAACTATTATTGGTCTGTAGAGTAAATACTACGCATTTACATTTTTATAGCTGTGTTCAATTGTGCTTTATTTTACAATTTCTGATTTTATTTAATTATATTGGCAATAGTGGGTTACGCTGAACAGGAAACATGCAGAGATTGTTGTCAAAGATGAAATTGTGTTTCCGGTTTTCCAGCAGCATTGCAAGGTAAATTATGGTACTGCCTTTTTTGAAAGTTAAATATGAAAAAAAAAATCTCAATAATGGGCATCCTTCTTTAAATTGTCCCACTATATGATCTGGAGGAACTAATTTATGTGCATGGACTTTGTCCAACCCTTTTGACCTGGCTTTCGCATGATTATTTATAAGTAATTATTAATTTATTTATTAATTGGCCATTTGAGGATACGTTGACAAACCTTTTCACCTACTTCCGCTTTCCATTTTGAGGAGCTTTTTGATAGATGCTCCATTTCTTTTATTTCGCCAATCTTTTACTTTGATGCAACTATTTCACCCTTATATTTACTTTTCGTTTCTGTCTTATACTTCACATGTTGGCATTTTTGTCATGATAGTACACTTTATCAACCCTCCATATTTTGTGTGACAAAACAGAATGGAGCAACTAAAAAACAGGTGTATATGTTTTGTTCCTTTAGTATCAAATATCCCATATAGTTGTGACTAGTGGTTTTCCTCTCATATTTTCCTTTTTAAACTTTCTAACTCACGTTATGAAAGAGACATAATGCAGAAGTTTTATGAGTCTCTTACTTTAATTCATCGTTATTAAAACCACATGACTAATTTTGATCACATGTAGGATATTCAAATTGTTAGAATTGACCGATCCTATTAGAAAGTAATTGGGAAATTCTCTTTGGTAGGCCTCTAATTTTCAAAATTCTCAATGGTAGGCAAAGTTACGAACTTTTGATAATGCTAAGCCCTTATTTATTAATTTGTAAAATCAATAAGATTATTTTTCTTTAAATGTTTAATAGGGTTTATTGTTATTAGTTTCTTATTTAATTGCCTAACCTTGGTGACTAACAATTTCCCTCAAAATTGAAAAACTTGCCCCCATTTTCCACTTCCTTACATCATTCCTTCATTATACTCTCTCCATTTCTCCTATCTCATTCTATTCCCCTAGTTTATTCCCATCATTTTCCATTGATTATTTTCTTTGTTCCGTCATCATGAAGGTGTCTTATGGAAGTAAATAAATTGTAATAGTAGGAGGCAAATATATGAACATTCAAAATCTGAGATATAGTTTAGAAATTGATATATTATTACTAATATCAACTTAATGGCTTGATTAGTATAAGATAAATCATTGTTGCCAAAATAAAACCAAAAGGTCACACATTTAAAAGCCAAAATAAATCATTGTTGTCCATAACTTTGCTTACCACTAAGAATTTAAAAAATTATAGGCCTACTAGAGAGAATTTCCCAAAAATATTTAGAGGTAATATTTAGGGCCTGTTCATTTTTACTTTAAACAACTCAATTGATTATAGTGTGGACACTCGAAATTTAAGGCATGAGTCAATTTGTTCTTTAGACCATGGGAACGGTTATCGCGTAGGGTGAGTACACTTGGCTTCGAACAAAACTCCGATAAAGGTTCATATCCACCCTCCTTAGTGTTTTAACGGACCCGGATAGCCATCGCTGACTACACTCAAGTAAGGTACAAGGTTTCCCATGCGGTTAGGTCGTGCACCAGATTCGTGAGATCGGGGACGAGGTTAAGGAAACCAAAACCAAGTAAGGTGGTCCTCTACTAGATGTCATTTGTAATCTCTTCATGTGATACCAAGTAACATCACAACCATTGTATTATGGGTGCACTAAGGTGCTTACTAAACGAGTTTCATTTAATGCACACTTTATTCACTAAGAATGGTGATCGCATTATTTAATGTCATTTTAAGGCCTATTCAAGATTCAAGTCTTAAGACTCATGTGATTTTGTATGATAACACTAAACCGGTCTTTATTATTAACATCCTAAAGCTAAGTGAAAAGCTGACCTCATGGCTTACATACAATTGCAATCACGTAATATATAAAAAGCGATAAAACATGTTGGGAAAGCTTTAAATTACATGGAATCATGCCATTTGCAAAGAAACTTAAATACATGTTGTCATGCTTACAAAGCGTTAAAAACATGTTATCATGCTCAAAGAAACTAAAATAAATAAGTAATCATGCTGTTGAAAGAAAAGCTAGAAAGATCATGTTATCATGCTCAAAAAGCTTTAAAAGTCATATCATCATGCTATTTACAAAAGGAAAGCCTAGATCATGATTCTTTTTACATCGTTGATTTATTACATATCAATCTTTATCGATCAATATTTCATGGATGGAAAGAAGGAGAAGGAGAAGGAGAAGGAGAAGGAGAGGGAGAGGGAGAGGGAGAGGGAGAGGGGAAGGAGAAGGAGAAGGAGAGGGAGAGGGAGAGGGAGAGGGAGAGGGAGAGGGAGAGGAGAAGGAGGAGAAGAGGGAGAGGGAGAGAAGGAGAAGGAGAAGATTATGGCGGCCGCATATTTGATACCTTGTGTGCTTCTGTCCAAACGGGCTTGAAAGAATAGTGCTCGAATCCAAAATCCGAATAATAACCCGAAATAAGATGATAATAATAATAGTAATGATGATGAAACTAATAAGGAAATAAAGAAAAGATGAAAAGTGATAATAAAAGTAAGAAATAAAGAAAAGATCTTTTTATGTTTATGGAGATTGAAGATGGTTTTAATAAAAACTAAAGAAAATTTGTGGAATGATTTGTTAAAGACCCTCTTTCCTCCCTTGAAATGATCTCAAAATCTGAAAACTGCCTCAAATCCTTTGAAAAATCCCCCAAATGGGTGGAAATGATGGGTCATTCATAGGAAGTGGCGGAAAGTTCCTTTCACGAAATTTCTTTCCTTTTTTCCTTTGGTGGGCTTGTAGAAGTATGTACTATATTCCTTGGATGCCTTCCTTGTTCTCCAAGGTCTTTCCATACTCCTTAGGGCTTCATTTTGTTTTGCGGAAAGGGCGTTTCCGTGTCCCGAAAAGTCGCGCCATATATTAGAGAAATGTGGAGAAATATGAAAAAAAATGTGGAATAATTCTATAAAATTATGGAAAAGTAATAAAAATGTTTGTGACTTATTTGGGATTTTTGGTAATTCTGGGATAATCTCAGGTGGGACCTTTGCACACCTCCCAAGATCGAACTACTAAGAGGCGTGGTATATGTTTATCATAGGCTTAAGGAAGGGGACAAATGTAGGTGTCAACAATTAGTGCAAAATAATTTCTTTCAATATAATATTCCACTCAAAGAGTTTTCTATGTATTGATCTTATGTGAGCAAAATAATGTTTTTCAACATAAAATTCCATAAAATATTTACTTTTGTATTACATCGTAGCATTATTAAAAAAAATTATACCATTTATGAGGTTCTTACACTCAAGCCTACTATTCCCTCATCGATCCAATGTTGAATCCCAACCTTATAAACCTTTCCTTTAATGCTTCCTATTCATAAAAAATGTTATTTTGTGTGTGAATAGTGTTTTGTGCCATGGAAATATACAATAACTGTTTTTGCGTAGGAAAGATAGTATGTTGAGGATTTTTCATAATTGATAATTTGATATCAATAGCTATTTGCCTTAGTTATGTTACATCCTATGTTACCCAGACATTTATTTAGGTGTCGTATCCAAGTAGGGATCGGATCCTCCGACACGCTATTGCTAAGATTTAGGGGATACGGTCATAGGGGTGTCTTGACTTGCTTTACGGATACGACAAGTGTATAAAGTATCCGAAATTTGTCAGGATACCTTAAGTTACATGAATTGGGATTTATATTTGATGGTATAAAAGAAGAAAAAAATAAAATAGGAATGTAAAATGTAAAAGCTTAAAAGGGTATGGAGTATTATATAAATAGATACAACTACTCTACTGATGAATTGAAAATAATAACGTTGCACACTCTCCAAATGTTTTAAAAAAAAGGAAAAACTAAGGGCTTGTTCGACACTATTATTGTTTTTTAATTTTTGGTTTTTAAAAAACCCACAACTAATTTTAGGCCGTATTCTCCTTGTCTTATTTACTTATTTTTAGCAAAAATAAGTTTAGTTCAGCAAAAATAAGTTCAGTTCAGCAAAAATAAGTTTCAATCCTTAATAAATTGTTAATGATTTCAGCAAAAATAAGTTCAGTTCAGCAAAAATGAGTTCAAATAAGTAAAAATAAGTTCAGTTCAGCAAAAATAAGTTCAGATCCTCAAAAATAAGTTGAGGAAAACAGGGCTTTAGTTTTGCTTTTTTTTTTCACAACCAATTTACAATTGTTTTCATGCAGGAGTACTGCTTCTATTATACTCCCTCAAAAAAAAAAAAAACTGCTTCTATTATACTTATTCGTTTATCTATGCGGCTATAACTACCATCATGGAATAAAAACTCGGCTGTTACGTAACAAAACGGCCGTTCTGTAACGGGTTTCAGAAACACCGTTCCGTGAAATCCCGTTATAATGCCGAAAGTTAAAAATCACACCAAACTCACCGCGACAGCCGTTCTATAATGGAGGAACGCTGTTCTATAACAGGATTTATTTTAGAACACCCGTTATTGGTGGAATAAATCAAGAAAGAAGAAGCAAGAGAATCCCATTCCAAGATCGATTTTTTCCTGAATTAAAACTCGAATCAAATGTTACCTGAGCTTTATTAATTGCATATGAGCAAAACACCTCAATAAAATTGATGAAATACCTTGAATTGAACCCTAAAATTTTTGGTGAAAACCCTAAGATGCAATTGAGAAGCTGAAAATTAATGCTTTGAACTTTAAGAACAAAGCGAACTTCAAACTTCGATAAATTTGATGAAATACCTTGAATTGAACCCTAAATGCTTCGAACTTCGAACTTCAAGAATAAAGTCGTTGGTGGTCAGTGACCGGTGGCGGTGGTGCGTTATCGATCTTGTTTCTCTTTCTTTTTATTTTTCTCTTTCTCTTGATTCACGTGATATTTACAGAGTAGCTGCTTTCTTGTTCTACTTTTTTACCTTTTCTTACTATAAAGCAGATACTTGAACTTTTATTTTCTTTGTTATACAGTATTTTTTTCCAGCAATTACTCCACTTTATCAGTAACATTTTTGGGCACAACAATATTAAAATACTTTCAAAAATATATTAAAAAAAACACACAAGCTTAAAATATGGTGTAAAAACTTAAAAAAATAGACAAGCTTAAACAGAAGGTTATGTGCAATTTTTCACAAAATTCATGCCGCGATCACAACTGCAATTTTTTTTCTATGACTACCATTAATTGAGTCACATCTCCATCTTTTTAATTAAACTACAAAACATGATCTATTCATGTGATGGGCACTTGCTCAATGCCAGGGGCGTAGCTAGGATTTTTGGGATGGTGGGTCACCCTTAATTATCGATCATTTATAATTGTACATTTTTGTGGGTCTAGCTCATAATTGATTTTGTTCCATACATTATTTAAGAAAACAATATTATAGCCAAATAGAAACCCAAGGTTTTAAAGAAATCTAATATTGTCCCTGTGAAGAAAAAAGTTTACCCCAAAAAAATTAATGAAAGAAATTTCTTCACATTACAATCAAGGTAATAGGAGAAAGATTTAAAAAAATTAACAGTTAATGGAATTTAGTACCAAAAAACTCAAGCTTAATTAAGTGATATTAGTTTCTTACTTTCTTATATAAGGTAATGAATTATACAAAAGCGAAAAAATTGGAGACTATAAATAATAACACCTATTTATTAAGCACTATGAGCATCAAAACTCATAAGAAATGGAAGTGTTAAAAAATCACGCCTTATAAGAATTTGAGGGGAAATGAAAGGCCAAAAAAACAATCAAAATGAATAAGAACAATTTTAAAAAGGAATAAGAAAGGGACTACTACAATAAAAAAAAATTAATGCTTTTGTAGGTAGTAGAGATTGATCCCTGGACTAGAGTAAAAAAAACTAACTCTTTTTCCACTAAGCTAGTGCACTTTATCATATGCATTATAGAGATGTTTAGTATATATAATGAAGTTTTCTAGCTTTGGTGGTGTACGTGAACCACCGTGCCCACATGTAGCTCCGCCCCTGAATGCCACCCGCAAATTTAACGATGATATTGCCGACTTGATCGATCAGAACGATAAACAACCACTAATTGCATCGCCACCTACTATTATGGAATTAATCGTTCTCAAATTTGGACATTAGTTATGCAACGAGTGTTAATTAGGAGCTTCTTGATGAAAACACTAAAAAAATTTCTCTGGAATCAAATACAATTTCACCAACGATGCAAAAGGTTAGATAGGATTGATGAGCAAAAATTCAACAGTACGATAATGTTTATAACTAATAAAAGTTAAAGAATTAATTTTTGAATATGGATAAAGTATGCAAGAAGTATTTTAAATTAAAGAAAGGAATTAATTGTATGCTTTCATGTTTATAGGATGAGTTGTTGGAATTGATATTACACTAGAGTCAAGGATTGAAGAATGCATGAATTCTGAATAAAGAATGACAGTGAAATAATTTTGATAATAAAAGAGATTAGAGCGAGAAAACAAGAAATGATAAAACCAAAACCATAAAACCAAAAAATATGTTTTGCTTTGTTTCGTTTTAATTTGTTGAAACATGATAAAATCTGTTTATTCAATCACTTTTACTGAATAACTTTGTTTTAATATTTCCAAATAAAAAACAAAAAACCATAAACCAAAGCGGTGCTGAACAACACCATAAAGTTACCAAGTGGGTAGGTAGAAAGATAAAGAGAGGTATATTAAAAAAAATATAATATAAAAAGAAAAGAAAGAGAAAGGTCACGCTGGCACTAAGTTTAGGGACAATTTGGTTGGTGAAGGGAAAAGGGAAAGGAGGAGAATGGAAAGATAAAGCCTTTATTTTAGGCAGTTTTTGTTTTGTGGTAAGGAAATGAATGACATTCTAAAATCGCCTCCATACAACCACCACACCACCATGCCCCAACTCCCACCACCAAACAAACCACTAACTCATGGCCCACTCTCCCCCACCCCTCACCGTCGCAACAACCCTCTCCCCACGCCCACGGCCACTCCCTTCACAAAGCCCATATAACATGGATGCACCGCTAAAACCACCTCTACCACCCCCACCACCTATCCCCCTCCCCTCGCCGTCCCTCGTCGCCCCTCCTAATTTGAAAACCATTAAAAACCCTAGAATTTGCAAATTTTAGTTCATGCGAATTAGGGGAATTACGAGGGAGATGTGGGGTGGCGAGGGGAGGGGGACAAGCGGTGGGGGCGATAGAGTGGTTTTAGGGGGTGGTGGGATGTTTTTGTTTAAGGGTGGTTAGGGTGTTTTGGGGGTGGCTAGGATTTCAAGGTTGATAGTGGGGGGTTCGCGGCGCCGGAAAAGGGTGGTGGAGGGGAGATGGGTTGTTGATTTGGTGGTTGGGTTAAGGGTGGGTGGTTTGTGTGGTGGTTGGATGGAAGGTGGGGAAGGGTATGTAAAAGATAGGGGGAGGGTAGAGAATCGTAAAGTGTTAGAATGGGCAAAGGGATTAGGAAAAGTGGGGAAAGGGAAGGAAAAAAAGGAATAAAACAAATGACACCAAAGGGCTCATTCCTTTTCCCTTAGATTATTACCCCCAACCAAACAGCCCCTTAGTACTTTCACAGTTTCTCATGTCAACCAACCACAGAACCACTCTTAAAAAAATCACCAGCCTCACTGCTGCTGCAGGAGATGACCACTGGAGATGCTTCCAGAAAGACAGTTAGCGTAAAAAATGGCACGAAAATGGTCGGATTTAACCGGTGAACAAAAGCCCCAATGTTTTATTGGATAATCAGGTGAATTTTAACCTTAACTAGCACACAAGGGTTTCAAAGTTGCATACCTTTCTCTGGTACGTGACTCGACATTTCCACCAAGGGGTGTTGCGTGTCATGATATGTAAGCTTGAGGAGAGTGTCGGAGTAACGTATGTTACATCAGCTAACTATATATATGTAGAAGAGGATTTTTCAGCAATTGGTTTGTTTGTATGAAAAAATTCAGTAACATTCAATCAAGCTTGTAAATGAATGTGTTAGATCCAACATGTATTTAGCCACCAAAATGAGACTATTGGGTTAAGACAAATATTTAAGTAAAACCTTGGCACTGTTATGTTGCCAGAGGTAAGTGAGATGAATACACCCTCTGTTGCATAATCTTTGCATCATGTGCTCACCCAAAACCAAGGTGAAAGAAAAGTTGACAGAAAATTGTTTTTTGATGTGGGCACATAATTTTTGCAGTCCATTTTTCAAACGAAGCATAATAAAATTAACATTTGCATTTAATAGGAGAAACCAAGAATTGTGGTATGTTGTTTCTCCGTAAGGCCCTGTTCTTTTGAGCTTATTCTGACTTGACTGGACTGAACTGAACTGAACAAAAAGGCATTGAACTGAACTTGACCTTTTTTTTTTTTTTTTTTTTTCCAAATTTGTATATTATTTTATTTTTGTCTTTATTTTTTAATTGTTTTGTATTTTTATTTTATATAGTAACTTTTATTTTTTGTTTTTAATCTTTTTATAAAATAATATTTTTATTTAAAAAAGAATTAATAAATTAAAAATAAAAATAAAAATGAAAAATAAAAAATTAAATTAAAAGTAAAAATAAAACTAAAAAAAATTAAAAAAATATATATATAAAAATAAAATATAAAAAATTAAAATAATTGAATTGAAAATAAGTAGAGTGAATTGGACTGAAACGTACTGAACTGAATTGAAAATAAGCTCAAAAGAATAGGGCCTAAGTGACTACTTTAACTCACTTTTATCCAAACTTACTAAACTACTGTGTGAAAAGTGAAGCGTTGGGCATGGGCACATGTCCTTGTGTCGAACACAACCATTTTATGAAAAATTGGCATGATTTTGATTCTAAATGAAGAGTCAAAGTGTCAAGCCTATGTCCAAATGTTGAGTCTGCATGACATGACAGGTATAAGATAAATGCTTTGGTGACCTTCATCCTATATGATAGTCTTTTACCAAGAGTAATATGTTTTCCTTGAAGGCTAAGCTTGAGTAAGCCAATCTTGCACAGTGCGTATTTGACTCTTCAGGCACAGCAAACTTTTAGGAGGAGCAAGGCGAAATGGCTGCTTTTAGGCAAAGTTGCTGCTTATTATTTATTTATTTTCTTCTTTTTATTTTCATCGAGTGTTTGATTTCTTCCAACATATGGCTTGTGCTCTTACAGACTTTTGCTTTTTATGGTGTAGAGAAAGTCACTCCCAGAATTTTGGCGCGATCAACCCTTTGTAAGAACACTTTCTCTATTCCACCCCCACCCCCCTCTCTTTAGCCTCACCTGTGTGTCACAGCCTACTGCCTATCTTTTCATAATATCTCTATTATGTTTTGTGTATATTCTTTACTCACTTCCCTTCTTGTGAATGTATGGTTCAGTTGGTGAGCATGTGTAGGGGTTTATAGATGTCATTCATTTAAGTGTGCATGCTGGCTGATATAGTTACACATTAGGTTAACACTTGTGTGATGCACGGTTTTGTAAAATAAAATTACGATGAGTATTGTCTTTTCCAACCCAATAACCCAAGCATACTACTTTATAAAATATCTTTTTCTACTGTATATTGACACTTTTATAAAGTATATAGTCATGAATACTACAACAACAAAACCTTAGTCACAAAATAATTTGTGGCTTACTAGACTTGAATCAATAAGAGGAATCGCAATAGTCATCTGCAAAAAATACTCTCTCTCCATCATATTTAGTGCCAAAGCCTCTTATATCCATCCATAATCGTCCAAGATGTCTTAGGTCTTCCTCTACCTCTCCTTCGTCCATCTTGTTGCCACTCTTCCAAACTCCTTAGCGGAACGTGATTTGGTCTCCGTCTTATATGTCTAAACCATTTTTGACGGTTTTTACTCATCTTATCCTCTATAGAACGAACCTAATGCTTGGGAAACGTTTCAGAAACTCCCTTAAAAAATGAAGAAACATTTCCAAGGTGGAAACGTGTCACATGGCATTATGGGAAACGTTTCCGAGACTCGTGTGGACTTGAAATTAACACTTCCTAGTTTTTTGAGGAAGAAACATTAAAAACTAACAAAAAGAAAAAAGTTGAAACAAAGCAATAAAGTAAAACCAACAAAAAAGCGTCACGTTTCCTTTCTAGCAAATCCAATCAATCAAAATAAAAAACCCCTCAAATGCAACATGCAAATCCAGCAACCCCTACATTCTACCTAGCTACCTCATTTTTTATTTTATCCTTTCTTCTATGCCCACACAATCACAATGAGTATTATCTTTTCCAACCCTAAAACCCCAACATGCTACTTTACAAAATATTTTTTTTCTATTAGATGTTGACTCTTTGTAGCAATCTTTTAGGAACACGAATTAATCTGTAATTTTAAGGTGTTTGAGGAGAATCATTTAAAGGGGTGGTTAATACATGGCAACCAGGATATGGAAAGGGAATTAACAAGCTTAAATCCTTTCGTTGTTTGTAATTCCATTTCTAATCATTTTGTTTACCCTCTCATTACCCCTAACTCTTCTATTTATGGTTCCCTACTCCACCCATAGTATTTGCATTCCCCTGCTCCAATCCACTTCCCACTCCCACTACCACTGACACCAATGGCATCCTGTATGCTTACCCCCCCGCCCTACCAAGCTACCACCACTACAAACATCAAAATGACCAACACTTCACTGGAGCCACCGTCACCACCCCACAACCAAAACCACCCTAAAATCCACCTTGAAACCACCCCAACAACCACTCTATTCGAAATTCAACCTGAAATCCACCATGAAAGGCATCCAAAACCAGCTGAATAACCCAAACAAACTTCTGCAAGAACCCCTTACCTCTATAAAACACAATTATTCACCAAAAGAAAGCCATAACCACAACAAAATCAAGTGTCAAAATGAAATAAAAACTTTAAATATCATTAACCAAAGTTTTTAACGGCCAAATTCGACCACAAAAACTGTATATCTGAATTTTTATAGTCGAATTTGACCTTTAAAACATAAAATAACCTTGCATGATTGTGGGAGACAAGGTGGAGTTGTGTCCGTGTGGCGCGGCATGAAGAGGTGGTGAAGTAAAAAATGTTATTGGGTGATGGAAGGATGGAGTTTACAATATTGTTTAGTGAAAGAAGATGGTATTTACTCTGTTTGAGAGGTTGCTACTTGCTCTAAGTAATAGTATAGTTTTACGTTTGCGGGGGAAAAAATATTATACCCAGACAACCTATAATATCAAAGGAAATTGTTTTCTATTCTCTTTGATTTCCTTTCTCTAAGCCTTTTCCTTTCCCTTCTACGGACCAAGTAGCCCCTAATTTTGTTGGAAGAAGAGTTTCCATAAATACAATCCATTAAGATTTTGGAAATTGTTTTTTTGAATTCATAATCAATCAAATTCACTTCTTTTTTCCTTTTGATTTATGCTCATCGACCTCTGTGCATAACAATTTATTTGTGTACAAATTAATGATACTAGTTTTTGAGTCCCGTGTAGGCACTAGTTTAAATGTATTCGTATAATCTTAGCGTACTTTATCTGTATAATAAATGTTTAATCTTACATACTATTTCTGCTTCTTTCTCTTTCATATTTTAGTTGTTATGTACTATTCAATATCTTTCTATGTTTCGATCAACTAAAAAATGTCTAATAGTATATATTTCTCCTTCGATAAGTTTTGGACGAAATTAAGGAGCAAAATTTGGTTTAATGGATGCATGTATGTAAAAATAGGACAATTATCGAATAACACTAATAATAATAAAAATTAAATCTGATAATTTGTTAAGGAGACTTATACTACTCCGTAATAAACAATGATATAATAATAAGTAGTGTATTAAACATATCAATTCGCAAAGTAAGTTATTGTACATACCTCTTCATCTTGTATACTTCCATGTCCAAACTTATCCGAACTAAATTATTCTGACTTTAATTCGAGAATTAGCATATAAGACCTCACATGTTATAAAAAAGGCACTTGATGTAGTCGTTGAAACAAAATGATATGATAATTTTAATATGGTGGGACTACATGTGAAAAGTTTATCGCATATACTAAAAAAAATCTTATTCCAAAACACTAATGAGCTATGAACCTTCCAAGATGAAAATCCAAAATAACAATTAATTTTTTTTTGTATCTGCTTAATTTTTTTTTTGGTCACTAATAGTTGTTACTTTACTTTTGGCTATAAGCCTATGATGGTACAAAATTGTGATCAAAATGTTTAATACTACCTCCGTTACTTTTTAAATGCAACGCTTTCTATTTCGAGATGTTACAAAAATGCAACACTTCATTTCTTTCCTATTTTGGTAAGTTTTTTCAATTGAAATTCCAAAAACACCCTCAATTATAACATTCTAATTAAGTTTAACTCACCATCACCCAAAAATCATTAATTAACTATCTTCATAATCTTATTAATGACCACCACCATGACCACCCCTTCTACTTCTCTCTC
This sequence comes from Suaeda aralocaspica, assembly GCA_016808085.1. Lineage (NCBI taxonomy): Eukaryota > Viridiplantae > Streptophyta > Magnoliopsida > Caryophyllales > Amaranthaceae > Suaeda > Suaeda aralocaspica. The sequence goes on along the minus strand of PYUH01000057.1, from coordinate 80,545 downwards.
CTCTCTAAGTATCATCACTACCCCTTCTATTTCTCTCTCTTCACACATCACTCCAAAAGCACTACCACCACCTCTAGACCACCAAACCACTTCTCCAACACTTCCAGACCACTACCACCACCTCAAATCTAAGTCTAACCGCGAAAACCACCAAAGCCCTCGACCTTCAAGCTAAGCCCACTCTCTTCAATCACCCACCAAAACCCTATCCGGCCTTCGACCTAAGCCGTTGACACCACCATGTTCGACCAAACCACTACCATCATCATCTTTGTCTTCTTTCGAAACCCAACACCACCATCTTCTTTTGATTTTTCTTTCATTTGCTTTGGTTTTGTTATGGTTATTTAATTTGGTGGTAGTTTAAGCGGTCTTGGATGGATTTGATGGTGGTTGGTGTCGGTGGAATCGACGGATCATAGTGGTTGAGATTTGTTGGTGGTTGGTTTCGATGGGTCGGTGGTTGGTTTCGGTGGGTTGGTGGTTGGTTTTGATAGGTTGGTGGTTTCGATGGTTGGTGATTTCAATTTTGTGTAGTTGGTGGTTGGTGGTGAAGAGATCGGTTGTTGGTGGTTTCAGTGGTTGCGTTGGATTTTGGGTAGTTGGTGGTGAAGAGATCGGTGGTTGTTGGTGAAGAGATTGGTGATTGGTGGTTTTGATGGTGTCGGTGGTGGTAGTGGTCCATTTTTTATTTTTTAATATTCCTTAATAACCCATTAAGCACTTGCCCTTATCTTTTGTTAATCATACTTAAGAAATTTTGTCTTGGAAAACGTGCAACCTCAAGTGTTGCATTTGAAATGTAACGGAGGAAGTAGATAAAATTGGATGGAAGGTTATTAGATAGATTTGGAAGGATCAAAATTATTGTATCTTGTATTTTATTCTTTTAATCTTTTATGCTACTTATCTTAATTATTTATTTTTGTATTTATTATTTTAATTGTTTTCTAAAAACATAAAATCCTACGTGATGCTCTCAATGCTCTCCAATTATTCTACTTTACATATATATTATTTAAGTACAATTTAGAACAACCAACTTCAAAAAAGGCTAACACCGTACCAAAAACCCTTTTAATGTTTCAAATTGAATAATAGTTAAATAGATCGATTAAAAAAGGTCCACCCAATGGTCGCCATCGTCACAATGATCAACTTAATTACCTGTAAAGGTAAGATTGTAATACATGTACAAAATACTTTGAATTTCATAAAAAAAATGATAAAAAACTAAATAGAAACCACATAGGATAACCAAGACCAAGAAAAATAAAAATGAAGCAAATAGGACAATATTAGTCATAATTTTCTTACATCAACCAAATAGGTACCTATCAATAATTTATTAGCTGAAATTATACGCATGTAATACAGGAGTGAAAAGTAAATTTAAAGCAAGTTAACAAAAAAGTAGAAACCAAGAGACCCCCAAGAGATAAAAAACAACCTCCTAGGGAAAAAAAATTAATACCCTTTTTCACCCCCCTTCCCTCCGCGTTCTTTATCATCATAAAATAAAATAATTAAACAGATTTGATGATGACAAATGTAACCAATAATGCAAAAAATTTTATCTCCAAAGAAACATCACCTAAATTATAGTACGTACAAATTGATTTCAATTTTCCACAATAAAGGACAAATCATTGAAAGGTTTTAGGAAGCATCAATAGTTTACGTTACGGAATTGTTTGGTACAACTCAAGTTCTCCAGTCACCTAAAACATAATAATGCATTTTAAAAGGTGTGGCAAGGTGCCTACCTCTTATGCGGATATTTTCACACGACTTTCTTTAATATATTTTTTTTTTATTTTTTTTTCTTTTCTCATGTTTTCTTTTTCACTTTGCACCTCTTGAATTCAATTTATCTCTTTGATGTCTCATATACTTTCTTTTTTCAATGCTTGCTTCGTATACAAAAGACTTGAGCCTTTGCCTTCCACATCTAGGGCATGCCGGTCTCTTACCCTTGTAAGACCAAGGACCTCATGATGAACATAGCCACGACCTCAGTTTAAACTTAAATCATGACTTCAAGTTATATCTATTTTGTTCCTACAAAATGCAAAAGTCTCACATGGTCTTAAAAAGTCGACCTTAGAATGTATTCATCTCACTTTTACCAATGTATGCAAAGAAAAGTGTGATGGATTAGTGTTGAGGGTAAGGAGCCACATCTTCCTACTGAATGTTCAAAACAAAACATAACATGTGAATGTTCAAATGAAATCAATAACGTTCATATTCAAATTTCAGACAATGTTTGTATAATTCTACAACAATGCTCTCCTATTTATAAATATATTGATCTCTTCCAAGCTAAATGTCAGAACAATTCATACTCATTTTTCTACCAAGGTTTGCAGCATTCATTTGTATAAATTACAACATTCATTATGTGTAAATGTTTATTTCTATAAAATGACCTTTAATTTTTCTATTGAGATTCTCCTTGGTTTTTGAACAATTAGGTTGAAATCTCAAAGTTCTTTTTAACGCAATTTACAATTTGGACTGATTATTGTTGTTCACTACTATAGCTAACAGTAACTTTGGTTTGGTTTATACCTTCAATAGATTGATTCATAATCAAAACTTGAGAAAAAATCAATTCACCAAACAGAAATACTATTTTAATTCACCAAACCAAATAAACTTTTTCCAAAGCAATTCACAATTTTTTGAAGAAATTCACTTAACCTTTTCAAATCAATTACCAAACCAAGGTATAAATCAAACACAAATCACCAAACCAACTTATAAATCAATTCACCAAACCCAAATATGTGATGTGGAACTGTGATCCAGCTATATTGTTAATGGATATAATAATCGAATTTAATTAATATACCAGACAATGGGTAAGTCAATTCAAGTTGATTCACAAATTCACCAAACAGTTCACCAAATCAATTCACAATTGCAATATTTTGAAACAATTAACCATGAACTTTAATTGAATTCCGTTTCAAAAATAAATTTGAATAACAAACCTAAAATCAAGTAAATTAAGATAAAGAACCAGCACTTGTAAACCAAATCTTGAATCTAAAAGTACTACCTCTGTTCCATTTTATTTGCAACAAATGAATTTTTTATATCTCACAAAAGATGCTCCTTTTTTTGCAAATTAAATGAGCCAGAGGTAGTAGTTTTTTGTGAAGTAGAAGGACCTATATTAGCATTGGTGGGAGAAAAGTAATGGACTTTGACAAACAGAAGCTAGTTAGTTTTAAGGAGAACAATGGGAGCAACTAACAAAGCAGGGCGAATGTAAGGGGGGCTATAATGTACCGGGGTTTAAGGAGTTAATTAACTAGTGTTAACGGTGGAATTAGAGAGATTTGATATTAAAGATAACCAAAAGAGTTATAACTGAGTGACTTTAGGCCACCAATCTCCAATGGCTTCTACTTCTTTTCTGAATGAGTAACATAATGTGGCTACTCCACTTAAGCTACTCGCTTCCTAAAATGGCAAAACAAAGCATTAAAGACTTTTACTTCGCACTTGGAGTGTTTTCCCCAATAAGGGTATTTAATTCAAACAAAAGCTAATAAACCAAAATAGAGTGGGCCATTGCGAAGAGCCAAAATAACGGTGTGCAACTTGGATTAAATGAGTTGTGCGCTGGTGATAATCGTCCTCTTCTTGGGTCTCCTGCCATTAGTATGGATTATGGGAGGTGTGGGACAGTCCATTGCATCACCCGCCGCCCAAAGAACCACCTTGTACTCAAGGTGGAAGTCGGGAAATCGTTGATCCATTGATTCCTCCTCCCACGTGGCCTTGAACTCAAGCAAGCCTTTCTACTTGATCGATACTTAACGCTTCCCTTCATTGCCTAGTGTAACCCCACGGACCTCTTCCGATCCCACTATTAATTAAAGCTCTGAAGCCAGGTGGTGAGGAATGGCGGTGTAGTTGTCATATTGACCCTTATCTCTCTTTCAAATGGGAGACGTGAAATACGGGATAAATCTAGCAGTCTTCCAGTAAGGCCACTTTTTCGATCCGTTCCTCAACCTCATGAGGCCCATAATCCCTGGCAGTGAGCTTCTCATACGACCTTTGAGCAAAAGATTGTTGACGATAAAGTTGAATCTTCATGAACACCATATCTCCCACCTCCAACTCCAACTCGCGCGTGTGCATTAGCCTTCATAATCTGTTGGGACCTCGTCAAATTCACTTTCACTTCATCCAACATGTAATCTCGTTCTTGGAGTCTCTTCTAATGAACCAACCGATGTTTCCCCTCTTCCCACTAGAACAATCTAGGGTGGTTGGCGGCCATACAACACTTGAAATCGGGACATGTGATTGGAGGTATGAATGGATGTATTATAAGAGTATTCCACCCGTGCCAAACGCTTAGCCTAACCTTTCGCTTGCTCACTGGCGATACATCTAAGTTAAGTTTCCAATCCCTCATTCACAATCCATCAATTTGCGGGTGATATGGGGTGCTCCGCCTCAAATCCGTTCCATGCAGCCGGAACAATTCCTTCGAAAATAAGCTCAAGAACACACGAGCTCGACCCGATATAATGCATTATGGGAACCATTGAAGCCTGACCACCTCTTTGATAAAAACTTCAGCCACCATTGTCGCCATGAACAGATGTTTCAGCCCGATTGAATGAGCATACTTTGATAAGCGATCCACTACCACCATCATAGTGTCATCCCCTCTAGGTTTCGGCAGTCGTCCTATAAAGTTCATAGAGATTTTCGACCTGCAACGGCTGCAATAGGCGAGCAGCTGTTGTGATGATTTGTTGAGTTGGTAAGCCTCACAAGCCCCAACATAGTGTGCCACATCCTTTCGCATACTCGGCTAAAACCACTCCACCGCTAGTCTTAGATATGTTTTCACCTCCCCGGAATGCCCCCCTTCTGGTGTATCATGGGAAGCTCTCATCAACTCTTCCTTAAGTGGCCCTGTTAGGTATAAGCACCCTCCCTTTATACAACAATCGCCCTCCATCAGATGAGTATCCTTGCAATCCTTCTCCCCTTTCCACTGCCCCTTTCAACTCCACCAATTGCTCGTCTCTGTTGATTTCCTTCTCTAATTCCTCTCACTGTATGGAGCATCTACTCACTAGTGTGCTCAATTCTGTCACCTCTCCTCCCTTACGCGAAAGTGCATCTGCCGCCTTATTCGACACCCCTGCCTTGTATTCGAGTTTACCTCTTCCAAGGCATCCTCAATGGCTTCAATTCGCTGCGTGTTCGAGCCCGGAGCCATGGCTAGGGCCGCCGCTCTGATATTTTATGTAATGTACTGGGGTTTAGGGAGTTAATTAACTAGTGTTTAACGGTGGAATTAGAGAGATTTGATATTAAAGATAACCAAAAGAGTTACAACCGAGTGACTTTAGGCCACCAATGTTCAATGCCTTCTACTTCTTTTCTGATTGAATAATACAATGTGGCTACTCCACTTCTTAAACTACTCACTGTCCTAAAATGGCAAAACAAAACATTAAAGACTTCTATTTCTGAAGAACCAAAATAGAGTGGGCCATTGCGAAGAGCCAGAACAATGGTCTGCAACTTGGATTAGGTGAGTTGTGTACATGTGATACTTGTCTTCTTTTTGGGTATCCTGCTATAAGTACGGATTATGGGAGGTGTGGGACATTCCATTACAGGGGCTTAGGTGGCTTAGTGGTCCTCCTGTTGGTTAAAAAATTCGTTGAGCACTCATCGCTAAATTTACATTAAGTCAACTTGGTTTGAGTTGGTTTGGGGTTAATGTGGTTGAAATTGATTATCTTTGTCTCTAGTTCGAGTAAACATGAGAGCAAAATGAGGAACTTTCATTTTTTAGGTACTATTTTGGCTTCTCTTTTGTATCACTTCCAAGATTGTTGATTTTTTTATATTCGTATCTTGATTTACCATTTTTCTGTCTTGCTATCCAATGTTATCTACACATTTGATTTATTTAGTCCTTATAAAAATATAACTCTTATAGTAAATCATTAAAGGTAAAAATTGTTGAATTTGGGCAAAACTAATGTATACAAGGAAAATGATGTATAATGCTTTAGGGTCACATATGGTTGGTTGGATAAGATTATATTGGAGATGATAGAATTTTAAGAAAAACCACCAACTCACGCTTTTATCTACGAGGAAACTACAAGGTAGGAAACTAGAAACAAGTCAATAACTAAATCTTGAAATAAGGGAAATACCTTTTGATCACATGAGTGATAATTATGCCGAACAAAATTAGCCACGTGAAATTTGCCAAGCTTCCTAAAACCTAAGACCCACGAACATATGACCAATGTATGCTTCTAAATAGTAGTCCTTGGCACAACTAACATGTACACGATGCTAGCGGCGGCGGTGGTGGCGGTATCGAGTTAATTAAAACATTTACATCGATCGACTCATGATAATATCATGTAGTTTAAAAATTACTTCCAATAACGTACGCATATTTGTAGCCCTTTTATTACCTTTATTTTCTCAATAGAGATTAAAAACAACGTAATTATAGTTCAAACCTACATATGCTTGATCTAAATCTTAACAAAGGAATGTACGGAAAACTCTAGGTAGTGTTTCTAATCTAAAAACCAAAATGCTAGTAATTTCACAAATAAATTAAATTATAGTTGTTCAAACAATGAACTAACTCGTAGGTAGTTTTGTACAAAATTCTTTATAATTTAAAGGGCTAATTTAAAATCTAGGCAAGGGTACTCCATCTCCTAGCCTAGCCCTGACCTCGGTTCACTTTTGACATTCCATGTTATATTTCATGCTGGTTTTTTCATATTGCTTTTGGTATGCAAACTTTACCAATCAGGCTGATATGATCATTTTGTTTAGTTGATTCTTAGTTTTCTTGTGTGTGTTGCAGCCATCTGATACATCGAAAGAGCACAACTGTATTCCGGATGAACATTATGTTCAAACGTTACTTGCTGTAAGTATTCATTACTACAATTAGTGTGTGCCATGGATTGTTTATTGAAACCTATGATCGTTTTAAAAAATGGCACTTCTTCATATTCGATTGTACAAGTGTAATGTAACTGGTTTTAAAACCCGTTTTTACACCATAAATTCTCTTGATTCATGCTGGAAATTTGGTCGATATCTATTTGTGCTTAGTGGGTCACCTGTATCCTTAATAAAACCACAATTTTATTTCCTTTCAATCAATCAATTAGACCCTTAATTCCAAAATTGGGGTCAGCTACATGAACCATAAATAATCATTCCATGTGGTCATCGACATAAATTTTCCTCCTCCATCCCCTGTCGAAATCTAACGGCTTCATATCCTTTATAACCCCTTCCCACCAAGTCATTTTCAGTCTGCTCCTACTCATTTGAGATCTCCATGATACCACCCTTCCACTCGTCGCACTGAGGCTCCCTCATGTTTCCGTCTCACATGTCCGAACCAACGCAGACGATTTTCCCTTAATTTTCTTACAATATCTGCAAATCCAACTTTTCGGCTTATGACTTCCTTTTTGATTCTATCTCTCATAGTATTCCCGCATATCCATCTCAACATCCGCATCTTCGTAACTCCTACTTTTTGAATGTGCTCCTCCTTGTAAGCCCAATATGTTATAGTAGCGCAACACTGGTCTTATGATCTTATGGTAGTCCTGCAGAATTTCCCCTTCAACTTTAACGGGATGTGTTTGTCACATAACACTCTCGTGGATATTTTGTTGTTTAAATATAGTTTGTTAGAGTTTGTTAGCAAGATGAGAATGACTTGCATTGGTGATGTGGCATCTTATCTTGTGAGTCATTGTTGAGTCATTAGGGGGTACGATTTTTCTTAGTGTTATGCGTATGTTTCTTAGCTGATTTTGTTGTTGATTATGATTATAAATAATCTCAACATTAGTTTGTAACAATTCAGATTTGATTAATGAAATAAAGTTTTGTTTTGTTTACTTAGAAAACAAAAAATACCGAAATTTAGGAGTTGGTGGATTTTCCTTTAGACTCTTGTGCAGTTTAGTTAGTGGCTTTGAGGGTGCCTTGAGCTTTAATCAAAGACTAATTAATCAACCTAAAATTGTGAATTTTGGTGGCTAGGCCTTTAGGAGTTCGTAATTTTAGTATACTATGCTTGTGAGTTTTTGATTCATATGAAAATGAACATCAACTTTGGTGCTCTCGTTGAGAGCTTAAAACGATCATGAAGCAAAATTAGCTATGGCAGATGAGCAATCTATAAACAAGAAGCAGGGAATTTCTTATGAGCAAGATAGAGACGTTCAAAGGGACAATGAGATCAAAAAATTACGCAACATGTTGGAGGAGCTTATGCAATTCGTGGGAATCAAATCTAAAAGCGCAAAAAAATCAAACAACCTTGATGAGTCTAGTTCAAATTCTAGTGATGATGATTCTATTAGAGACACATGTAAGCCTAGGAGGATCATAGACTCAAGTTCAAGTGATGAAGATGATAGAAAAAGGCACAAAAAACAAGACAAACCAAGGGATGATGACCGAAATCTGAAGTTGGATGTTCCTGAGTTCAATAGAAGTTTGGATCCTGAAGTTTTTCTTGATTGGTTGAGGAGAACAGAAAGGGTGTTTTATTATAAAGAGTATGATGATTCTAAGGCCTTTAAAGTGGCGGAATTAAAGCTATCATCTTATGCTAGTCTTTGGTATGAAGGCTTGCAAAGGAAGAGAAGGAAAGAAAGGAGATCCAGGATCACCTCTTGGCGCAAATTGAAGAAAAAGTTGAGGAAGCGATTTGTTCCTCATGAATATGAACAAAACAACTTCCTAAAGATACATCAATGAGTTTGAGAAGATGGTCATCATATGTGATATTGAAGAAAAGGAGGATCACAAGGTGGCTAGATTTGCTGCAGGGCTTGATGAATCTATCAAGGAGAAAATAAAATTGCAACCCTATTGGACTTTTGATGAATTTTGCAAAGTAGCCTTGAGAGTCGAGAGGCAAGGACACTCGAAAAAGTCCAAGACTTTCTTCAAAAGTTACGAATCCAAGAAGGAAAAAGAGGTGGTGTTTATGCAAAACACTAAGCCTAGGGTTGAAGGTGGAGATAAGCCAAGGGTCATTACTCCTACCAAATTCTCATCAATTTCTGATGACAAAAGGAAGTGTTTCAAGTGCCAAGGAAATGGTCATGTGCAATGAAATTGTCCTAGTTCAAGAGTCATCACAGTTAGAGAGGCAATGGAGATTGAAGAAGCCTATCTAGATGTAATTATTGAAGAAGGGGAGCAAGATGACATTGAGCAAGAGAATAAAAGTAGTAATGATATGGAGGAAGTTGATCCCGAGACTCATGGCCAAGCTTTAGTGTTGAGAAGGGTTTTACAAACCAAACCCACGCTCTTGGAGGAAAGCCGAAGAGACAAGATCTTCATGACAAGGTGTGTAGTTGAGGGCAAGCTTTGTGATATGATCATTGATAGTGATAGTTGCACGAATGTGGTGTCTACTTTGTTGATTCAAAAGCTCAACTATCCTACTTACAATCATCCTCATCCATACAAGCTTCATTGGCTAAGCAATACTAGTGATCTTAAGGTAACTAAACATGCTTTAAATATCATTCAAAATTGTGCAATTTAAGGATAGTGTGTTGTGTGATGTTTGCCCTATGGATGCGTGCCATATACTGCTTGGAAGACCGTGGCAATATGATAGATTTATTAGAACTAATGTTTATGTCATCAAAAAGCACGCCAATGGCAAGTCTATTGCATTAAATCCATTGAAAGTTGTGAAGGTTCAAAAACAAGAGACTATGGAGAATAAAAGAGGGGTGTTTTTGACGAGTGTAAGAGAGGTGGAAAGGGAATTAAATTCTTGTAATCAGGTCTTTGTTCTCATGGCTAAGGAAGTACAAGAAGGTTCCTCATCAATTCCATCAATTTTGAAGCCTGTGTTGCATAAATATGAAGATGTGTTTCCTAATGATCTACCAACAGGATTATCACCTATAAGAGGCATTGAACACCAAATTGATCTTATTCCTGGGGCTCATATTCCAAACAAACCAGCCTATAGATGTAATCCAGACGAAACTAAGGAGATTCAATGGCAGATAGAAGAGCTAATGGAACGTGGATACGCGAGGGAGAGCATGAGTCTTTGCGCAGTGCCCACGTTGATTGTTCCTAAAAAGGATGGTACTTGGAGGATGTGCATTGATTCAAGAGCAGTCAACAACATCACCATCAAATATGGATTCCCAATTCCAAGGTTAGATGATTTGCTTGATGAGTTATATGGCTCTAATGTGTTTACCAAGATTGATCTTAGGAGTGGGTATCATCAAATTTGCATGAGGGTGATGAGTGGAAAACAACTTTCAACACTAAGTTGGGGCTCGATGAAGGGTTGGTTATGCCTTTTGGTCTTACTAATGCACCTAGTACTTTCATGAGGCTCATGAATGTGGTATTGAAGTTGGTTATGCCTTTTGGTCTTACTAATGCACCTAGTACTTTCATGAGGTTCATGAATGAGGTATTGAAGCCATATCTTGGAAAGTTTGTTGTTGTTTACTTAGATGACATTGGTTTATAGTAGAAGCAATGAAGATCATCTACATCATCTAAAGAGTGTTTTCGAAACATTAAGGCAACAAAGGAAGCTCGAAAAATGCTATTTCATGGTACCTAGTGTCACGTTTTTGGGGTATGTGGTCCCACAAGATAGAGTTTCTGTAGATCAAACAAAGGTGGAAGCAATCAGAACTTGGCCTACTCCAACTAATGTCATTGAGGTTCGTGCTTTTCATGGATTAGCTTCATTCTATAGGAGATTTGTGGAAAACTTTTCATCTATTGTAGCTCCTATGACTGAGTGCATAAAAAAAGACAAACCTTTTGAGTGGACAAAAGAGGCTCAAAAAGCCTTTGAGAGGATTAAAGAGATGCTTTGCAACACACCTATTTTGGCATTGCCCGACTTTTCAAGACCTTTTGAAGTTGAAACCGATGCAAGCAATGTGGGGATTGGCGCAGTATTGGTTCAAGGGAAGAGGCCTATTGCTTACTTTAGTGAGAAATTGAATGGAGCAAGGTTGAACTATTCTACTTATGATAAAGAGTTTTATGCAATTGTTAGAGCTCTTGATCATTGGAGTCATTATCTTAGTCCTCATCACTTCATTCTACATTCTGATCATGAATCATTAAAGCATATTAATAGCCAGTAGAAGTTGAACTCTAGACATGCTAAGTGGGTAGAATTCCTACGATCTTTTCACTTTTAATCAAAGTACAAAGAAGGCAAGTCTAATGTTGTTGTAGATGCACTCTCACGAAGGTATGCTCTTATTAGTGTGTTGAATTGCAAGCTACTTGGTTTAGATATGATTAAAACATACTATGAGCATGATGACAATTTCGGTCCTATATTGCAACAAATGAGCAAGGGTGTTATGGGCTCTTATGTGATGCATGATGGGTTCTTATTTAAAGGTAATCAATTGTGTGTGCCTAATGTTCAATTAGAGAACTATTTGTCAGTGAAGCACATGGTGGAGGGTTAGCAGGGCATTTTGGCATTACTAAAACTCTAAACATGTTATAAGAACACTTTTATTAGCCTAAGGTGATTGTTGATGTTGAAGCTATCATATCTCAATGTGCAATCTGTCAATTGTCAAAAGCTTCTTTTCATCAAGGTCACACACCATTGTTGGGAAGATGTCTCCATGTATTTTGTTCTGGGATTACCTGGGATTACCTAGAACTGCAAGAAGCAAGGATTCTATCATGGTTGTGGTAGATAGATTTTCGAAGATGGCTCACTTTACACCTTGCCATAAAACAGATGATGCTATGAATGTTGCGCACCTGTATTTCACAGACATTGTGAAGCTTCATGGACTTCCGAAAACAATTGTGAGTGATGGAGATACGAAATTCATGAGCTATTTGTGGAAGTCTCTGTGGAAGCTTGTTGGCACAAAACTACTCTTTAGTACATCATATCATCCTCAAACTGATGGGCAAACAGAAGTCACAAATAGAACACTTGGTGTCTTGTTGCGTGGTTTGGTGAGTAAGACACAAAAAGATTGGGACTTGAAGCTTGCACATGCAGAGTTTACCTACAATAGGTCACCTACTTTTGCTACTAAACACTCGCCATTTGAAGTTGTTTATGGGGTGAATCCTAAGTTACCTATTGATCATATTGATATTCCAAAGGGTGAATTGGTGCACAAGGATGCTTTGGCGAAAATTGAGTACATGCAGAAGCTTCATGCACAAGGATTGAGAAGGTGAACGAGCAATACAAGGCTCGTGCAAATAAGAATCGTCATCAACATTCTTTCAAGGAGGGAGACTTGGTTTGGCTACACCTAAGGAAGGAGAGATTTCCAAATAAACGCAAGAACAAGCTTATGCCTAGGTGTGATAGTCCATTGAAAGTGTTGAAGAAGATTGGTGACAATGCTTATCAGCTTATATTGCCAGGTGAATATGGAGTCCATGCTACCTTTAACATTGGTGATTTGACTCCTTATGTTTCTGATGATCAACTTCGAGGTTTGAGGACAAACTCTTTTGAAGAAGGAGAGGATGATACAAATATTGATCATAACTTCAAAGGTTTGATTGAAGCTACTAACAAGGGTGCAACCATGGGGGAATTGATTGCTTATGGAGACTCAAGTCTAATGGGTGCATCCAGGGTTGGGATTTGCGTGTGCATGGTCACACATATCTAGGTGTGGAACGCAAATCAAGGCAAGAGAGTTGACAAGGGGAATAAGTTGGTTTTGCCTATGAGTTTTTATCCCATTTCACTTGATAGGGTTTTTCTCATTTTAGGCATTGAGTCTTTTGTTTCTTGAAGGGTCTTAATCTTCATTTACACCCTTAAACACATGGAAAATGGCTTCTTGAAGGTTTCTTGATTAAAAGGTTAAATCTTGAAAAGTTTCTTGAAGATTTGAAGAAAATATCAAAAATCGCCCAAATCTTGAAGATTACTTGTGGGGTGAATTTTGGCAATTCTTCTAGGATTTTGGGTAGATTGAATCTTTGTGTAAATCTGGATGTAATTTGTTGATTATCTTGATTAGCAAGGTATTAGAAAGTTTGTTAGGATGTTTTCTTGTTTTGATATAGTTTGTTAGAGTTTGTGAGAATGACACGAAGTGCTGATGTGGCATCTTATCTTTTGAGTCATTAGGGGGGACGACTTTTCTTAGCTTTATGCGTATGTTTCTTAGCTTGTTTTGTTAGGATTTTGTTGTTGATTATGATTATAAATAATATCAACATTAGTTTGTAACAATTCAGATTTGATTAATGAAATAAAGTTTTGTTTTGTTTACTTAGAAAACAAAAAATACCGAAATTTAGGAGTTGGTGGATTCTCCTTTAGTCTCTTGTGCAGGTTAGTTAGTGGCTTTGAGGGTGCCTTGAGCTTTAATCAAAGACTAATTAATCAACCTAAAATTGTGAATTTTGGTGGCTAGGCCTTTAGGAATTCGTAATTTTAGTATACTATCCTTGTGAGTTTTTGATTCATATGAAAATTCACATCACATATGTTCCATCTTACTCTAACTTAGCTTAAACCCTCTAGACTCCAACCTTTGTCTCCATTGCTTTACTTTGGCATTGACCCCCTCTTTAGTTTCATCCACCAATATGATATTATCCGCAAACAACATGGACCATGGTACCTCATTCTGGATTGACAATGTTACTTCATTTATAACCACTGCAAAAAGAAAAGGGCTTAGCGCTGACCCTTGGTGCAACCCCATTGTTATAGGAAAGTCTTTAGTCAACCCACCACAAGTCGTAACATGTGTGGACACCTCCCGATATATATCCTTAACCAGATCAATATACCTTCGTGGTATACCTTTTTTCATCATTGCCCACCAAAGTACATCTCTTGGAACCTTGTCATAAGCTTTCTCTAAATCAATGGAAACCATATGGAGGTCCTTCTTCCACGTCCTATTGGACTCCATCATTTGTCTTAACAAATGAATTACTTCCATAGTGGATATCCCAGGCATAAAACCAAATTGGATTTTAGAGATGCTTGTGCATGCTCTCAACCTATGTTCTTATCACCCTCTCCCACAACTTCATAGTGTGGCTCATAAGCTTGATCCCTCGATAGTTAGGACAATCTTGGGCATCTCCTTTATTCTAATAAACTGGAACCAAAATGTTCTTTCGCCAATCTTGTGGGATCCTCGAAGGCTTCCTGACCTTGTTAAACAAATTTGTTAGCCAATCAATACCCACCTTACCCAGACACCTCCATAACTCCACTAGTATACCATGAGGCCAACTGCTTTCTTTGGTTTCATCTTCTTCAAAGCAGTCTCGACCTCTACCCTTCTAATCCTCCGCACATATTCCATGTTAATTTCCTCCACATCCACTGACATATCTCTGGTCACTCCTCCTTGACTCCCATTAAACAATTCATCAAAGTACCCCTGTCACCTGTCTTTTATGTCCTCATCTTGAACTAACTATTTTATTTTCTTTGTAGGTATAATATTCTTAAGTTTGAGTAGCAAATGGTTTTTAGTACTTTTTGTATCACATCATTCCGTAAAATAACGTATGCCATGATTACTAATTATTAGAGTGGTTCAGGTGAGTAGGCCATATTTCATGATTTTTCTTAGATATATAGCTGATTAAGGTTTTTCACTTTCACTAATGCAGTAATTCAGTAAATGCATATGTTTCCCTTGTGTCATTTATGGCATGCATTGAGACTAAGATATTTGTGCCGATCTTTGTTATAATGCTCCAATTTCAACGTCTGCCTCAAATTCTCAAATTAAAGTAGTAGTGGACGTTAATTGATTATTGAGTAATCATGGCTACAAAACAACTGACATTATATCTTAGATTTATGGGTTAATGATCACATTATCATATATTCATATTACTAAACCTATTACTTTATTAGTATGTAGAAATTCATAGATAATGTGGATTGTTTTGAGGTTCTAGCAATCTAGCTTTAAGTGTGCAAAACTTAACTTAGTCTTGATTAAACAATAACACCATCTAATAATCTTAATTCGTGTTAATGGCTTCAAAACTCACCAAGAACTTGAATCAATAGAGTAGTTTTTGAATAATTAAAACATCTTTACTCACAAAATAAATTGAATACACTTAATTCTAAGCTTCATCCCCTAAAACTAAGGGTTTTGTGGATGATTCACTCTCAAAACACAAGAAACAAACTGGAACTTTTTGCTTGCCCAATTCAATTATGCAATATGCATAATTAATTCAACAATAATCTAAATTTTATCAACGAAAACAAGGTATTGAAACAACTTTCTAAGATATGACAATCTCCATATCTTTAAGGTAACCATCTAAATAATATCCTAACAATCTTGGAATAATAAATCAGTAAATTAACAATTAACTAACATAAGCTAATAAATCCATTGAAGAAATATGATAGCTATTTATGCAGTTTGAGGAAAACAATCTAAAAACCATGTGCCAGATTTTTTTTTCCCTTAATTTTGTTTCACAGTACATTGGATAGGCTTTTTACACATCCACACATTCAAACTCCAAGCCACGCGACAATTTTACAAAATTCTTGATAGTTGGACAAATTGCTGGACCCGAAAATTAGAATTGGTGAAACATCCAAGATTAAATATTGTAACCAAAAACCTTCAAGATCAAGCTTTCGTATAGATCATGTTTTATATGAAATATAAACCCTGATTCTAGTAATCACACGTGACTTTCGGATTGGCGTTGTTCAATTGAAACATTCAACAGACTATTGCATATTGGTGACAAAGTGCAAGCCAAATAAGAGTCGAGCAGCCACAAGTAGGATCGAGCTAGATAGGGAGCGGGAATTTGGGATTGTAAAATTTTTGGAAGATGGATCTTTTGATTTTAGTGTAGCCCATCAGAGTGTTCAATCATCACAAATCTATGTGCTTAAGCTAGAGAAAGGGACAACTAGTTATGAAATTAATGATGTCATTAGCTTGTTTAAGCTTAAGGAGAATAAAAAATGACCACCAGTGGATCCTAAAAGGAAGGGAGTTCAGTGATACAAAACCTTAAACTACTTAGTATGCCTTAACAACCTAACAAGCTTTTATAAGGGTGGATTTTGCAACCAATCCTTCATTTGACCTAAAGTTTGGTCCCAATTATCCAAATTAAGTTATTGTCAAAGGACCTAAACACTAACTGGGTAAAATCAACTCTCAATTGTATTACATAAAGAAAAGAAAAAAGTAATTAATAAAAAGTTCACTAAAATAAATCTCTTCTTCCGATTTAGTTTCTCTTTATATCAACCAATCAAATAATCACAGCCTGAATCCCAAAAAAATTGGGGTCGGTTACATGAACCAAAATTAATCATTCCATGTGTTCATCCACATAAATTTTCCTCCTCCATCCCGTGCGATCAAGAACCTCATTTTCTTGTAAATCTAAAAGTTTCTCTTTATATCATCCCAATATTACTCATACCTCAATAGTTTTGTCAACGGATCAAACCTTCTATGTTTCACTTGATTCTAATGGAAAAATCAATAGGAATAATCCCACCTTTGGGAAATTGTCCAATAATAATCCCAACTTTGGATTATTCTGTTAAAGACCTACCTTTGGATTATGCGGGCACAATACAACAAATACAACAGCACAGGGGAAGGGGGAGGGATGGTTGAAGCAGCGCAAGGTAAGAGGGAGGAGCAGTGACAACAGTTGTGGGAAGAGGGGCGAGCAGCAGCAAAATAGGAGAGGGGGAGGGTTGTGGTGATGGTGGTATTAATAGTGTTGGTGAGGAGCGTTGCTGTCAAGTGTTGGTGAGGAATAGTGGCGTTAATGGTGCTAGTGAGGAGTGTTTTTGGTTTTAATTTCGTTCTTTTCTTTTCCTTTTTGTTCCTCAATGTTGACTTACGTATCAACTTGCCGTTAAATGGGTTCATTATGAGCTAATGGTGGTAAAAGGCGGGCCTTTAGCTGAATAATCCAAAAGTAGGATCATTATTGGAAAATCTTCCAAATTTGGGATTATTTTGTTTAATATTTCTAATAATTAATACGATGAATAAGAAAGTAATTATGATGTCAGGTTTTTTTAAGCCATATAAAATGATGAAATATAATTTTCTGGCTTGTGCAAGTATTTATAACTTTGCAAAAAGTATCTACATAATTAAAGTCTAAAATTACTATTTTGACTAAGAGCCTTTTTACTTCAGCTTAAAATCAGCTGAAGTGAACTTCAGCTCACTTCACTTTAGCTGAGCTGAGCTCTTCTTTTATTTTGGTAATTATTATTTTTGCTAATTTATTTGTTCCTAATATTATTTATTCGTAATATTATTTGTTCATATTATTATTGTTATTGTTATTGTTATTGTTATTGTTATTGTTATTGTTATTGTCATTGTCATTGTCATTGTCATTGTCATTATTGTTTACAAAAATATTATTATACCACATAAGTGGATTACTATTTACAAAATAATATGAAGATGTATTACTGGTTTGTATTTCATAAAATATAAACTACCAATAATTTATTTTTTTTAAATTATTAGTAGACTAATATCAAAATTATTACTATGTCATTACTCCATAGTTAAAATCATTAATAATACGTAGTTAAAAGTTAATAGTTAATAGTCATAGGCAATCCATAAAAATCATAGTAAAAAAATCAATAATTATAATTAAAAATCAATAGTTAAAAATCAATAATTAATAGTTAAAAATAAAAATCAATAATCAATAGTTAAAAATCAATAATCAATAGTTGAAAATCAATAATCCATAATTAAAAGTCATTAATCCATAATAAAAACTTTCAGTTTAGCTCACCTCAGCTCCAATCAGTTCACTTTAGCTCCAATCAGTTTAGTTCAATTCAGTTCAGTTCATCTGTTTTCAGTTGAAGTAAACAGGCCCTAAAAACCACGATTCATTAGAAAGGTCAAATTAAATGGTAGCCCCCAAAATTATAAGCAGATGACAGTCTTTTATTGGCTTAGTATGAAATTTTTTTTATTTTTTTTCTTTCTGATTTCTTTTCTAATTAATTAGTCATATTTTGTTATTAATTATTAATTCTTCCTTATTCATAAAACTTAGCATCATTAGTGATGCGGATTAAGGGCTTTAAATATACAATTATAAATGCTTTCTTTAATAATTGTTGAGTCGTCTATTATCCATGAGATTGAGTTACATCAATTCGAAAGACCCGCACGGATTAATAGAATTAGGTGTTTTTGTAAGAATATTAATTTTTATTTTCTTAAAAGATGTTAATTAATTAGGTTATATTTATTGTTTTAGTATTATATATTTTTAGTTGGTAATTTTATTGGGCATGGTCGCATGGGATTGTATGGATATCCGACGATTTCGGATCAATCAAAATACAATCCGAATCCGACCCGAATAAAGTCAGATATCCGACAAACTCATATTGGATTTTCGGATATCTGACGATCCGATAATCTATACTTGTCCCCTTTATACTTCTTGACCCCTTTATATTGAGCTTGTAATTGCTTTCAACGAGTTTGTTGGTGATAAATTTTCGATTGATTGATTAGATTTGTACAATTACAAAGTGATTTATTTACTAGATCTGGGACTATATATTTGAACTAAAGTGGTGGTAATATGAAATGTAAAATGGCAGAATTATTCAGTATGAACTATTCCAACAATACAATAAAAAACAATCTAATATATATATTTGAAAACAAAATATTTAAATTTATCCAATTTAATGAGAAAAGATAGTTTTTATACATACACCATAGATATTTTGTACCACAATTTTTGAGATTTAACATAAATTGTCAATATGTTCAGATTAAAAATGTAGCAATTAAAAATCAAAGAAGTACAGTCTTCATAAAAAAAAGAAAATACATCGTATAGAATTAGTTGATGTTTGAAAAAAAATCATAAAAGCCCTTGCATTAGAAGCGTCACATAGGATTTTATCCATTCTAAGCCAAATATGTCCAAGATAATTAAACTCCTTTTGATTTAAAGAATTTTTCATGCTAGAAGTAAATTAAGAGAATCAAGTTCAAGATAGGTATCTATCTACCATATTCGATAGTAATTTAAATATGAGATAAATATATTGAATCATTGTTAGTTGAGATGTATATATAAAACAATGATTATACAATTGTTTGTGATAAATAATATACAAAGGATCAATCGGTAATTTGGCAATAGCATCGCCTTAGCTCTTAGGACAATAACACAGAATAATTAACTAAATGCCCCAATTCCAATGAGGCCCCAATCACTAATCTTTAATTAATTTACCAAAGAAATTACGCCGTAGCTTTTTGTGTTTAAATTTTATTAAAATGTTTATACTAGAACGTTCTTTTAGATTAAATTTTAATCAGAATTTATGCTTGTCCCCTTTGTAGATGAGTTATCATGACATCATTTAGGTATGTAATTGTTAATCTCGCCTTTGTATTATATTTTGCTAAGTAAGGTTTTGATGTTCAAATTATATGTCCATTGTTCTAGTGCTTAATTTTGAACAATTAATTTTGATTTATTTCATTTTGTCTGTTTTTACATGCTTCCCCCTGTTTCTTGAAGTTCGTGCCGGTTTTTCCACTTGAACGTTCCTTAAAGTCCCTTATACTTGATTCTAATTTTGGACATCTATACTTCGGGTGATCTTTTAATTTATCTTTTCTCTCTCTAATTTAATTTGTTTTTGGACCCAACTTTTTAATATTTAATATTAACCAAATTTTAAGTATGAATAAGGAGTATATAAATTTGGATTATTATTGGATACTGTAGAGATTTTTCTCATCTTATAATGCTTCAGCAAAACATCTTGTTATATTTGAAAACATAATTGTGTTATAGGAATAAGTGAATAACATGCTTCTTTCTTTGCTGAATGAGTACAATTGTAAGGGTTACGTACAATTATTAGGGCTTAGTTAAAGTAGAATATTTGAAGAGCATATAGAATGTTGAATAGGATTTTATTTTTTCTCTATCAATCATGTTCAATTAAAATTAGTTCTTTTAGAGTTTAAAAATATCCAACTGTTTGAGGATCTCGATTTGTATGTGATCCGAAAAATGTTGGATATGCAATCCGAAAATGGAAAAAGGGGTTTATTGGATCATGGATCAGATTAGTCGGGTTAGATTTTATTGAGCAGCCCTAATTGTATGCCAATTATAGTTTTCATTATTAAAATTCATACAATTGTTTTGAGCGAAAGAAATCTTTTTTTATTGAAATGAATTCGTGTGAGTTCAATCAAATTCCTTTCATTGTTTTTCTTCTTGTTTTGAGTAGGAAAGAAAAAATTCTTTTGAATTAGGTTTATCCCTAGTTGCTATTATCTTTAATTATTCTTGTTCTTATTATTCATTCAAAATAAATCCAAAAACAACAAAATACATTCTTTAATTTTAAGTTTAAGGTGTTCATTGATTTAAAAATGCGCTATCAATGATTAGGTGATTTAATACACATCAAATTGGTATTAGAGCCATAGGATTTTCATTCAATAACCAACAATCCAAATTTGCAAATTCAACCCTATATCAATCGTCATTCGTGAATTAAAGAGCAGAAATGATACTCTATTTTTCAGCAGTAATTCAAAGGGCCATATCCGTTCGTTACTAAAGCTTTTAAGGTGATTTTTTTTTTTTTTTCAAATTGGGTGTTTTTAAGTCTAGTTTTCACCTCTAAAATCTCAAAATTTATCGAGTAGAGGAACTATTTAACTATTAACTGGACATGTTTTTTCTTAACATATTGTGATTGGCATCAGTTTGGAGCAACTGATTTGTTTTGCCTACTGCAACTTCTATAATTTGAATTTTCCAGCGATTCTTTTGGCGTTGGATTCCTAAGATCTTGAAGTGGCTTTGTTCATCTTAACGAGTTCAGTACAACCTATACAATTGGCTGCCCAATTCAGTTTGAACAGTTACTTCAGATGGCTAATCATTTGGCGAACATGATGGAGATGCAAGCTACGTTTCAAGATTCTATTCTTCAAATGTATAAGGATATGAACGATCTCAAATATGTTTCATCAACTGGTTCGTTTTCGGGCCCTTATTTGAGAAAAGACGGTGACATTAAACTGAATGAACTTCCCGATTTTGATGGTGACCAAGACCCTGATTCGTTCTTGGGTTTGTTCTTGGATTAAGAAAAGAAGTGAAACAAACTGTCACACACCTCTGAAAAATAAACCTCATGACTCTATCTATGTAGCTATTGAAGTAGTGATCAAATCCACATGGAAGCACTGAATTTCTACCAATACCGAAAAGCTAAATCGCTATAAAGAACCTTTGAGATTATGTTGACTACGATGTTAAAACGACACTAACCGGCATTAGACTCGAATTTATCAAATTAAAATAAGCTGGTGAGTTCGTACGGTTAGATGATGAAGTGAGTCTTAATATTATGATCGAGGATATAGTTCTCTATTCCAAGAAGGTCCCTATCAAATAGTGAAGACGTTGGGTAAAGTTAAATGCAAGGTGGTCGTTTGTAAGGATGTGAAAGCTTCTTTCCATGCAAAGAACCAAATTCCATACTTTGCGGATGATGCACCACCATGTTGACAAGCTGGATTTCAAGGGATGCGGATTTAGGGCTATAAAGTACAATTTTATATGCTTTCTTTAACTGTTGTCGAGTCATCTATTATCCGTAAGATTGAATTAAGTCAATCCAAAAGACCTCCATGGATTAATAGAATTAGGTATTTTTTTGTAAGGATATTAATTATTATCTTCTATAAAGATATTAATTAATTAGGTTTTATTTATTGTTTTAGTATTTTATCTTTTTAGTTGGTAATCCTATTGGGCATGAGATTGTATGCCTATAAATATGGTTGATTTCATTAATAAAATTCATATAATTGTTTTGAGTCAAAGAAATCTTTTTGTCAATTGAATTCGCGTCAGTCGAATTAATTTCCTTTCGTTGCTTTTCATCTTGTTTCGAGTAGGAAAGATCATATTTTTTTTTTGAATTAGGTTTATCCTTAATTGCTAGTAACCAATTTAAATTAATTCTTGTTCTTAATTTTTGTTCAAAATAAACCCAAAAACAACAAAAATACGTTCTTTAATTGAAAGTTTAAGGTGTTCATCTATTTAAGTTGCGCTATGTGTGATTTAGGTTGTTTAATACACACCAATTAGTGTTTTAGGTTTAGGTCCTTAACAAAGCGTAATTTGAACTTCGGGTCGTTAGTGTGAAATTTGGCCAGCATCAGATACCTGTATTGCTCTTAACTCTTTTGTTATTAGGGATAAAGAGGTAATAATAGTCTTTTGGGATGCCCTCTTGGTATACTTTGTCTTTGAAGGATTGTGTTGTTTATTTCAACTACGTAGTATGTAGATTATTGCATGGATCTTGATGTCTTAATGTTGGGTTTTTTTGCCTTTGAGGTTATCAAGATTGGTCAACTTTGTCGCGTTACAGTTTGTGTTATTTATATTTACACAGTAAATAAATGAAACTATGAGGCTTAGGGTGTTAGCCCAACATGTTGTATTTCCAATATTGAATACTTAATTTAGTTATTCACAACTTTATTTATGTAATTCAGCAAGAAGGTCTTGAGGGGGAGCTAACCCGAAGATCTCTGACACATACGGCATGGGATCTTCCATCCTCTATAGAACATGAAAGACGTGGATGGCATCCAGTCACTTATAAGTTTTCAGATGCAACCCATGAACTGATTCGCTCTATCAAGGTATGCTTACTCTTTGGTTTCTGTGACATTACACTATTATAACCTACACATTGCCTTGGTTACTTTCAACATTTATTTGCATTTCACAATATGCCTAATTCAAATAAGTGGTTTGGAATCTGTATCTCCTTGAGCAATTGAATAAGAGGCTAACAGTAACGGTTTTTATGGGGATGAGAGTTCAAGCCAAGTTTATGATTCAGTCAAGCTCATTCCCTTACTGTCAGATGTGGTAAAGTCTTACTTGCATGAGCTCCTATGATATCATTAACATATTTAAGCGATAAGGGTGACAGAGCATTTTTGATCTGCACCTTAAAGTGCTCAAATGAGTTGTAGTAGTTGATATACTTGACTCACTGTTCTGACATTGCAAAATTAACCGTATGAACAGAGTAGCTGTTTCCTTCAACTGTGAAATTGCAATTAGACTATCTACACATAATGATCAAGTCATTGGATGCATTGTTAAACATTATGGCACTGACATTAAGTCCCTTTGCTATATGTTTCTCAAGAGTTTTGAAACAAATGCAGGAAATAGATAACATCTACTATGAGACTGAAAAACGAAGAGAATGGTGCAGTAGTCACGGTAAACCTTCGCCATGCTTCCTTTTTGCGAGAAAGTTCACTCGACCTGCTGCTCTTCGGATACTTAATTCAGTAAGCAAATAATTGGATACTGCCCTTATGTGTAATCGCTTTAGAGTTGCTTCTATGTGGTGTTTTATTATTTAGTAGTTTATATACGAGTAAATTTTAGTCAATAAAACCCAGTTTTTGAAAATAACTACATTGTAAAACCAAGTATTTACCGAACTGCCTTTTAAATTTGTTTTTTGACAATTAGTACTACCTTGTGACAGAAACTATTCACTTATCCGTTATCCGTTTGAGGGCCCTACAGTCCTTATTTTCCCCCTTAAGTTTTGACTTACCCAATTTAATTCCCTCCAATAATTTGTTTCATCCTCTTCTCCTTTTCTATTTCTAAGTTATTTATAAGTTATTTTATTTTCGTTTTTGTACCTCAAATTGATATCTCTCTAAGAATTCCATAAACCCTAGAAATTGCACAGGTAATTCATCATTTTTTTTCCTCTGATTGCTAAATAGAGTTTTTTTTTTTTTCATTTGTATTGGAAAACCTGAGTTGATTTTGAGATTAATTTTGTAAAGTGTCAACTCTTCGGTTCAAATTACTCTTTCTTGTACAAACCATTGTTACTTTAAAATTCTAGTTTCGAAGAGGCAATGTTGGAGTGCCAAAAATCCTGGATTATTTGCTTGCTGAAAGTCTATAACCTTGATGTTGGGCTTCATGAATTTTTTTGAGTGGGTTGACAGTGGCATTATTTAATGGCAAAGGGTCGTCATCAACCAACTCCTTAAAAAAACTCTAGGAGGAGTTGTTGATGGGTAATGTATGTAAGTTAGAAGACCAAAATTCTAATCTTTTGAGGACTTGTGAATTTTATGTTGAAGTGCAATGAAATGTTTGTTGAGTTGTAATCGGTGGTGGTTGGGTTACTCTTCTTGTGGTTGTTTTTTGCGTATTGTGTATGATGCTTGGCATTGTTCTTATGTAGGTTTTTCTTTGTAGTCGTAGTTTAGGGGTTTAGAGGTGTAGATGTTTGTGTGTAGCTAGGGGTTCCTTTGTACAACAAATAACATCAAATAAGAGCCTTTTAGGAGTTGTAGCTTTGTATCTGTTTTTAAAGATCAGTGACATCAAATGTAACTCTTTTGCAAAGTTAGATTCTAAAGCTCGTTCCTTCCATGTCACTCAACCATGATCAAATGGCAAATTCTTACAAGCAATTTGTAGACATGTTTAGCCAAAACTAATAGCTAACACAGCAAAATGAAACAAATTCAAACTAAACAGTAGCTAAATAATAAATTCCATCGTTTGAAGGATTAAACATTAACTAATAACTAAGGTTTCTTCTTTGCTTGAGACTTCACTTTGAAGCTTGGGAGGCCTTTTTAGCTTCTGAGATCGAGATGGACGTGGGGCTGGTGTTGAGTTTGCCGGAGATGGCAAAACTAATGGAGTAGCTTGACTACTAGTGTGTGGAGTTTCACTTGTAGTGCTAGACTCAACATTTGTGATTGAACTTGACTGAGGGTACTGCACAAATGAACAAAGAAATTGGTACTTAAACGAACCATAAATTAAGTACAACTGAACAAAAAGGTCAACGAAACACCTCTGCCTTTTTTCTTCAACCTTTTGTTAATAGACTTCCATGGATTAGTTGTAACAGGTCTTCCTCCTTTGTTTTTGGTTTGGGTGGGGCTAGAGGATTCTTGCATTTTGTCTTGTAATGGCCTGCCTTGCCACAGTTAGAGCAACAATTCTGTTTTTTTGGCTCTTTTCACATGCTTTTCTTCACCATCTTCACTAATTGGTCTTTTTCTCTTCTTCTTTGACGGCCTTCCAGGCATTTTTCTCATAAGAGGAGGTAATGGACTTGGGAGGTTACTTTTTTCTCCCTGTGCATAGGTTTAATAGTTTCTTTGCATGCTTCGTTGTAGGTGGTCTTGGTGTAATATTGATGAACTTAGATGTAGGTAGTCTTGGTGTAATATTGATGAACATAAGTTTCAGGATTCTCTCTTGTAGTGATGCAGGCAAATGTATGTGGGCATGGAATTCCGGTAAGCCCCACTTGTAGCACATGTCCAATCTGACAAGTTCTCTGCATGCTCAACCTCCCATTCATTCAAACTTGACTTAAGTAACACGCAACTACTTGACCTCTCGCCTACCCACTCAAACACTTTTGCGATGAAAGGCATTAACCTATTTGTGTTTAAAACACCTTCAATCTTATCACAATTTCTCTTCATCATACCCTGTGATCCAATCAATGCAAGTAATGATTGGTCTGTCCCTTGCTTCTCTCAGCATACTGTTAAAGGTCTCACACAAATTGTTGAGGAACATATTTGACTTGGAATCACTTTGGAAGGTATGTCTAGTCCAGTGCTTCTCAGATATGTCTTTCAAGTACTAGTATGCATCTGCATCAAGCTCCTTAATATGTAATATTCAGCTTCCCAAGATTTCAAGCTAAAAACACATTTGACATTGTAAAATTTTGTAAGTGTAGTGCACTTATCCTTTTGCGTGTTCTAGCTGCATGCAAAAAAATGATCTATAAATGCATGGCCTAAAAACTGCAGCTTGAAGTTAGCCCATATATGTCTAACACAGAACCTTATCTCAGCTTTTGGTGCAGTTGCGGCAAAGTCATCTAACAATTTCTACAAACAAACATGAAATCATCAAGTTGTGTCCTATATGAAACAACAACAAAAAAACACTAGCAACAGAAATAGATACCTTCTTCTCTCACTCATGAGAGTGAGACCTTCTCCAGCTGAGTGCTCAATATCATCCAAAAGCAGCTCTAAAAACCAAGTCCAACTATCTTTGTATTCCACTTCTACCACTGCCCAATGCCCATGCAACAGGGTAGATTTTGTTTCTGTTTTACCAAAGTCATGCTAGGACACCCCCCTCGAAATGGCACCCATCAACCCCAACCACAGGTGTACAACCCTCCATCGAAATATCATCCATAAGCAACTCTAAAAACCAAGTCCAACTATCTTTGTATTCCACTTCTACCACTGCTATGCAACAGGGTAGATGTTTCCGTTTTACCAAAATTATGCTAAGATACTCCCCTTTGAGATGGCAGCCAACAACCCCAATTACAGGTCTACAACCTCCTAGCATTTTACTGAACATGTGCTGGGTTATGCTGCTTGAGCACTGCAAATGCAAAATCATAGACCTCATCATATCATAATGCCGCATCACCATACAATAGGAATTTGGCTCTCCACCTAGCAAACCATGCATTAAAGTAGCCAATAAACACACCAATATCTAATTGAACTTGTTTTCCAAATGTCTTTAATTGTAACCTGGGTTGTCCCTAGAATAATCTGAGTACTTGTCAACTTAGTACTCTGTGGTTAACTTAGGGTTAGCATCCTGATAGTCACGCAAATAGTCCTTGTCCAATGGCTTAATTTGAAATGAATGTTCCATGTTTAGCTTCTTAGCATGTACTTTGAAATTACACTTCATCTCCTCATCACACTCACATTATTTGACAATTTTCCCATGCTTTTTATCTGATGGACATCTTCATTTAAACCTACAATAAGTACTCACTCTTTCCCCCATTATGCAAGTAGTAATTGTAATGTTCTTGAATTGCATGGTATCTTAGAGCGTTCCTTAAGGTGTATATGTCACTAAATTTTAGCCCTTTTTCAATAATAATCTTCTTACTAAAATTAGTTTTAGGATTGATATAAGGATAGGGATCCACCTCCTCATCTGAGCCTTGTAAGCTATGCAACTCATCTGAATCATAATCCACTTCATTCCCATCATGTATAGTTTGTTCAAGTTCTTGTTTCTTTCTCTAAGCAGCAACCTTATTCCATGTGAAAGGCTGAAAGCTCCAAGAACACCTTTGCTGATCTCCTTGGGATTAGTTTTCACAATCCCATCAACTCTTTCAATAGGGTCTGGGTTGAAATCTTTTTCTTGGTTGAACTCTACATCTAAATCACTCAACTCACAACTTTTTTTACCACTCTTCCTCACCATCACAGTCTTCATTGAACAATTTGCTTTCCTTCTGTTTCTTTCCTTCCCTTTCACCTTCTTCTTCCGCTTCTTCCCTCCACCTTTTTTCATTCCCTCATCCTCCTTTGGGGCAACCTTTTGGTACTTTGCTGGAGTTGTTTTGTCAAAAGTTACAATAGCAACATTGGAGGTTTTGGGAGGTGTTGGTGTGAGTTTTTTAGTGTGAGACCAGTTTTGGTGGTGTTTTGGAGATTGTTTTAGTTGGTTTAACCTGTGTACTAGGCCTTAGAGTAAGCTTATGTGGTCTTTGTTTTCAAGGTTAGTCATTAAGGCATGTTGAACTATCGTATTGGCTCTTTAAGAAGATCATTGTATGGTAATTAGAGGGCAAGATTTGCATCTTACCTAAAGTTTATCCTTGGCCTACTCCTAGTGGGTGATATTTTGTTTAAAGGCTGTGGTTGGGCCTCCATTTTTTCTTGTTTCACTTTGAGCCTAGAACCAACTAGACCTTTCATCCCGTAATCACCCTTGCTACCCCTAGTACCATCACAAAACTCTTGCACATAAATGTTGACTCTCCCATAATAATCTCTGCCATCGACCAAACTAAGTATATCTTCATGGGACTCAATCAATTTAGGTGTATACTTTTGATCAGAATACTTACACTTGAAACCAAGCACTGAAGTTGTTAGTCACAATTCCATTTTAAACTAACTTCATGGACTTCTCTACTTCTACCCTCAAAGATGCTACATCTAACTCACTCAACCAAACACATACTTTCTTGTACAATTCCATTATACAGCAACTTCATGGCCTTTTCTACTTCTACCCTCAAAGATGCCACATCTAACTCACTCAACCAAACACATAGTTTCTTGTAAATAGTTTCCGCACAATACTTTGTCACCCCATTGTCATTTTTTAATTCACCTCCAAGACATATACTTACATCAATAAATTTGGGGAGTTCCTGTAGTTCACAAAAATTTGAGAATTTAAAACACCCATCTGATCTATATCTTATGTTCAAACTAAATGCTTAAACTTAAGGTAGATTGATTCACTGTAAATGATTCAAATTGGAACACACAATTCACACAATTTACGAAAACTTAGTTCTAGATTGGAACACTCAACAATCTATTGCTAAGGTTGTTTATTCTTTGTGAGAACACTCAATCACAAATCCTAAAACTAAGGTGAATATTTTGTAGCTTTTAACTCACAAAACACTCAAATTCCTCTCTTGAAATTTCTTATGAAACAATCACACAAAAATAACTATGCAATTTGAATTAAAACTTGAATTATTGAATCTATGATTTGTTACAATAGAATTGTGGCTATTTATAATGCAACCAACAACCAAATCCTAACAAACCTCTAACTACCCTAACAAACTCCTAAACAAACTAGAAACTAACAAAGAATCACGTGGCAACTTGTCCACTTGATCCCATAAGAAAACCGGCCACCCTATCCACTTGCACAAGTTGTATGATCAACTTGCCAAGTTGACTCTATCTTCTTGCAACTTGCATATAATCCTAACTAAGCTAGATTTTATTCTAACAAACTAACTAATTATCTAACAAACTAGATAGTAATCAAGAAATTACCTAAAAAACACAGAATTTGGAAGATACCCAAAACTCTTAAAAAATCACCAAAAACTCGCTGCTTGTTGTTCCTCGTTTTTGTGCATATTTCAAAAAACTCTTTCAATCTTCAAGAAACCTTCCAAGAACGAACCTTTTAATCAAGATACCTTCAAGAAAGCATTTTCCTTGACCTTTAGGTAGAACATGATGATTAAGACTCTGCAAGAAATCTAGACAACCATGCTTGAAATGAGAAAAACCCTAGCAATTGCAGTGGGAAAAAACCCATAGGCAAAAACCAACTTATTCCCCTTATCCACCATCTTTCACCTGGCATGTAGCCTGTTCTTTCGAGGAATGTGTGATATGCAACAATGTGCATGAGCCAATCCAAAGCCAAACCCATGTAACTGAAATGGTCTAACTCCATGAATTTCAGAACGACTTAGAATCAACTCTTTTTCGTCATTGCTTGAATCGGTTTCCTGATCACCATCAACTAACAAATATCACATAATCAACCTAAAGCAACATAAACATGCAAACTGCCTATTCAATTAAACAAGCTTTATAACACATTGTACACCAACAAACCTCACTAAAAACATTTACAGATTAGCAAATTCCACGTATTTGGGCATAATCGTCAAAATGTCACAATTAACGAATAATTGTTAAAACGAAATTAATTAAGTCAAAAAATTAAAATCCATACTAGATTACAGGTCTATTAGGAAAGTTATACGATATCCTTTACTCATGCTCAATAATGGCCATTTACTCATGCTCAATAATGGCCGTTTAACAAAAACACCAACTTTTTTTTTGAAGAAAAAGTTAAAGGAGAATGGTGGAATGTTCAACTAAGATTTATTTATTTATGTAAGGGAACTAAGCATTTTGGTTAAATAAGTATTTGAGATGCATTCGTTGTTTAAAAATGATAGAAAATGTAAGAGACAGGATTGATTTTGGGAGATGTCATAGAGCAAAAGAAATTCTAAAAATAAATGTTGGGTTTTAAATGCTAGGGGTATTTAAGTTAATTGTGCGTAATTAATTTTGGAGGCAAAGTAAGTATTGTAGGACCCTCAAACAGATAAATGAACAGTTTCCGTCGCAAGTAGTGCTAATTGTCAAAAACATATATAAAAGTTAGTTTAGTAAATATTTTGTTCTATAAGGTAGTTCTTGACAATTTTGTTTTTGACTTCTACTATATTTATTTTATTGGAAAAATCGAAAATAAAATAATCCCACCTTTCGAATACTATCAAATGATCCCACCTTTTCTCAAGATTAGAAATTAGCGGTCCTTTTCACCTGCTGCATGTTCACGTAAACTCTGAAACCCCTTTTGTCCCAAAAACTTCTCCCCTGCCACCTTCTTCCTCCCCGAAAATTCCCTCTTAATCATACCTTTCAATGGTAATAAATTGAATTACCTTTTTTCTATAAAAATTCTCTCCATCAATTAATCCTTTCAATCTCTGTAATTAGCACCTTTTTTGTTTGTTCAATTGGGGTTCAAAAGATTGATTATAGTGGCTTCGGAGTTGAAAAGTAATATTTCTGCTAATTGGGAGTTGGGAACTGTATTTGAAAGAGTAATGTTGGGGGATTGCATATGAAAGGTAACCTCGGTAACAACTCACACAACTAACTTAAAATGTCAACCGGCTTCCTATCCCCTTGCCGTCACATCAGGCCTTAAAAGTAGTAAATTTTTTTATGTGTTCCATTCTGGTGAGACGATGAGGAGGCCACATCCATGGACAAAGAAGGGAACAAATCATTGAGGTCAGCAGTGAGTTTCTGAAGCCAATCCCAGAAAAATGAAACTGCTTGGAGCAAATCCTGAAGAAACGAAACTGCTGAGGAATAAACGAAGCAAATGAACTAATGAGACAAAATTGGGAAACTAAGCACGACACATCACAGGTAAAAGAGTGTTATGCATTTATCTTGGAGGTTGGTGACTTGGTGATATGCAAGTAATACGAAGTATAATAACAAGTAGAATACAAATATAAGCTAAATTTTGTGTCACCCTTCTCAAATTCTCACTCAATTGTTTAATTTTTGGCTACTGTATGCGTATACCTATGCACTTTCTTTTCCTCTTGTATTGAAAGTAAAAAATTGGAAGAATGAATGAATGAAAGAGAATAAAATGAAGTAAGAGAAAGAAGAAGAAAATTATTGATAGAATATATAAACTATTCATGGGCCTCAACCATCTGCTTAAGCTTTTATCGGAGTTGGTTCTTTAATATGGTATTAGAGCTAGCGTTACACAAAGGTTATGGATTTAAATCTCATCCACCCCTCCTTTCTATGTAGAAATTCCACTGGGTATGGTGGGCCCCATGTTGCATCCATATTTCTAGCCCAACGGACTCTCATGTGAGGAGGCGTGATAGAGTATATATACTATTCCTTGACCTCAATTATAAACTTAAGCTTTTGGTTGAGTTAATCCTCTAATATGGTATCAGGTTAGCGTGATACAAAGGTTATCAGTTTTGAATCTCGTCCATCCCTCCTTTGTAAGTGGAATTATTAAGTGCTGTGTTTGATGGGACCCATACTGCAACCACAATTATAAAGGAGGAAGAGCAAGTTGTTACAAAACTTAAAAGGGAATTAAAGAAAGGAGTCAAATACTGTTAAACAAGCAACAATAGGGAAGTAAGGGGTGGAAACCCATAGTTTCTGATCATAAGTAAAGGTGGGATTATTAATTAATATTCGAAAGGTGGGGTTATTAATTTCAAATGGCCGAAAGTTGGGATTGTTTTTTTTTTTTTTTCTTTTTTTTGTTCCCATTTTTCCTATTTATTTTATTTTATTTTACTTTGCATTATGCACTCTAATATGGTCTTTTATTTAACAGTCTCTGCGAGGTTCATAGCAAAGAGGAGAAACAGTTGCTTTTCTATTATTCTACGTATATACCTAGTGTCCGATGACTTTGGAGTGTGTTGTGTTGTATATTGAAAAATAACAAATGAGGCTTGATGTGCAAGCTATGTAATGCCGAACAAAACTATAGAGAACCACTATATCTTCTAGGTATCAGTGACCTAGCGTTGATGGTTAATTGATGGCATACTTTGCACTTAATACATATGCAGTGTAATGAAACGACAGTTTTCCGTATAGAGCGAAGGAGTTTTTGTGTATTCCTGTGCCAAACATTCTGTATGTCCATATTGTATGAGTTTTTTTATGGAGCTTTTGTCGTCTACAAACTCGTAACTGAGATAGTGCTTCCTTAATATTTTTCCTCTTCAAAAACTTCTGTGGGAGGACATATTTTGGGCTCATTTTTAGAAGCTGTATTTGAT
>PYUH01000057.1:0-47744 GCA_016808085.1 Suaeda aralocaspica | reverse complement strand
TTTTTTTTTTTTTTCTTTTTTTTGTTCCCATTTTTCCTATTTATTTTATTTTATTTTACTTTGCATTATGCACTCTAATATGGTCTTTTATTTAACAGTCTCTGCGAGGTTCATAGCAAAGAGGAGAAACAGTTGCTTTTCTATTATTCTACGTATATACCTAGTGTCCGATGACTTTGGAGTGTGTTGTGTTGTATATTGAAAAATAACAAATGAGGCTTGATGTGCAAGCTATGTAATGCCGAACAAAACTATAGAGAACCACTATATCTTCTAGGTATCAGTGACCTAGCGTTGATGGTTAATTGATGGCATACTTTGCACTTAATACATATGCAGTGTAATGAAACGACAGTTTTCCGTATAGAGCGAAGGAGTTTTTGTGTATTCCTGTGCCAAACATTCTGTATGTCCATATTGTATGAGTTTTTTTATGGAGCTTTTGTCGTCTACAAACTCGTAACTGAGATAGTGCTTCCTTAATATTTTTCCTCTTCAAAAACTTCTGTGGGAGGACATATTTTGGGCTCATTTTTAGAAGCTGTATTTGATAAGAGAGTATTGATGACTGGATTTGATTAGCTCACAAAATGGGTGAAGGTAGAAGCATTGTCGCCCAAATGTTACTAGTTCTATAGCCAAGCATAATAATTTAACAAAGTTCATCATACCTATTCTGAAGCACTGAGGGTTATGGTATTGTGTTCACCCTTAAAGAATGGTGGTAAAGTGAAGGCATTTGAGAAACCAAAGGACTGACCAAGGAAACCCAAAAAAGTATTACGTATCTAAATTGCGGCTTAAAGAGCTCCCTGGGATGTGCTTCTGTTGGAATAAGCTCAGAATTTCTTGTTTGATTCAATGATGAATGAACGAACATTGGGGAGTCAATGATTTTGTAGACGAACCTGGGGACTCTACTACATTATTAAAGTCATGAGAGCTGACATTAACACTGGAAGGTGACTTCCAAAAAATTGGAAGTGAAGTTATTTTCTCTCAATGATTCTGCCATTAACAAGTCTAAAAATGTAAAATTGTTGGCAAATTAGGAGCATTGATACAATGAAGATGGGATTAAATCCTTGCAGAGGGTGGATGGAATCAGTTGACATAAAATTTACATTATGTAGACTAGTACAGATATTTGACAAAGAATATGTTTATTAATTAATATATTTAGATAGGAAATGAATACATAACCTCACCATACAACTTGATGTCGACTAGACACAAATTAATAAATACGTAGTAGAATCACAAATTGTTTTTTCGTAAATCTTCTTCATAGATTTTTCTCTAATAATACTAAATTCTACTCATGTCTCAATTATCCCATATCACTTTTTTTTTCTTTTTTTTTTAAATAAATAAATCTCATATTAGTAACAGCCACATCACTCAAGTATCCTCTTGTCTTTATTTACCTCTTATTTGTTGATCCTATTTCATACTAGTGCGTTATCAGTCAAATTTGATTCTATACCATGGGCATGGTACCCTATGGTACACATGAGATTAAACTACGTCGTTTTGAGGAAAACAAATAATACCTTAACTTATCCAATTATATTTGCATGGACTCGTTTAACAATAATTCATACCACCCCAATGTTTATAGGAATCAATCCAACAAGTCTTGCATTAATGTATTTGCATTAATTTTTAAGTTAACTTGTATAATACATGTGCAATGCACATTTTAAAGATTAAATTTTAAACGAAACTAATCATCTTATAGTTTGATAATCTTTCAAAATTAGATTTGTATATTATTAGTGTTTCTGTAAAATAATAATAAAAATTATACAAAAAAAAGTTATTGTATAAGAAATAAGATACTCAAATGTTATATAATGATATGAGAGTAAGCGCAATAGTCAACAATAATCAGTAATAAAGTTGAATTATTTATCGAAATATCATGCAATAGTAATCAATTTAAACAAAATGACATAAATTCACCTTAATAAAACCATCAATGATATCAACAATACCAATAATTGATTAAAGAAAAACTAAACTACAGTATAAATCTATTGTTTTCTTTCTTTAGTATTTTTTTAATACTTGGTAACAATATTATTATATTCCTGTTCAATTAATTTATTGAAATCAATGATTAACATGTTAATTTAATTTTTAAAGGAGTACTTGGATTTTTGTGGCCATACACCCTATTAGATTGATTAAATTGACATACATATAATTGTTTTTATTGTGAAATATGCATTAGTGAACAAATTATTATATGGGTAAATATTGGTGCACATGTAAATTACATAGTTTATTATATAATTGTCAATGATGGTGACATACATTAACTTGGTGCATGGTTGCTTATAAAAGGGCTTGTTCCCTTGTTGTAAACATAATCATACAACACATGCAATGCATCCACTCTACTCATCTTTGGTTCTTTGCTACTTCTCTACAAATATTACATACTCATCTTTGCTTCCTATTTTCTTCCTTCACAATACATCTTCAAGTAGTAAGTAATTGCTTCAAATACTAAGAGTCCAACTTCAAGTAGGAAACTAATTCCTTCACATTCTAACACGTTATCAGCACGAAAATCTCTAAAGGTAAGAGTTAATTAACTACTTACATCTTTATTTCCTGATTCTAATTTGCCACATATTTAAATAATAATCATTTTGGGTGTATGCTCTATAGTTGCCGATAATTCGGATCTTCAATACCAAAAACCCACAAATGATATAATTTCACCTATTAATACAATTTATCATACTTGAAGTAATATATTGGATTAATTACCCTATATCTTAGAAGTGAACATTTTTTTTTTTTTTGGACAAACAAGGACAAAACAAGTTTGGACACTATGGATACCACACTTTAAATTTGTAAAATGAATGGTAAAACTAATGGCTTTATGACTAACATTATTATGACTTTCTTATACTCTTTTGCTACTAACATATTACTAACTTTTATTTGTTTGTAACTTACCTTTTGTAGTATGTTTCTAATTATTATTCTTGTTTACCATACATAGTCAAATCGTTAGCTTTTGTTGTAGATGGTGATACATAAAATAAATTGAAGTACAAGTTTAATAGTAAACCTTTTACAAACTTACTTTAAAGAAAAACCTAAAAGTTGTATATTCCACTGTTTTAATGATGGGAAATTGTAAAAATATCCTCTATAAATATGGATTACCCTTACCTTATTTACCACACATATCTCATCTTATCCCAAACTTATCATTCACTACGTACTTTCATTTTTTTTCTTCCTCCTTCACACCCAATAATCCCTCGGCCACCATGAACAACCACCACCAACACCACTCGGCTCTCTCCATTAAAGAAAATTTAAGAAAATTAGAAGTTTACTTATTTCTAATTGTAGCTCTATTTGTATTACTTTTAGCTTTTATGTTCTTTATTTTAATTAACAAGTAAGTATAATTTGTTTTATTTTGTCTTTATTATATTATAAGCATATATTGTTCAATTTGTCTTTATGTGCTACTAATAATTAACTGCTTACAAATAATTTGTTGTGATTAATTCATAAATATTAAATTAAGGGGGAGATAATACGACATATATAATGTATTATTTATGATACACTAATTTATTATTTGAGCAAAGAATTTATTATCACCTAACGACTTACCTTGACTTTATCTAGCTAATTTGTTTAAATATCCATATAATTTGTAGTTAGAAAAACGGCAGAAGTGGTAAAAAGACAATGCCAACCTCTGGATTTAGCCGGACAAACCCTTTTGCATTGGAAAATGGATACTAAAACATATCTAAAGGCTCAAGGGTTAGAGCATACAATAGAAGAACTCAAAATCGCTACTTCTGCAGATGCCTCTGCCACAAGTAGTTCTATCGATCAAAAAGCCGACTGAACGTGAAAAAGCTCAGACTTTGGTGATAATTAGGCATCATTTGATTGAAAGCCTAAAAAACGAATATTTAATGGAAACTGATCCATATGAATTACAGAAGAAACTACATGAGAGGTTTGATCATCATAAAAGGGTATTATTGCCCAAAACACTATTTGAGTGGACAAACTTGAGATTTCAAGATTTTAAATCCGTGAATGAATACAATTCAACATTGTATACAATAGTGACCAACATGAGGCTATGTGGAGAAGTGGTCACAGATGCACAAATGATAGAAAAAACATTGTCCACTTTTCATCCAAACAATATTGTTCAGTCTGATATGTATCGTGACCGAAGACTAACGAAATATAGTCAACTTATCACCCTCATGTTACTATCTGAGCAAAATAATGAACTATTATTGAAAAATCATAACATGAGGCCAACTGGGTCCAAGGCGTTCCCTGAAGCGAACGCTATTGAAAGTTCACACCACTCAAGTGAATCATTTAACAAAGGGCGTGGAAGGTTCAATAACTGCGGCCGTGGGCGCGGTAATTTCTATGGCAGAGGACGTGGTCGTGGCAGAAATAATTACTTTGCCCCAAGATATAATAATGGTTTTAAATATTATGATAAAGCAAAGGGCAAAGAAATTGCAAGCTCAACTTCCCAAAGGGGAAGGGAAATCTGCAATAGATGCGGCATGAGTGGCCATTGGACACGTACTTGTCGTACGGCCAAACATCTGGCACGCAGAACTTTATCAAGCATCAAAGAAGAAAGGAAAAGAGTCAGAAGCAAATTTTGTAAATGACATAGACACAATCATGCCCAGTTTAGATGTTTCAGACTTCTTTATGGATGATGAAGTTATGGTTGACAAAAATGACAAGTACGAAAGATGGTTCGCTTATATAGATTCTGGTTATTGTCAATCAAGAGCATACAAGTTCAGTAACATTCAAGTGTTACTCAAAATACTTGCTAAACACAAGTTTTACTACTTTAATACATTCAAAACAGAAATTGTTCAACATAAAGACTAACAATGAACCATTAACAATACAAAGTGCCACAACAGTCTATGGATTTTTGCTGCTTCTCTTAGTTTTGGATGTTGTTTGTAGCTTTGTTCTTGGAGGTTTTGGAATTGGTTGTTGTTGCTTAGGTGGACCCTTGCTTCTTGTAGCCTGAGAAACAGAAGGTTGACAGCTATTTGTCTGGCTTAGCTGAGATGGAGCAGATGCAGTGAATTCCCATGCTGAATCAGTTGGTTGTTGTTGGTGGAGAGCAGTGGTAGGTTGAGGATTAGGTATCTGTTTCAAGTACAAAAAAGTGAACATCAATTTGCAATTATGTAAGCAAGTTGTATATAATTTGCTACAAAAGATAGTTGAGTAACAAATCCATAACATCATACCTCCCTACAAGTTCTTGCTGCCTTATTTTTCCTTTCATTGTTAACCCACTCATCATTAACAGTAGCTGGCCTTCCACCTTGCTTCACTTCTTTTGCTGCTGCAGGGTTTTTGCAATTTTTTTGTTGTGACCTTGTTGTTTGCAGTTGGAACACAAGTTAACCCTTTTCCCTTGTTTAGTAGCCTTTTCTTGTGCTTCACCATCCTCTTTCTTTCTTTTCTTCAAGCTAGGTCTACCAGGCATGTTCCTTATAATTGATGGTAATGGTTGACACTGTGTTGCCCTTTCCCAATGATCCTTACCAGGCATAGGTCGAATGTATGGGGTATAAGCCTCAATGCACTTGTCCTTTGTGTAATATTCATGCACAAACTCCTCTGGCCTCATTCTCTTTTTAACAATGCAAGCATATGCATGAATGCAAGGGATTCCAGTGAGCTCCCAATGGTAACAAGTGCAAGTATAATTTCTTAGGTTGACTACATACCTATCCTTTTCAGTGTCAACCTCCCACTTATCCAACCTACTAGGTTGTTCATCACATCTTTTGGCCACTTCCCTCACCCAAGTCAAGAATTTACCTATGCAGGGTGTAAATCTACCCTCCCACCTCTCAATATCATTAAATTTCTCAGTGTTTCTTTTCATTACATATCTTCTAATCCATTCAAGATAGTCTATTATAGGTTTATCCCCAGCTTCTCTAATAACAACATTAAAGGTCTCACATATATTATTAAGCAGCATATTAGACTTGCTAATTTCACCAAATGCATGACTACACCAAAATTTTGTAGGAATGTTATCAAGATAAGTGAAGGCATCACCTTTCAAGGCTTTTATCATGGCCATGTGTGCATCAAAGCCAGCCTGTGCATCAAGAAAAGGGATGGAAATTAGCCAAGGTAAACAAATGAAACACAAACAGCTCAAGGAGATGGAAAACAAGGTCACAACAGTTCACCTTAGTTCCTGCCCTGCATGCTGCCCAAAAATGATTCTTGAAGATTTGTCCACTGAATTGTTTTGTGAAGTTAACCCATATACGCCTACAAAAATATCTAACTTCTGCTTTTGGTAGCACAGTTGCTATAGCTTCACACAAACCCTACACATACAAAAAAAAATAAGCAGTTATGTAAGTACAAATTATTAGTGTTTCATAGATTTGCATATGTTTGCACAACAAATGAATGAATGTTCTAACCTTCTGCCTATCACTGATCACTGTTAGTCCATCACCAACATCTGTTTCAATGTCCTCAGCTAACAGTGTCAAGAACCATTTCCATGTGTAGCTGTTCTCTACCTTAACAACTGCCCAAGCAAGAGGAAAATGCAACTGTTTCCATCTTTACACACAACAGTTAAAATTACACCTGGTCATGCTCCCTTCGGATGACACCCATCTATTCCAATTAGGGGCCTACAACCCCTCATAAAGCCTGTCTTCAAAGCTTTAAGACACACATACAACCTCTGAAAGTGAGGTAAACCAGACTCCACCCCTTCAATAGTAACAATTGCAGTTGAGTCAGGGTTATACTTCAACAAAGCATGTGCATAGTCAAAAACCTTTACATATTGGTCTGTTGCATCACCATACAATGTTACCTTGCTCTAGCTCTAGCAAACCATGCTTTATAATACCCAATATGCATTCTAATGTCTGCATACACTCTTTCCCTAAATGAGCTAAGTTTCAAATGAGGCTCAGTCCTCCACATTTGCAGGTATCTCTCAGCCAAGTATTCTGAAGTCACCTTAGTGCTTGAATGATGAAATCTACATGTGTGTTTCAACCTAAGACTCCTAATTTGAAATTTATCTTGCATTCTCACTTTTGTAGCATAAATTTTGAAGGAACACTTGTAGGGGTAAGAACATGTGCATTTAACTATTTTACCATGCTGTTTGTCCCAAGGACAATTGCATCTAAATCTACAGTGAACAGTTACCCTAGATTTACCATTGTGCGTGTAATAATAGTCATAAGAGTTGTTTATTGAGTGATACCTAATAGCCTTTCTAAGAACATACACATTTGGAAATTTAAGACCTTCAACTAATTCAAACTTATGAGAAAAGTCTACCTCAGGGTTGAATCCAGGTGTGTTATCAAGCTCATCATCTGATCCTTTAAGGCTTCCAAGTTCCTCATCATTCAACTTAAGCTCAGTGTTTTCAATATCTTCATGTTCCTCTTCATCAGGCACCTGTTCATTTTCATTCTCAACTGGGTTGTTGTCCTCAGCTCCTAAATTACCTTGGCTCTCCTCCTCATTATCTAATGTCTTGTCCTCCTCTCCTATCTCAAATTCTACATCAAGATCAGACCATTCTGATTCAGTTGATTCACCACCTTCAGCTCCAGAATCAAACTCATCCAAATAGGCAGATTTGTTGCTTGATCTAGTTTTGCTTCCCTTTTTCCTTCCACTTTTCCTTTCACACTGTGTTGATTTGCTGTTGATTTTGGTTTTTTTTATTGGGTGAATAGGTAGCTTCTTCACAGACCTAGGCTTCTTTGCAACATGCTTTCTTCTTGGTGTTGCACTTGGTTTCACCAATGGTTCCTTCACCTGAGATGTTGTTTCTGCTGTATTTGGGTGATTAGGTATACATGAAGCTTCAATAGGTACGTTAGATTGTTGCTCCTTGTTTGGTGTTGTTTGTGGCTCATTAAATGGTAGCTTTCTTCTACTCATTGTTTTGTGTTGTTTGGGTTCAGTCCAAGTTCTCCCACAAATAACCACAACTGGGTTATTCACTTTTGCTTGTGATGAGCCAAGCATTCTTGGGTTCCTCTTAATGGGCCTACTACTACCAACATTACTAGACCCAACTCCTAAATTTCCACTTCCTTTTTCTTTTTTCACAGGCCTAAAAGCCTTCTGTTTGCAACTGAACTCAGTAGCTTTGCCCTTTCTTGTTGTGGCATTACATTCCATGATGACAAATGAACTAAGACCTGATGATTCTTCTCTTGCATAAACATCAACAACTCCATCTTTGTCCCCAAACTTAACTAAGCCATCAACATCTACTTCAGTTTCAATCACACTGACAGCACCTTTTTCATTCTTAAACCATAAGCTGAACAATGGCCATGGCTTAAGTTGAAACAACTTCATTATGCCACCAGCTATCTCCATTAAGTAATCAACACTTATATTATCAACAATCAAATTATTCTTCTTCACTATTTCTCCACCCACATACTCAGTTTTCCTTTGCTTCAACACAAATTTCCCATTTACCCAAAAATTGACATGAATGAATCTGTTATCAAAGTAATTAATACATTAGAACAATTGCAAATTTGAAATTAAACCCACATGTTCATCAACTACAATCAAAATACTCATGCAAATGGTAGTTTAATGATCAATAACTAAGCTAGCCAAACAAAAACAAAACCCAAACTTGAAATATCAAACATAATTCACACAAGTTGTCACTCCATTAAACATAAACTAAAGTAATTCAAACTAATTCAAAGCTAATTAAAAATAGGAAGTTAATTTACCTGCTTACAATTCCACAAATAACGGGCTTTTCAGCACTATCAAACCTCTTTTCCTCCATTGCAATTTCGATTGCTTCAACAATTAGGGTTACAGCGAATAAGGGGTCGCAATTGAGAATGTTGTTTCTCAGTGTTTTTGAATTTGGAGAAGGCTGAATTTGGGGATAATTTGAAGTTTGAATTGATTTCACTTCACTTTCATGACGGGTTTTAGGTTGAATGAAGTAAATAGGAAGCTATTTGAATTGGTTGGAGAGAGCAACGGAAAAAATATAAATTTGTGTGGGATTATGGGAGGGAAAGCTGAGAGAAGGACCCACTAACACCTTTCTTGGACGGAAAACGTTAGTTGGTGGTGGTTGACAAAAAAAAACACAAACATGTAGGGAGTTGTGTAAATTAAAATACAACATAGGTAGTTGTTGACAAAAACAGACAACTTCTAGTAGTTATTGACAAAAAGTTCTTAAAATTAAAATTACCCCCCACCACTAGTAGCCATTACTTCCACCCACTACTACTAAGCATTAAATCAACCAAGCCATCAACTTAAATACTACTTATTTTTCTCTGATGAAAGAAGAACATATAATTAACTAGAGCGTAGTACAATCAAATCCTGATGAAAAATCAAATACAAAAGGTAGGAAGTTTAGTAAGCTGCATTAGATTGAATAACACATTGCATCTAATACTGGCTTCCTTAAAGCGATGGAGCTGCAAGTGGTATTGTTCTTTTGTGAGAAATTATTACCCTCACCACCACCCACTCATTTTGAACCACAAAGGCGAGCTAATTGACGGGCATTGTTTTTGTTTGGGTGTCATGGAGGCTCCCACGGAATGTTCGTCGTCGCGGAGAGAGGTGTCGAAGAAGCAAATGTAACTTGGCTAGTTGATTTTTTTGGGCGTGTATGTGGCACATGAGATGATAGTGATTTTGAAGGTGGGATATTATGGTTTTTTGAGGATAAAGTGTGGAGGGGCTGTTCAATTATTGAGGCGAAAAAAGTGAAGGATGTGATAAGAGGGTGGTAAAGTTTTGAGAATAAGGATGCGAAAATGTTTGTTGAGCCTTTTAGGAGGAGGTGAGAGTTGATGACTTAATGCCATTATTGAGGGGGGTTTGCAGGGGAAGAAAGAGCATAGGGAGGAGGTGGAAAGAAATACTATATTCGTAAGAAAAATAAAATAAAAATAAATGCTCACCACTCGTATGCTAACACATGTCCACTTTTCATGTTTTTATAACTCATAAACAAGTAAGGACTAATAATGGAATATTATGTACAAAGATGGGGACTTTTGTTGGAAAATAAAAAGGTATAACTATAATTTTCAAATTTGTAAACGGTGGAATTATAAAAACATTTTTTCCAAAAAAATAAACAAAAAGGTTTATTAGTGGGTGCCATTCATGAACCTCTATGGGGTTTGTGGCCTTGTGGATTGTTAGACAAAAGTTTGTTGATGATATATTTATCCTTTTGATAATGTGGTTGTTTTTATTGTAGATGCTATAAACACTTTATGCTCTCCTAAATTATAATTATCAATATATGGAAAATTCTAAATTTATCAATGTTATAAATTTGCCAAATTTTGTAATGTTGATAAACACTCACATCTAAGGAACATGTGGAACAAATATAAAGGCCCTCCAACTTTTACTTGATTATTTAGTCTCACAATTGTTTGATGTATAGGAAATTCCTAGTTCCTCACTGTGAGAAATTTAAAAAACATCTCACAAGGATATTTTCGGTATTTCAATACAAAGTCAAGGATGGCTAAAGTTTGGTTTCCATTTCCACCATCTTCTCCAAATCACCACCACCACCACCCAACATCTTCACCACCAAATGTAGGGCATAACCCTTCGAACACAACATTTCCTATCACTTCGGACACTGGAACCCCACCATATCCCTTTGAAGTTCAAATACCGCAAAATTTGAACCCCCATCAACCTCCACCATCTAGCATGAAGTAATTTACAATTTGGTTGCGATTTCAATTGGGACTCTGGGTTTGATTCACCATACTCCCTGTGGAACTCGCCCTCCAAATAGATCAAACCAAAAAGAACCCCAACAATTGGTGGCTCGGCTTGGGTGGTGTTGGGTTAGGGGGTGGTTTGAATTGGTTGTGGGTGGAATTTGGGGGGGGGGGGGGGCTTGAATTGGTGGTGTTGAGGTGAGAGGGTTTAGGTGGTTGTTCGAATTGGTTGTGGGTAGGCTTAGGGGTGGTTTGAACCGATGGTACTGAGGTGGGAGGGCTTCAATGGTGGTCTGAATTGGCAGTCGACGGGCTTGGGGTGGCTTGCTTTGGTGATGTTACAGTGGCCGGTTCCTTGAGTGGGTCCAATAATGATGTTTTTATATTATATAATTAACTTATTTACAAGTATGCTATTATGAGAGATTTACTAAGTTTCTCATTGTGAAAAATTAGACACCTCTCTTGATATACTTCTCTAAATTTATCAATGTGATAAATTTAAAAGCTCTCTTAATTTTTCATCATGTTATTAAAGGGAACGCTCGAAGGAGTGCTGCTGTAGTATATATCCGTGAGTAGAGCCTACCGGCAATAAACTACTAGGAAAAATG
This sequence comes from Suaeda aralocaspica, assembly GCA_016808085.1. Classification (NCBI taxonomy): domain Eukaryota; kingdom Viridiplantae; phylum Streptophyta; class Magnoliopsida; order Caryophyllales; family Amaranthaceae; genus Suaeda; species Suaeda aralocaspica. The sequence continues at coordinate 36,301 of PYUH01000057.1, read as the reverse complement.
AAACATGAATGATTGATTGCGATTTAGACAACATCATCATCCTTCTTCAATAAGGTCCCACTAAACGAACAAAATAGAGAGGAATTTTCAATGTAGATCGAATTTGGATCGAAAATTCAATTCAATTCAAATCAATTTAAATCCCCAAATTTGAAGCAATAAATATAGATCAACACAAACTTCTTTCATCTATACGCAAAAATAAGAAAGAAAAGAATGCCAAGCGTAGCAGTGAAATTATATAGCGTATTCTTCAAATTCTTGCTAAAGCACCGTTTACAAAATCGTTACCAAACCACGGCAGATGAATCCGAAAACAGCAAATTAAACACGGGGTTTGGAGTCACAACACGGCCTGAAGAATCCGTGGTTGCACCAAACCCTGTATTTACCGAAGGTATCGCAACAAAAGACATTCATATTGATCCATCAACGTCATTGTCCGTGCGAATCTTCCTGCCAGACACGGCCATTTCATCGGCCACCGAGGCAAAATCACGCGCAAGGTTTGGTAATAAAAGGGTGGATGCAATTCTGGAGAATTCAGCTGGATCAGGGAGTTTCAATCGGAGGAACAGCTACGGACCGTCGTCGGCTGGTAGTAGTAACGGAGATAATTCTTTCAGGAGGAATAGTCACGGGAATGTGGGGTTGGAAAACGGGGTTTATAGAGGTTATTTGCCGAATCACAATTGTAAGGGTGAAAAGTTGAGGAAACTGCCGGTTATGTTGCAGTTTCATGGGGGTGGGTTTGTAAGTGGGAGTAGTGATTCCGTAGCGAATGATTTCTTCTGTAGAAGGATAGCGAAACTGTGTGATGTTATTGTGTTGGCTGTTGGGTATAGGTTAGCGCCAGAAAATCGGTATCCAGCTGCGTTTGATGATGGTTGGAAGGTGTTGAGTTGGCTTGCAAAACAAGCAAATTTGGCTGAGTGTAGTAAATCGTTGATTGGTAGAGGTGGTGGATGTGGGATTGGTGGTGGAGGAGGTGGTGTTGATAGTGGTGCTGTTGGCGGGGACAGTAAGAAGTCTGATTTGCTTCGGCATTCGGTTGCTGATACTTTTGGAGCTTCTATGGTGGAGCCTTGGTTGGCAGCCCACGCTGACACTTCTAGGTTAGTTTGTTGTTGTATGTGATCTTTCTTACCTTTCATTTGTTTTGATTAGCTCGATTAACATTTTAGTTTCAATATATAGTTGGAATGTCGATGAGTATGTTACATGTTTGTATATGATTTAGCAAAACAAAAATGTTGTGTTTGTTGTAGGTAAAAAGATACTGATTACTACTGGTAAAGATTTTAGCCACTGAATAGGGAAAAATAGAACGATGATATACACTAGTGTTTGATTTTGGGTATTCAAGCATTTAACTCTCAAACTGAAACAAGAAGGCTAATTATGTCTTATGTCAATGAGAGTAATGTGGTTAACAGTCTGCTTCGCCGGTGGCCCTGAATAATGATAATGGGAGTAAATTTGTTGGTATATTTGTGAGGAAAATCCAATTTCATGTCAGGCATTCCCATGAGAATGCTAGTTTATCTGAAATTGTCTAATTTTGTTCCTAAATTTTATTGCTACCTAATACCATCTCTCCAATTTGTGATGGATAGTAATGAATATTACAAATTAAATGACATGAATTTTAATGGGTTAGCAATAAAATTCACAGGTTGATGGATTGTAATTTAAAATTCAACAAAGAAATTTCGGTACTTTTGTGATTTACTATCAAACTCACAAGTTTTTATGTATTTTAGAGGGAAATGGACTTGATTCACCCACCAAAGGTTTCACAAGAACTAGGATTATGCTATGGAAACCACCAACCAAAGCAAGTGTAGTAACAACTATGGAAACTTTATCAATTCTATCAACAAAATCGAAATTCAAGACATAATTTTATTCATAAACTCAACATTGCTCTTATTGACTCATAACAAGAGTATTTATAAGACTAAGAGTGGAACAAGTCTCCAATTCAAAGTCAAAACAATATCCTAATTCAGCAAGTTACGCGTGAAAACCAGCCCACTTGCCTCCCTAAATCCGGCCACATCACTCAAAACAATCCACTTGCACAACTAGATCTATATCTTAGCAACTTGCCTAAAATCCTAACAAACTATCTAACAAACTTAAAAACAAGATAATCATCATAAAATACATCAAAAATCATGAAAATCTAATGAAGCCCAAATCTTAGGAAGATCGTCAAAAATCTCGCCACTCTATATCTTCACAATTTGCACAATCTTCAAGAAATGAGAACAATTTTCAAGAACCCTTTTAAGATTTAATTTTTAAATCAAGAAACCTTCAAGAAATGAACCTCCATGCATTTTTAGATGAAAATGATGATCAACAAGAAATGAATACTCAAAAATGGAACTAAAATGAGAAACGTCTGAAATGAGAAAAACCCTAGCAAATACAGTGGGAAAAAACTCATAGGCAAAACCACCAATAACCCTGATGTGAATGGCAACCTTATATTCACATCGATAAACCCTAGACTAAGGGTGAACTTCCATCACCATGGAAGATTCCAATACGGATTTCCTTATTAAATCACACTTGCAACCCATTCCCATTACCATAGTCACCTACAATATTAACAACCACAAAATTGGCTGTTACGGGTGATAAAGAATCTATTGTTAATAGAGAAGATACTAATAAAGTAATGTGATAATGAAGGTATGAGGAAAAGTGGGTGATGGACATATTATTATCCTCATAATCACTCCCCACCCACCCACTTGGGTAACTACTACCCCAAAATGAGGATAATGACTACCGCAAAATGACGATAATAACCCCTTTCATCCATTATCGTGATATCATCACACCATGACTACCTCATTTTTCTTGCATTCTCATCCATACTTCCTTTTTTCCCCTTCCAATATCTTACAAACACCTTCATTTTTATGTTATTTGATTTGACTTGGTCTACCATGTTAATGCATTACTTTCTTTTCATTTATGCTCTAAGTTTGTTATCCTAACTTGAGTGAGATACTTAAATGTTTGGGATTTTGATGAAGTAAATGGGTTGACCATATGTCATCCGTCACCCAAACCCAACAACTCAACCACTATTATAAGGTAATTGGTTACATAAGAATCTAATCAACAACTTGATATGAAGCTTACTATAGCAAGAAGAGTTGCAGGAAACACTAACAAGTTAATGATAAATGTAACCCTTGGGGTAACAAATAAGCATTTAATATACTCTTACAAAGGGTAATAATTTAGGAATGCAAGCCCAAATTAGTGGACTCTAGTGTTACTAATGCTTTATTTTATTTTATTTATTTTTTATAAGCTTTCCGGTTTTAGCACCTCATAGCTTACATATTTCCCTAATTATGATTTTTCAATATTTTGTATCCTCTTTTCCCATGTATCAATTTCATTTCATTTCCTTTCCTTTCATCCCCTTTTCTCTAACTTCATTTTTCTTCCCCTTCTTTCCTAAATACAACCATCGGTACCATTGCCGCCTCTCCATTACCTTGAATTCACACCATTAAGTACCATCAAGTAAATACTGATGCTGAATAAATAATCGACATTACCTCTAACCTGATAAATTGTTTTACTACCACATTCATTCTCAAATATGCTTTTATTGATTAAATTCGAAAATAGAATTTGGAGTTTATATTCTCTAATTTGACCTTTAACATCCCTTTTAATGTATTAAACAATTCATGAGATATATGTCACTCAATCCTTAGAATCATCTATGTTATTGGGTAGTTATCTATTTTTGTGCCATGTAGTGGTTCAAGAGAGTGGTGCTGGTGATGTGGAGGCGGTGTTGTATCATTTTTTTCTCTTCTAGGAGTTATATTTGGTTGATTAGGTAGGTTTTTGAGGGGGTTTATTCTGGTGGGTGACTTGATGGGTAGTGGTGAGCTTTTGCATTGGATTATTTATGGGTTTTCTTTTGGAAAATATCATGGAAATAATTCCACCTTTGGCCGTTTTACTCATTTTCATTTATCTAGTTTTAGTCCCATCATTTATCACCATATTCTCTTTTTGGTTCGGTTGGCTGGTGACCGTCAAATGAGTCACAAAATTAGTTAACAATTTTTCCTATTCTCTTTTTAATAATTAGTTAGGATTTTTTTTCACACAATTTACTTCCTCTTTTCATTGATCTTCGCTATAATCATCTCTCAACCAATCATAATGGGAATTGGTCTACCACCAATCTCACCTACAACCTCCATCACCATCTTTGACTTCACCACCACCAAAATCTCACCACCTACATGGCTCAGACAAGCCATCAACACCAAATCATACACCGCCCTTACAATTTAACGCCATCCAAACCACTCAAATTCACAAATCACCTTCTAAATCACCTAAATTCGACACCACAACTACTTGGGAAATTGCTACTCTCAACTAAATTACCAACCACTACCCATAAATTTGCAAAAAAAAAAAAAGAAAAAAAAAATCAGAATTAACCCTTGAAAAACATACTGAAATGAAGAGAAGAAATAAAGAAAAGACATAAAAACTTTGTTACCTTGATTGCAGGTCTCTTGGGATCATCATCATCTCGTTTTTTCAAGGGTTTGGTTGATTTAAGGGTGGGGTTTGCATTTTAGTCATCATCTTTCTTTACTTTGGAATTGTTTGCTTTGGATTAGCGAATGCATACGATTTATTTGGCTTCTTGTTTGTGTTGCGAACTTGGGAAATTAACTTCTTGTTATCGTGTTTAATAATGTCCTCCCTCTTCACTTGTAATGGTTGTTGGTTGAGATGGTGCCGTGGTGGTGAGAAGAGAGGAAGAGTGATGTTGGTGGTGTTGGGGAGGAGAGAGAAAGGGCGGCGCATGTGACTACATGTGGAAAGGGTGATGGCGGTTGTTGGTTTGGTTTTATCCCTTAGAGTGTTCCCGCACCTCTATCTTTAACATCGGCATCGCTTTAATCCCTACCTTTTAAATGTTCTCCTTATAGGCCCTAACATTATGTACTATATTATACAACAACATTGGCTTATGAAACCTGTAGAACTCCCTTCAACTTTAAAACAATCTATGACAACTCTTGTAAATAAAATGGTTATATTGAAATTTTTCTCTTTTTCCACCCCCTCAAAGGTTTCACCAAATGTCATCATGTTTGGAGTTAGCGGGCTTCTAACAACCGATTTTTAGGAACAAATTATTTCCTCAACAATTCATTATGATGTCCCCTAAGCCTTTTGGACTTTAAAATGGTGTTATTAAAAAATAATAATTAAATTATGTGTGAAGGAAATGAGAAAAAAAGAAAAAGGAAGGAAAAGTATTGTTTAGTGAAAAAATTGCTTTCCAGTTTTTACGTAATTTTGTCCATCCATTAGATACTAGAATTATTTATTTTATTTACTTTTATTTTTTTGCTGGCAAGAGGTAAAAGATCAGATTAATAAATAACTAGAGTGTACCCGTGCAACTGCACGAGATTATTATAATGTATGGTTGAATACAAATGAATATAAAATTTAAGATGTATTAGCACACGGGATATCAAAATGTACATAAAAAATTAATAGAATGCATAAAATATTTGGTATTACAAGTTTACAATTACAATGAAATTATAATAATTTGGAGAGTACGGTTTTATTATAAGTCTTTTTCACTTCGGCACTTCAATCTTCAAAAACATTGAATAGGCATTTATCAGCATTAAGATGCAAAAAATATGATTTTTATTTACATTCACATTTTTAACTGCTAAAGTGATAATGAAGCATCCATAAAATTAATTTCTAATTTTTTTTTTCTTTTTTGGTTGGAAAACAATTGGAAAAAAGGTAGGTTTTTTTTATTTATGTAAATAAGGTAACTTCCATTTTAAAAAATAAAAAATAAAAATAAATTGTTGAATTAATGAGAGCCTCCATTTGTGTTTTGGAGGCCTGACATTAAAAAAAAAAAAAAAAAAAATTATATATACTAGTGTGCCGGAATTTGCACCAGGATATTAAAATATATTCAAGTGTTTAATGTTAAGTATTGGATTAGATCGATGTATAAACACTAATTAATACTGTGAAAGTTGATTGATGGGAATTATACACTTAAATTATAAAACCATAATTTATTTCGTTTTGTCGGATATTTGAGTGAAAATAGATGGGATTGAAAATGAATTAGTTATATTGTGTATGTGATAAGTGGTAACTACCACTTTTTAATTTTTTTAAATATAAAAAAGTATAATTAATGAAAAAATTGCATTTTGGGTTTTGCTATATTCTTGTGAAAGTACTTTTAAATTATATAATAAGATAACAAGCCAAACGACACTTACCATAGCATAAATTTGAAAAAGATAATAGATCTAAACCAACAATACATATTCCAACTCCAATTACACTAATTACATCGCTTCCGCCCGATTGCAGAAACACCGAGTGATTTTTGTTCGATGTCAACACATCTACCAACTTCTATACCAACTTCTGTACAACATCGAAGGAGAAAATATTGAGTTGAAGTGCTAGAGCTTCAATCCCACCGAGCAATGCTCTCCAATAAAAATGAACACCAACAAATAGATCCTCAATCCAAAACCCAACATTTAAAGGGATATAACCCACATAAAATGGGAGGGAATACCCCACAAACTGTGGGAAATAAGGTCATTTACAAAGAAGGAATTTATTTAAACAAAAATGAAGGAAAAAAAACTAAAACCCTAGAAAACAAGAAAGAGAGAAATACAAAGTAAGAGGTTTGGGGATTACCTTACACATTCCATCAAGAAGATGAACATGGAAGGCAGCCCCTTGCGGCTAGCTATTTTTTATTGTTATTTTTATTTATTTATTTATTTTTTGTGAGGGAGAAAAGGTAGAGAGATAAAAGGGCATATGTTAGAGAGTTATCTATATTTAATCTTAATTATTGCCAAAATTAGATGCTAGAATGAAATGGGAGTGAGTCTACATTATGCTTTGTTAGAAGGGGTAATGTTAATTTTTTAGTTTCTATAACTATATTTTAAAACAGACCATACTTAAATCGTTTTTAGGAAATAAAAAGGACATGTGTCAACCTTTGCTCTATTCTTTCCCTCAAAAAATTGCACTAAATAATTTTGCCTTTTTCAATCTTAGGTACTAAGAAAAGTTTTGTTAAGGAATTCCATATAAAGACTAATTACTTTACGACTTCTTTATAATTATTTACTAGAGTTGTATACTTTATAAATATATAACTAAATAGAACTAGGAATATAAATTTGCTTTTCTTATTGAAATTTCAACTTAAATATTCATAATCTATCTTTCATTTTACTTCCTTAGCTAATTTGTTGACATTTTTCATGTTAGATTCTTAAAACTATATCTCTTTAAAGTTCTTTCTACATTCGATTTGTTTTGATTGTTGTATGAGTTGCATTTGTTATTATATTAAATAACATGTTTTTTGGCTGCTCATGGAACAAATATATTTAATTACATCATCATATTTTAAAGAAATGGAGAATTTATCTTAATTTCAATTTGTATCAATATGTTTTATCTATATTTACGAAAGGTCTCGTTCATAATACAAGATAATAAAATAACTTTGTCAAAATCTTGCATCACACAGGGCAATCTAGTACCAAGACAAGCTTTGTTCACATCATTATTGACATATGTCAATCTTGAAAATTTCCCCACAACAATCGTATACTCATATTACATTATCCTTCTTTGTCTTTTTATTTTTTCTTTATTTTTTAAGATTTTGTTATTAATTTCAAGCCAGGGAAATGGTTATATTGCAATTAATCAATTATAGTCCGCTTGGTTGTTGGTAATAAATAGTGGGCAATGGGAATAAACTTGTATGTTAATTTGTGAGGAAAAACAGTTTTCATTTCCTTGGTAATGCTAGCTCACTCTAAATTGTCTACTTTTTTCATAAATTTTCATTGCTACCTAATACCTTCCCTCAAGTGGTGATGGATGGTAATTAAAAATATGAAGAAAAGAGGATGAACTTTCATCTCCATTGAGGATTACAAGGCTGATTTTTCATCACCATGGAGGATTATTATGCTGATCCTTGCTATATTACATTCAAAACTCATTCCCATGACCACCATTTATTACTAACTAGGCAACTACCAAATGGGTTGTTAATGCTATACAATTTTCAATACCATGCTAATTATTTACTTTTTTTTTTAAACTCCTTTTCCATATTTACTTTCTTTTTTCCATATTTCTTTTTTGTAAACATTTTCAACCTAACTATTCAATAGATGAAATATTTTAAAGAAATAAACATTATCGACCTACCAATATTATTCTCTTGAAAACTGATTTTTTTTTTTTTGTAGTTTCTTTTTTCTTTTTACTTTTTTCTTTGTATGAATCATGTGTTTTTATTATCTTGAAACTGATTTATTACTTTTTTTTTTTGTATAAATCATGTATCGTAGAGGTGCTAATATACTAAAACAATAAAAAGAACAAAATGTAGGTCCAAACCACATACTGCTTTTCCTTTTTGGTTAAGTTGTTGACTTTTGGTGTCATGTTACATAAACTAGCCCCTCTGTTTGAAAATATTGTTTCAAATTATTGGGGCACTTTCCTAAAGAGGCATTTCCTTCTATAAATTACACTTTGAATCATTCCTTATTAATCTTCTTTTTATTTATTTATTTATTTATTTATTTATTTATTTATTTTTTATTTATTTATCACCAAATTACCCTTGTCTATAGTGTTGCTATGACTTTTTTGGAGGAGTAAATAGGAGAAAGTAGTTTGAAAGTTTAGGTTGAATACATGTATATAAGTTGGATGTATGTTATTTATTTTGTTTATATAGAAAATAACAAAGGCATTACTTATTAGTAGTTATCAAAAAAATTGGTTGATTTATTTAAAGAAATCCAACCCATCCTTAAAATTTGTGAATAAGCCTGAAGTGTAACAAATATTTTAACCAGGCAGATTTGTTTTTAACATAAATGAGGCTCTTCTTTGCCCAAAAAGAATGATCATAAATTACTAAAAACTATAGAATGTGCTTCATTGAGTGGAGATTTTTATGATGTTGTCCAACAAGAAAACTATACTTAAAAATTTCCTAATTCTTCACGCTGTCAGCTTTAGAAGAAGAACATTATCCCTATACAGCTTGCAAAAGGAAGGAAATAATATAAGCTTGGATTCTTAATTGTGGTTGGGGAAACTTGGAAGTTAATGGGAATCTTTAGTAGATTGTGTACGAAGGTGCTTTTGTTTGATTGAGGGATTTGTTTGACTTGTCCGATTTATGTCATACATTGAAGAAAATTCCCTGTCCATTTTTGTCACCAATCTCTTCGCTTGTCCTTTATGCATTATACTATAACAAGGTGCTTTCTGTTCTGTTGCTTGCATATGTAGTTCTTTTGGTATTGTGGAAACACTTGCTGGCTACTCTATATTTAATTCCTTTTTAGTGTTGCATCGCTGTCTATTGTTGCCTTCTTGTCCTTTGCATTATCTTTAAATAAATGCTTACCTAATGAAGATAGTCTATTATGGCATGTTTTTGGCAACTTCCTGAATATGCTCTTATGAGATAGTTGTTGCACTGTTCATTTGAATTCTGGGTTACCTTTGTCCTCTCTTCCCCCAGTGTAAAGGAGATGGATGCTGGGGAAGGGATTGCGCCAGGTAAGTTAGTTTTCAGATGAAATTTGTGCAGCGTTTTGAGACTTCACTCTATGTAATTTGAGATTTCAGAGTACTGATGTGATGACCTTTTCCATTAGGTGTGTTCTACTTGGAGTTAGCTGTGGGGCAAACATATCAGATTATGTGGCTAGGAAAGCTGTAGAGTCTGCAAAGCTGCTTGATCCAGTGAAGGTTGTGGCGCAAGTGTTAATGTACCCATTCTTTATTGGCAGCATACCTACACATTCTGAGATAAAGTTAGCGAATTCATACTTCTATGATAAGCCTATGTGTGTGCTCGCGTGGAAGCTCTTTCTGCCTGAAGATGAGTTCAGCTTAGACCACCCTGCTGCAAATCCCTTAGTTCCAAATAGAGGACCTCTATTGAAACTTATGCCCCCAACACTGACAGTGGTAGCAGAGCATGATTGGATGAGGGATCGTGCCATTGCCTACTCAGAAGAGTTGCGCAAGGTCAATGTAGATGCCCCAGTATTAGAGTACAAAGATGCAGTCCATGAATTTGCAACCCTTGATATGCTTTTGAAGACACCTCAAGCCCAAGCTTGTGCCGAAGATATTGCCATTTGGGTTAAGAAATACATCTCAATCCGTGGTCATGAATTCTCTTACTAAGTTTCATCTCGTAGACATTTTTAAGGATCGGCATCTGCGGCTTGAACTTATGTCTTTCAACATTATTTTGAGGAGTTGAATCTTGTGTAAGCAACCGGAAAGCAATTCTTGAGAGGTATGGTTGTTTACCTTGAGTTATGCCTTTCAACATTGAATTGAAGGATTGAGTCTTCTCTAAGCAATCAGAAAGTCATAGTTGAATGGTATGCTGAGTCCTGTTTTATAACTTAAAAAAAATATTATTTAATTTTTTTTCGTTGTAATGTAGGGTTTGTTGAGGTTTATGGTTTAGGATTAGGTACTTGTAATTTGTTCTTGTCACTTGTTGTTCATCAATTGATGATCCTTTTGTGAAAAATTTTTCTCATGTATTATGCTGTATCATGTATCGATAAGATATGAAATTTTAACATTTTCTTGAAAATTGAATTGGAAATATTATCTTATTTCTTGTTTGGATAAAATGAAATGGAAAGGAAATAAAGGGGAACAGTTTTACTAGTTTGTATAAAGCACAATTGACTCTTATCTATAATTTGGTATAAAATAGCTAACCACCTAGTTGTAGATACTAATGAATTCACACTTTTGATTTCCTCATTTGTGTTTGTTCGAATTTAGCTCTCAAATTTTCTTAAGGGTGTTCAACCAGTAAAAGAAATAGCACTTAGATTAATTAAACTTAGTTTGCTAGTGATTTTTGAACTGTCAAACCTCACGAAAATTCACTCACAAAAACAAACAATGTTTCGAACTTATAATCTGGTTCTTCTTTAGCAATAACATGGGTATTTGTAGTACATAAAACCTAACAACGCTAGATTTACCTAAACAAACTTTCTAACAACTTTAGAAACAATCATCCTCCTAACAACCCAAACACACACACACAACAAAGAAAACAAAAGGAAACTCGCTTTCCTTGGGCTGCAAGGAATACCTCACTAACAACCTTCCTAATTTGACTTTAACTAACCAACAACTTGAAGAATCTATCCTAACAACCTTTTGGATAAAATTTAAAAGTTGACAACAAACTAAAGAATAGCATTTCAGTTCTTGAAGGGTCACTTCATGCTAACCTGTCATTTTATAACCTTTGTTTTTTTCTTAAAGCATTGCAAATTAAGTGGCACTTAGGAGATGGCCTAAAAATGAAATGATTCAATGCTACATCACTAGTCAACTTCTGAAATTCTTTTGAATTCTTAGGTGGTTGTATATTTATTATTGCGTTAACCTGCTTTGCTCAAGCGTCTATGCCCCTCTAGGTTATAATTTTTCCTAAGAACTTAACAGCACAAATACCAAATGAGCATTTAGAAGGGTTAAGTTTTATACCATAATGTTAATGTACCTCAAATGTTTGTTGTAGTTCATGTGATCAACTGCTTTTTAGACATCACCAGCATATCATCAATATAAACATCCATTGTATCTCTTTGCTGCTCTTTGAACATCGTGTTGGTTGGCCTTTGGTAGGTAACTCCAACATTCTTCAACCAAAGCGCATCACTTTGTAGCAGTAGATCCCCTTATTAGTCATGAAAGTTTTTTTTTCTCTTGATCTTTTGGGTGCATGAGGATTTGGTTGTATCTCGAGTATGCATCCAGGAACGTAGCATCTACCATTGTGTTAATATGTCGTAGGGGGAATGGATCTTTGGGACATGCTTTGATTAAATCAGTGAAGTCAATGCAATTTCTCCACTTTTCGTTCTTCTTTCTTACTACCACGATATTAGTTAGCCATTCTGGATACTCGACTTCTCGTATCTTCCTAGTTTTTAGAAAATTTTGTACTTCTTCATTGATTGTTTGGTTTCTTTCTGGTGCAAATGTTTGTCTTTTTCGCTTCACTAGCTTCATAGTTGGATCTATGTTAAGCTTATGAGTTATGACATCTGGGTTGATCCCTACCATGTCTTTTGTGGAACCCAGCAAAGCAATCTGTATTTTTTAAGAAGTATATGATGTCTTCTCTTTGTTCTTATCCAAGATGGGTTCAACCTTAACTTTCTGGTTTGGCTTTTCTAGATCCAACACTAATTCGTCTAGTTGCAGCTCGCGAGGGCTAGCTAGCATTAGATTTGTTTGTAATTGTTTGATGGACTCTTGCATAGGCTTCAAAGTCCTTTTGTAGTAGTCTTTTGCTGCCTTCCTATCACCCTCAATTATTAAAATTGTCCACGAAGAATAGAATTTGAGCACTTCATGGTAAATGGAAGTACTACTTTAATCTTGTGGATCCAAGGTGTCCCCAAGATGACATTGTAATCAGAAGTATAATCCACCACGTTAAACCTGTTGTTGATGTTACACCTTCTGCCCAAGTACTTAGCATGATTTCTCCAGCTATGTGTTTTGTTTCTCCACTTAAACCAACCAACACCTTGGCCCCCTAATAATTTAAATTCTTTTAGTCCCATTTCCTCGAGTGCTTCCTTGAACATAATTGTAACACCCTGAAATTTCCTAACTTCTTTCTCTAGATTTTTCAGAAAACATATTATAAATAATAGAGAATAGTACTACCGCCACCGTGATAACGGCTATGTCATTTATCAAAGTACTACAACGGAAGTCTTTGAAATCAAAACCAATTTAAAATACAAACTCAAAAATAATCCCAAAACTAAAATCAAACAAAAATCAAAAGAAAATCAACTCAAAACTTTATTACACTTCAGAACCATATTAATGGCCCTTCAAAACCAAAACTTTGAACATCGGAAATAAAACAACATCAAATAATAATTAACTAAATCCAAAAGCAAATAAACTAAGAAACTACGAACACTACAAAGCAAACACTCTCACTCTAGCCCAACATGAAATACTTATGCCCACTTGTACCTGTAGCTTTCTCTTATTCTAGACAACTACTCGCCAACAAGTGGGTCATCGTAGGGCCAAGTCCAAGACAAATCCATGCACACAAAACAAACAGTCAGCAAAGCTGAGTACATAACTACAAAACACTATGTAACAAGATTAGAATAAAATAAAAGTAAAACATCCATACATCTTACCGTTGACAACTCTTCACTTGTGCATAGACTCAACTTAAACAAATTAATTATTATATTTAAACTTTGGATTTCGCATCGAACGGGTTTCTTTTCCTTTAAAATCGCCCTATTGGACACCAACATGGGAGCAACTCCAAGAAGGTATTACCTATGTCACATAAAGTGACGGAATTCCAGCGCATTAAAAATATAAGAGTATAACGTCTTGTACTCCACTTAAAAGTCATAGATCATTGTTCCATACGACTCCCCCCATTGTTCATAGTCAAGGTATATACGTTCCAAGAGTGTTGGTGCGAATTCTCTTTCACTTTACGTGATTAACCACTTTAACAATATTATGACTCACATACAACATCACATATAAGGATGCATAAAACCAAATAAGCCATATTTATTATCTTTGATTTAATTTGATTCTAAAAATAATCTTGTGTGTCCTCTAATTAAACTAATCTTCCTTTACCACACATTAATTATGAGTGGCTAACTAATTTCCTTTTCCTTGACCACACATTAAACTGTGAGTGGCAACATGTATATAATTATTTGCTCATTAACTTCTATTAATTATGTGAATAAAAATTCACAAACCACCTTTCCTGTTGATTAAGTAACTAATCAACTTAAATAACTTTATTTCTTCTTTACTAAGCTATTGGCCAACTTTATATTAAATAATTAAACATTCCAATTCAATCTTGAAGAATTTATATTTATATAGATGTGGAATGTCAAAACAATATAAATTCATATTCTCATAAATTTGTCAATCCACAATCAAGTCGATCAACAACAAACATATCAAATAAGATCAACCAAGCATGAGTTATATTTCTATGTCTGCCTTTTGTACTTACGTACCTTGTGTTGTCGTGGTGATCCGCCACAACCTAAATAGTGAAAACCGAATCTAAATTAAAACCTTGTTGACTAAGTTCTACAAACACCCTAAACTAACTTTATACATTGGAAACTTGTTCAAAACCATTCCCTATATGGTCTGTATTCAATTCCATACTTTATTTTAATTTTTCCATTGCAAAATACTTGATTTTCGGTAATTTTCCTAAAATGGCAACTTTGTAAAATTCCTCAAAAACACTTTAAAACTTTTCTAAATATTATATTTTATCATAAAATGCTATAGTCCTGTCCTAAGATCAATATACAATACTTAGATGTATTAAAATAATTATAATTTACTATGTCTCATGCTACTATTTTTATTAGGCAGAAACATGTGTTAATAAAAATTTACAGCTTTATTTATTCATTTGAAACTCCATAAAACACAACTAAACATCATAAATCCATCATAAAACTCTTTTACAATCTACCATTATTACCATGAATCAAATCTATGCTTCAGAATAATTTTTCATAAGATAAAACATGTTCATAATATTTATACCATTGATTTTCATGATTATAAAATTTGGACAGGAATATAGTTCAACTTTAAAACCTTTTAAAATCAATCTAAACTTCATAAAATCATCATAAATTCACCCAACAACAATTCATGATCATAATATTGAAGTTTAAATTATTAAAAACCCTAAAATCATGAATTTCATAATTTCATAATCCCTGATTTAAATTTTCATGATCAATCAAATAAATTCATACTTTAAACAAAATCATAACTTTATAAAAACATCATTAAAACTATAGAAACATGATAAATCATAATTATAAACATGAAATTTGCAATATTGAACTAAAAAAAAGAAAAAGGTTTTTTTTTATATATATATAAGGGTTGAAAATACCAAAGAGGGGAAGGAGGTGGTGGCGCAAGTGTTGGCCGGCGGGTGCATCAACGGCAGCCGGCGAGCTGGGAGGACGAAGGAAGAAGACGTGGATGACTAGGAACATCAACGACACAAGTTTTTTTTTTTTTTTTTTTTTTTTTTTTTTTTTTTTTTTTTTTTNTTTTTTTTTTTTTTTTCAGAAATCTCCTCCCTTTTTTTTCTCTCAATTTTTGAAATCCTAAAACTCTAAGAATGCAAATTAAATCTGAAAATTTGGATTTTAAGGGGTATTTATAGGCCCCAAAGTAGGATTTGGTACAATTACATAAATACCCTTAATGTATGAAATTGCTTTTATGCTCTGGTTTTAAAACAATTTAGGAAACTCTAAAAATTCCATTTTTTGAATCTTTTAAAATATTTAATAAAACTTAGAATAACATGAAATATTATTTATAAACATAAAATAATTACTTTGATTAAAAAAATTTTAAGTTTCCTTTCTTTAATATTTTTGTTGAACTTAATTTCTCAATAAAAATATTAAAAATATACGTATAAAATACGAAGTTAACTCCTTAAAATATGTGAAAATATGGGGTATTGCAGTCTACCCCCTTAAAAGAAGTTACATCCCGAAACTTTGTGTATATTATTGTATGGAATTTGAATAAAGACTACGTTTACTTCAAAACTTTTTATTCCTACACTATGTTGTTGTAGACTTTAGTCATGTACTCAACCTTTGCTTGAAAAATTTTAGTGAACAGGCATAAAACTTTCGTAATACTTCACTAAAAGACGTAAAAAGTCATAAAAACTTCCAAAATTTAGGGTCACTACAAGAAAATTCAGTTTGGGCAACGAAAAAATTCGAAGCCCAAACACTGATTTCCGCCGCCCAAAGTATTTGGCAACGAGTTAAAACTCATCGTGGGGTCGAAGCCCAATGGGTTTTGGGCGACGAAAATTGAAGTCGTTGCACAAAGTGTGTTTCACTACAACAAAACAGCCTTTTTGCGACGGAAAAATTCCGTCGCTAAATACTTAAATTCCGTCGGAAAAAACTTTATGACGGAATTCCGTCGGAAACTTGTCGTCGCTAATTCCTTCGTCGCAAAATTTTAGGTTTTCCTACGGAATTTTCGTCGTAAAACTTTTGCGCCGGAATTTTCCCTCGCAAAACGCAAATTTGCGAGGGAATTTTCCATCGCAAAAGTCAGCTTTGCGACGGAATTTTCCATCGCAAAATTCAGATTTGCGACGGAATATTCCATCGGAAATTTGCGATGGAAAATTCCCTCGCAAATATGCGATGGAAAATTCCGTCGCAAATCTTGCAAATTCCGTCGGAAAATTCCTACTTTCCGACGGAAAATTCCCTCGCAAACTAGTGCTCAATTTGCAACCATTTAATTTTCCATTTTTTTTGCGACGATAATTTCCGTCGCAATAGTTTTACGAAATTCTTATATGACAATTTGCATATTTCCGTCGGAATTTTGCAATTTCTTTCTAAAAACAAAGACTACTTCAAACCCTAATTTATACCTGCAAATCTTTATGTAGACCAACACCATTTCCATTCTGTTGCGATGATACATTCCATCGCAAACTATTTAAAACATAAATAAATTAATTTGTGTCTTACAGCTACCATAAAATACTACCATAACAAGTTTAACAATAATAATAATTGCGATGAACTAAACTATATATCATGAAATACAAGAGGCCTAGGTAACTAAACTGGAGTGCCTTCACCTGCGCCACTACCCGAGTCATCTCTGGGGTCTCTACGACGACTCTGGAACGGAGAACAACAGTAAGTGATGAATCCCTGAATCCGACTCATCAGCTCCTCCATATGCTCTCTGTTTCTCTACTCCATTGCGGCCATCTCTGCTTGCATCTCATTCCTGACCTCCTCTCGAACCTCCTGCCTTAACTCATCACGAATCTATCAGTCCCTAAATTTGCTGCTGGAACTCTTGCACCTGTGGTTGTCACATTCTCTACCCTCTTGTCAAATGTTCTTTCATTTGTGAAACGACAGAGGGAGTGTACTGTTGTGACATCCACATCGCCTGAACGACCCGTAGGAAAGCTCACAACCACTACCAAGACCTTTGACGCGACCTTTCTTGCTCGCCCACCTGCTGCCTCCCAATACATCTCATTTGGCGTCTTTGGAGTTTTCCGCCTTGGAGAATCCTCAAACCACTGGTTTCTGGAGATGTTTCTACCAACATGAACTTGATTGAACAAACATAGTAATGAGGACATACCATAGACAACTAAAAATGACTCCAAACACCTCAAAATGCCTGTTTACTTGCCTATTTCATACCGTCTCTTCCATTCAGCTTAAAAGTAGCTTTACTAACAATCATATACTTGCATATTGAGAGTGTCTATGTTTTTTAAATATTATTTGTTGAAATTTGGCCATTACAACAACAACGTTACGGGCTCAAATTCACTCAAAAAGCTCCAAAATCACTAAAAGTGGTAATATAATGGCCAAGTCCACATTTGTTCTTCATTTAACGCTTATAATCATGTAAAACATTCCTAATCAAGTATTTCCAACAATTGTTTAAGGCATCAAGTTAAGGTAAAAGTCAACTTCCAAGTGTTTTGAGCTCAATGTCACCCAAAATGACACTCCAAACACACAAAATGCCTGTTACCTTGCCTATTTCATTACCGTCTCTTCCATTCGCTTAAAAGTAGCTTTAAAATCATATACGCATATTTAGAGGTGTCACTTGTTTTTAAATTTGTTGAAATGTGGCATTACAACCGTTACGGGCTCAAATTCACGCACTCAAAAGCTCCAAAATCACTACAAGTGGGAATTAATTGCCAAGTCACTATTTGTTCTTCATTTAAGCTTATAATCATGTAAAACATTCCTAAATCAGTATTTACAAGTGTTTAAGGCATCAAGTTAAGTAAAGTCAACCTTCCAAGTGTTTTTGAGCTCAATGTCACCCAAAATGACTCCAAACACCTCAAATGCCTGTTTACTTGCCTTAACTGCCTATTTCCATTACCGTCTCTTCCATTCAGCTTAAAGTAGCTTTAAACAATCATATACTGTCAAGTTAGAGGTGTCTATTTTTAATATTGTGAAATGTGCATTGACAACCGTTACGGGCTCAAATTCACTCAAAAAAGCTCCAAAATCACTAAAAGTGGGTAATAATGTCCAATCATCGATTTGTTTCCTTTAATTAAGCTTATAATCATGTAAAACATTCCTAATCAAGTATTTACAAGTGTTTAAGAGGCATCAGTTAAGGTAAAAGTCAACTTCCAAGTGTTTTTGAGCTCAATTTCACCCAAAAATGACTCCAACCACCCTCAAAATGCCTGTTTATTGTCCTATTTCATTACCGTCTCTTCCCTTCACTTAAAAGTAGCTTTACAATCAATATACGGCAATGTAGAGGTGTCTATGTTTTTAATTATTTTTGAAATGTGGCATTACAATCGTTACGGTACGGGTGCTCAATTCACCTCAAAAAGCTCCAAATCACTAAAATGGGTAATATAATGGCCAGTCACTATTTGTTCTTCATTTAAGCTTATAATCATGTAAACAATTCCTAAATCAAGTGTTTACAATGTTTAAGGCATCAAGTTAAGGTAAAAGTCAACTTCCCAATGTTTTTGAGCTCAATGTCACCCAAAATGCTCCAAACACCTCAAATGCCTGTTTACTTGCCTATTTCATTACCGTCTCTTCCATTCAGCTTAAAGTAGCTTTAACAATCATATACTGCAATGTTAGAGGTGTCTATGTTTTTTAATATTGTTGAAATGTGGCATTACACCGTTACGGCTCAAATTCACTCAAAAAAGCTCCAAAATCACTAAAGTGGGTAATATAATGTCCAGTCACTATTTTGTTTCTTCATTAAGCTTATAATCAGTAAAACATCCTACTAAATCAAGTATTTACAAGTGTTTAAGTAGAGCATCAATTAAGGTAAAAGTCACCTTCCAAGTGTTTTGATCTCATGTCACCCAAATGACTCCCAACACCTCAAAATGCCTTTTTACTTGCCCATTTCATTACCGTCTCTCTTCCATTCAGCTTAAGAGTAGCTTTAACAATCATATACTGACGCATTTTAGAGTGTCTATTTTTTTTTAATTTGTTGAAATGTGGCATTAGAACCGTTACGGGCTCAAATTCACTCAAAAAAGCTCCCAACTCACTAAAAGTGGTATAATGGCCAAGTCCACTATATGTTCTTCATTTAGCTTCTAATCATGTAAAGACATTCCTAAATCAAGTATTTAACAAGTTTTTAAGGCTCAAGTTAAGGTTAAGTAAAGTCAACTTCCAGTGTTTTGAGCTCAATGTCCGCCAAAATGACTCCAAACACCTCAAATGAGCCAGTTTACTTGCCTATGTCATTACCGTCTCTTCCATTCAGCTAAAAGTAGCTTTAACACTCATACACTGCATATTAGAGGTGTCTATTTTTAATTATTTGTTGAAAATGTGGCATTACAACCGTTACGTACGGGCTCCATTCACTCATAAAGCTCCAAAACACTTAAAATGGGTAATATAATGGCCAAGTCACTATTTGTTCTTCATTTAAGCTATAATCATGAAAAAACATTCCTAAATCAAGTATTTACAAGTGTTTAAGGCATCAGTTTAAGGTCAAAGAGTCACTTCCAAGTGTTTTGAGCTCAATGTCACCCAAAATGACTCCAAACACTCAAATGCCTGTTACTTTGCCTATTTCATTACCGTCTCTTCCATTCAGCTTAATAGTCTTTACAATCATAGTACTGCATATTTTAGAGGTGTCCTATGTTTTTTAATTTGTTTGCAAGTGGCATTACAACCGTTACTGGCTCAAATTCACTCAATAAAGCTCCAAATCACTAAAATTGGGTAATATAATGAAGAGCCAGTCACCATATTTGTTCTTCATTTAAGCTTATAATCATTAAAACATTCCTAAATCAAGTATTTACACAGTGTTTTAGGCAATCAAGTTAAGGTAAAAGAGTCACTTCAAGTGTGTTTGAGCTCAATGTCACCCAAAATGCTCCAAAACCACCTCAAAATGTGCCTGTTTTACTTGCCTATATTTCATTACCGTCTCGTTCCATTCAGCGATAAGTAGTCTTTACATCATAACTCAATGTTAGAGTGTCTATGTTTTAATTTGTGAAATGTGGCTTAAAAAAAACAGTTACGACGGCCCTGCATACCATAAATTCGACGTCAAAAAAAGCTCCAAGATCACTACAAACGTGGGTCATAATATGTCCAAGTCACAATATGTGTCTTCATTGAAGGCTTATATGAAACTGCCGATGCGATAAATGGAACCATTCCAAAGTAAGTATCAAGTTTATCTCAAGGGTTGAGCACTAAGTTGAGCTCATTCCCCAATGGACTCAACAACCCTTCAAAATGCCTGTTGACACTTGCCGATTCATACCGGCTCTTCCATTCAGATGATAAAGTACGAAACAACAGATACTGCATGTTGAGAGGTGCTATGTGTTTTAATTTGTTAATGTGGCATACAAACCGTACGGTCCGGCTCAAATTCAACCATCAAAAAGGTCCAAAATCACCTAAAGTGGGTAATATAATGGCCAGTCGACTATTTTGTTCTTCATTAAGCTTATATCATGTAAACATTCCTAAATCAAGTTTTACAAGTGTTAAGGCAGCAATTAAGGGTTAAAAGGCAACCCAGGTGTGTTTGAGGCCAATGTTAGCGTAAAATGACCGCAACACCGTCAAAATGCCGGGTGACTTGCCTATTTCTTAAACCCAACGCGTCTCGTCCGCAGTTCGGCTAAGGTAGCTGGTAACAGCATAGACTGGCATGTTTATAGGGGTGTCATATGTTGTAATGGAGGGAAAGGTGTGGCTGTACAAACCGTTCGGGCGCAATCCTCAATAAGCTCCAAAGTCACTAAAAGGGGATAAAGGCCAATCACTATTTGGGCTTCATTAAGCGTAGCAATCATGGTAAACAGCTTCCGAAAGTCAAGTATACAAGGTGGGATAGGCATCAGTGTAAGGGAGAAGGCAACTGCCCAAGTGGTTGTGAGTCTCAGATGTCACCCAAAAGTGACCCAACACCCAAATGCCGTTACCTTGGCCGATTGTCAGTTACCGCGCTCTCATCAAGCTAAGAGGAGTGCGGTAACACCATAATACTGGCAAGGTGAGATGTGTGTCTATAGTTTGTTAATTGTTGAATGTGGCAAAACCGCTACGGGCTCCAATTCACGCAACAAAGGCTCCAAAGCACGAAAAGGTGGGTAATGAGCCAAGCACTACGATTGCTGTCTAGCGAGTTAAGGTATAACAGTGCCGAAAGCTTCTATTCAGGATGACACAGTGTGGTTAGGCACAAGTAAGGAAGTCAACGTTCCCATAGGTTGGCTCAAGTCACCCAAAAGGAACTCAAACCCGCAAAGGCCTGTGTACTTGCCTAGTTCATTACCAGTCGTCTTCCAGTTCAGCGAAAGCGGAAGAGCGTACTAGCAAGGACTACTGCAATAGTGGGGGTGTCCCTAGGTGTTTTAAGGAGTTGTTGAAATGTGGGCATTTACACCCGTTCGGGCTCAAATGTCCACTCAAAAAGCGCCAAAACACTAAAAGTGGTACTATAATGGCCAAGTCCACTATTGTTCTTCACTTGTAAGCTTATATCATTGAAAACATTCCTACATCAAGTATTACATAAGTGTTTAAGAAGGCACAAGTTATGGGTAAAAGTCCACTTCCAATGTTTTGAGGCTCAATGTTTACTCGTAATGACCCAAACACCTCAAAATGCTGTTTACTGCCTGTTCATTACCAGTCTGTTCTTATATTCAGCGTAACATAGGACTTAACAATCATATCTGCAAGGTTTAGAGGTGTATATGTTTTATAATTTGTTTGGAGAATGTGGCATTCAAACCGTTCTACTGGCTCAATTCACTCAAACAAGCTCCAAATCACTAAAAAGTGGGTAATATAAATGGTCCAAGTCACTATTTGTTCTTCATTTAAGAGCTTATAAATCATGTAAACATTCCTAATCAAGTATTTACAATGTTTAAGACATCAGTTAATGTAAAGTCAACTTCCAATTTTTTGAGCTCAATGTCACACACGCCAAAAGTGACTCCAAACAACCTCAAATGCCTGTTTACTTACCTGTTTTCTTACCATCTCTCCTCTTTCATTCAGCTTAAAAGTAGCTTTAACAATCTATACTGCAATGTTAGATGTTCTATTTTTTAATATTTGTTGCAAGTGTGCATTACAGACCTTTAGTGGGCTCAATTCACTCAAAAAGCTCCAAAATCACTAAAGTGGGTATATAATGGCCAATCACTATTTGGTTCTTCATAGAGCTTATAATCCATGTAAACATTCCTAAATCAAGTATTTTACAAGTTTTTAAGGTGCATCAAGTTTAAGGTAAAAGTCAAGTCCTTCCATTGTTTGAAGCTCATGTCACCCAAATGAACTCCAAACACCTCAAAATGCTGTTTACTTGCCTATTTCATTACCGCTCTTCATCATTCATCTTAAAAGTAGCTTTAACAATCATATACTCAATGTACGAGGTGTCCTATGTTGTATGTAAAATTGTTTGAAATTGTGGCATTACAAAAACCGTTAACGGGCCAAATCACTCAAAAAGCTCCAAAATCCACTAAAGTGGGTAATCTAATGGCCAATTCACTAAGTTCTTCATGTAAGCTTATAATCACTGTAAAACATTTCCTAAATCTAAGTATTTCCCAGGTTTTAAGGCATCAGTTCAGGTAAAACAACTTCCAAGTTTTTGAAGCTCATGTCACCCAACATGACTCCAAACACCTCAAAATTTTGTCTGTTACTTGCCTATTTCATTAACCGTCTCTTCCATTCTCAGCTTAATAGTAGCTTTTAAACAATCATTCTACTGCAATGTAAGGTGTCTATGTTTTAATTTGTTGAAATTGGCAATTATCAACAACCGTTAGCGGGCTCAAATTCCACTCAAAAAAGCCTCCAAAATCCTAAAATGGGTAATATTAATGCCAATCAGCTATTGTTTCTTCATTTAACTTATAATCATTAAAACATCCTAAATCAAAGTAGTTACAAGTGTTTAAAGAAGGCATCAGTTAGGTAAAAGTCAACTTCCAAGTGTTTTGAGCGAATGTTACTCCACGACATGATGACCTCCAACACCTCAAAATGACCTGTTTTACTGACATTGCCTAGTTTCATTCCGTCTCTTCCATTCAGCTTACAGTACTTTAACAATCATATACACTTCAATTGGTGAGAGGTTCTATGTTTTTTAATTTGTGAATGTGGCATTACAACCGTTACCGCAACGGAACGGGCTCAAATTCACAATCAAAAAGCTCCAAAATCACTAAATTGGTAATATAATGGCCAAGATCACTGATTTGTTCTTCATTTATAGCTTAGTCAATTAAAACAGCTTCCTAAATTAAGTGTTTAACAAGTGTTTTAGGCATCAAGTTAGGTAACAGCAACTGCTCCAGTGTTTTTGATACTCAATGTCACCACCCAAAGTGCACCCAAAACAAACCATCAACATGCCCTGTTTACTTGCCTATTTCATTACCGTCTCTTCCATTCGCTTAAAAGTAGCTTTAAACAGTCATGACTGCATGTTTAGAGTGTGTCTATGTTTTTAATTTGGTTATCATAAATACAATTATGCTCAACATCACACAACCAACACCAACCGTTATGGCTCAAATTCAACCAAACAACTCCAAACCTAAAAGGGTAATATATAATGGCCAAGTCACTATTTGTTCTTCATATTTAAGCTATAAAATCATGTAAAACATTCCTAAATCAATATTTACAAGTTGTTTAAAGACTCCATTAAGGTAAAAGTCACATTCCATCAGTGTTTGTTGACTCATGATGTCCACACCCAAAATGACTGACCCAAACACCCTCAAAATGCTTGTTTACTTCCTTCATTTTCATCACCGTCTCTTCTTCATCAGCTTAAAAGTTAGCTTTAACAATCATAATCTGCAATGAGTTTAGAGTTCTATGTTATTTTAATTTGTGAAATTTGCACTTACAACCGTTACGGGCTCAATCACCTCAAAAAAAGCTCCAAAATCACTAAAAGTGGGAATATAATTGCCAATCACTATTTGTTCTCATTTAAGACTTATAAGTCATTAAAACATTCCTAAAATCAAGATTTTACAACAAGTTTTAAAGGCAATTAAGGTAAAAGTCACTTCCAAGTGTTTTGAGCTCACATGTCACCCAAAATGACTCCAAACATCTCAAAATCTCAAAATGCCTGTTTACTTATGCCTATTTCTTTAATTACCGCCTCTTCCATTCAGCTTAAAAGTTATTAATACAATCATATACTGCATGTTAGAGGTGTCTATTTTTTAAACTTTGTTGAAATGTGGCATTACAATACACCGTTAACGTCGGACGGGCTCAATATTCACCTCAAAAAAGCTCCAAATATACATTAACAGGAGTCGAATTATAATGGCCAACGTCAATCCTATTGTTTTCTCATTCATATTAAGCTCTATAATAATGTAAAACATTTTTCCAAATCAAGCTGTTTACAAGTGTTAAGGCATCTAAGTAAGGTAAAAGGCATCACTTCCAATATGGTTTGAGCTACACATGTCCACCACAAAAGAGCACACCACAAAACCTTACCTCCTAATTAATTGCAGCTCTTCATTGCCTATCATATCAACGCCTATAGCTTAAATACTTACAATCATTATACTGCACTTTGTAGAGGTCGGTCTTGTTCTATGTTTGTAAATAGTTGAAACGTAGCCATGGTGACTACACGTCTAGGGGCTCAAATTCACTCAAAAAACTCCAAAAATCCACTAAAAGTGTGGTAATCATAATGGCCACGGTCACGTGTTTGTTCTCCCTTAAGCTCTATCCCAATCATTTAAAACCATTCTTAACAAGTATTACAACGGTGTGTAAGCACTCAATAGGTAAGGATGAAGTCCAACGTTCAAGTGTCTTTGACTCAATGTCACCAAAATGACTCCAAACACACCCTCAACAATGATGTTTACTCTCTTTTCAATTTTCCTATTACCTGTCTCTTCCATCAGCTCTAAAAGTCGACTTAAACAATTCCATCTATATGCAATGGGTTAGAGTGGCATTGTTTTTATAATTTGTTGAAAGTGCATTCAAACCGTTACGGGCTCAAATTACACTCAAAAAAAGTCCCTCCAAAATCACTAAAGTGGTAATATAAGCCAGGATTATTGTTCTTCATTAGCTATACATGTTCTACAGCGTATAACATGTACCACACTCAAGTATGTACAAGTTTTTTAAGGCGCACAGTTAACGGTAAAAGTCAACTTCCATAGGTTTTGAGCGCTAATGCTCACTCCAAAACGTACCCTCCAAAACAGCTCAAAAAGGGCCTGTTTACTTTGCCTATTTCTTTACCGTCCTACCCTTCAGCTGTAAAGTAGTTGAAAATCATTACCTACTCTGCAATGTTACGAGGCTGTCTATTTTTTTTAATCCAACTTTGAAATGTGGGACTTACAATCCCTTCACGGGCCTCAAATTCACCTCAAAAAAAGCAGATCTAAACACTCACTAAAAGTGGTGTAAATAATGGCCAAGTTCATATCTGTTCTTCATTTCTACAGCTATATAATCATTGTAAAACATTCCAATCAAGTGTTTACAAGTCGTTTAACGGCATCCAAGTTAAGGTAAAAGTAACTTCCCCCAAGTTGTTTGTTGAGCTCCAATGTCAGCCACCCAAATGACTCCAACAACACCTCAAAATGCCTTTGTTTTACTTGCCTAATTTCACTTACGTCTCTTCCATTCAAGCTTAAAGTAGCTTTAACATCATCATACATGCCTATTTAGATGTGCTATGTTTTTAATTTGTTGAACCCATTATGGCCATACAAACGTCTACGCGGGCTCAAATACACCAAAAAGCTCCAAAAATCACCATAAGGGGTGGTATATCAGTCCCAGATACTATTTGTTCTTTCATTTGCTGATAATCTGTAAAATCCATTCCTAAAAATCAAGTATTCAAGGGTTTAAGGCATCAAGTTAGGTAAAAGATCCAACTTCCAAGTGTTTGAGCTCTACCATGCGAACCCAAAATGACTCCAACAACCTCAAAACTGCCTTTGTCTCTACTGCCCATATTCTCAATCGCACGCTCGTTCCATTAGCTAGAGTGCTTTAACATAAGCATCATACTGCAACCTATTAGAGGGTCTAATGTATTTTATGTTGAACATGTGGCATTAAACCGTTACGGGCTCAAATTCACCAAAAATACCCGCTCCCAATCAACTAAAAGTGGTCTTTACGATAATGCCAAGTCACTAGATTTATTCCTTTTAAGCTTAATCATGTTAAAAACATTCCTCTAATCAAGTTTTAAGTTCCTTTACAAAGGCATCAAGTTAAGGTTAAAAGTCAATTCCAAGTGTTTGAGCTCAAGTCGCCCAAAATGACTCCAACACCTCAACAATGTCCATTTTTCTGCACATTTGCAGTACAGTCTCTTCATTGCTACTAAGATAGCACTTTAAACACTCATATACAACTGCATATTTTAGGGTTGTCTCTGTTTTTTAATTTGTTTGAAATGTGGTCATAGTTCTACAAACGCTAACGGGCTCAATTTCACCTCAATAAAGCTCCAAAGTCACTAAAGCTGGGTATTATTAATCGGCCACACGTCACTAATCGTTATTTCTTTTAAGCCCATTATATCATGGTAACACATTCTCTTAATCAGTATTACAAGCCGTTTTTAAGGCCTCAGTAGGTTAAGTACAAATAACTTCCAAAGTGTTTTGAGCTCAGATGTCAACCCAAAATGGACTCCAAAACACCTTCAAAATCCTGCCTTTATCACGTCTTGCCTTATTTCATTTACCGTCTCTTCCATCTGCTAGCCTTAAAGTAGTTTAACTACATGATAGCTGCATAAGTTTTAGACCCGGTTGGCTCTTGCTTTTTAATTGTTGTGAAATGGGCATTACAACCGTTAACGGTGCTCAAATTCATCTCAAAAAAACTGACCTCCAAATCACTAAACAGTGGGTAATCTAAGTGGGCAAGTACAACTATTTGTTCTTCATTTAGCTTTCATATTCTCAATGTAAAAATTCACTTAAATCAACCGTATTTACGGTGTTTACGGAGCATCAGAGGTAATGGTAAGACAGTCAACTTCCAAGTGTTTTGAGCTCATGTTACCAAAATGACTCGCAAACACCTCAAAATGCCTGTTTACTCCATATCAGTCATTCAGTACCGTCTCTGCCATTCAGCCTAAGAGTAGCTTATAAACACAATCACTACTACTGCAATGTTAGAGTTGTCTTAGGTGTTTAATTTTGTTGAAAATGGCTTAAACCGTTACGTGGTCAAATTCACTCCAAAAAAGCTCCAAACATCACTAAAAGTGGGTATATATAATGGGCTCAAGAATCCTAGTTGTCTTCATTAAGCTTATAACATCATGTAACGACCTTCCTAAAAAATCAAGCTATTTACAAGGTTAAGTAAGGCTATCAAGTGGGAATAAGTCAACTTCCAAGTGTCTTGAGCTCAATGGCACACCAAAATGACCTCCAAAACCAACTCCCCAAACTTGCCCTTTTACTCTACCTCTTTCATTAACGTCTCTTCCATTAGTTAAAAGTAGCTTTTAAACAATCATATACTGAAAGGTGTCGGGTGTGTTATGTCTTAATTTTGGAAATGTGGCGATTACACAAAAGTTCGGGCTAGCAAATTCACTCAAAAAACTCCAAACTCACTACAGAATTGCGGTAACTATAATGCGCCCAAATCATATTGCTTGTCTTCATCTAGAGCTTATAATATAGTAACTTGAAATCAAGTCAATTTACTAGTTGTTAAGGCATCAAGTTGACCGGTAAAAGTCAAACTTTCACAGTTGTTTTGAGCTCAATGTTCCAAAGATCCACAACACCTCAATAATGGATTACTGACTTGCTATTTATTAGTCCTTCAATTCACCTTAAAAGCTATCTTACACAATTATATCTGACATATGTTGAGAGGGGTTTATGTTGTTAATTTGGATTAGAACTGTGGATTACACAACCTTAACGGGCTCAATTCCACTCAAAAAGCTCCAAAATCCCCATAAAAGTGGGTAATATAAGGCCGAGTCACTATTTGTCTTCATTAAGTGATAATCAGTAAAAGCATTCCTAAATCAAGTCTTACAAGGTTGTTAAAGAGCATTCAGGTAGGTAAAAGTCAACTTCCAAGTGTTTTGAGCTCATGTCACCCAAAATGACTCCAAACACCTCAAAATGCACTGTTTTATTGCTATTCATTTCCGTGCTCTTCATTCTTCAGCTTAACAAGTCCTGTTAACAAACAATCGCAATGCTAGAGGCGGTCTTGTTTTTAATATTTGATCTGAAAATGTGTGCATATCTAGAACCGCTACGGGCTCGTCAAATATCAATCAAAACGCAAGCTCCAATATCAACTTAAAGTGGCCGGTAATATAATGGCAAGTCCTATGTTTTCTTCATTTAAGATCTACCTAACATGTAAAACATTCCTGAAACAAGTATTACAAGTGTTTAGGCTACAGTTAAAGGTAAAAAGTCACACTTCAAGGTTTGATCATGTTCCAAAAAAAATTTTGACTCCAAACATAACACTCAAAATGCCTGTTTACTTGCCTATTTCATCTAACCACGTCTCTTCCTTCAGCTTAAAAGTAGCTTTAACAATCATGATACTACTCAATTTGTAGAGGTGTTCTGTTTTTTAATTTGTGAAATGTGGCATTAACAACCGTTAACGGAGCGCAATTCACTCAAAAAAGCTCCAAAATCTAATCTAACAGTGGCGTAACAATGGCCAAGTCATATATGTTCTTCATTTAAGCTCATAATCATGTAAAAATTCCTAAATCAAGTATTTACAAGGTAAGAAGGCATCAGTTAAGGTAAAAGTCAACTTCCAAGTGTTTTGAGCTCAATGTCCCCCACATGACGCCAAACACAAAATGCCTGGTTACCTTGCCTATTCGCATTACCGTCTTCCATTCAGCTTAAAAGTAGCTTAACAATCATATATACTGCATGTTAGAGGTGTCTATGTTTTTAATTTGTGTGAAATGGTGGCGATTACAACCGTTACGGGCTCAAATTCACTCAAAAAGCTCCCAAATCACGAAATTGGGTAATATAATGGCCAAGTCACATATTGTTTTCATTTAAGCTTATAATCATGTAAACACTTCCCTAAATCAAGCATTTACAAAGTGTTTGTAAGGAAGGGATACAGTTAAGGTAAAGTCAACTTCCAATGTTTTGAGCCTCAATGTCACCCAAAATACTCCAACTAAACACCCAGCCAAAATGCTGTTCACTTAGCCGTATTTAAATTACCGTCTCTTCCATTCAGCTTTAATAAGTCTCCAATCTCTCATTACTGCAATGTTAGAGGTGTCTGAGTTTTTAATGTTGTTGACAATGTGCAGATACAACCCTGTTAAGGGGCTCAAATTTCAACTCAAACAAGTCTCCAAATCTCATTCGAAAAGTTGGGTTAATCTGATACATGGCCAAGTCACTTTTGTTCTTCATTTACACGCTTATAATCATGTAAACATCATCCTAAATCAAGTCCATTGACAGTGTTTAACGGCAGCAATGTTTATGATAAGTCAAACTTCCAGTGTTTGAGCTCAATGTCACCTATAGGAAATGGACTCCAAAACACACCTCCAACTGCCTTCGCTTACTGCCTATTTCATTACACGTCTCTTCATCATTCAGCTTAAAAGTAGCTTTATACAAATCACGATACAAAGTTAAGGGGTGTCATAGTTTTCAATTATGTTGGAATATGGTGCATTCACCTGCGACTCTTTTCTTTACTCCGTCTCCTGGCTCGAATATTACACCAAACAAGTCTCCAAAATCCAGAATAGAGGGGTAATATACCTGGCCAAGTCACTATCTTCTATTTAGCCTTCCTCCATTTAGCTTATACATAGGTCAAAACATTACCCGTACACAATTAGTACGTTCTACCCAAGTTTTTAAGGACTCACGTTAAGGTATAAGTACAACTCCAAGTGTTTTGAGTCTAGCATGTCACCCAAAAGACTTCCCAAACACCTCAAAATGCCTTGTTCATACTTACCTGTTCATACCGACCCGTCTCTCCATTCAGCTTGATATGATAGGTTAACCCAATAATTCATATTCCCCACTCGCTAATGTTAGTCGTTGTCTATTTGTTTTAATTTGTTTGAAATTGGGAAGTTACCAACGTTAGCGCCGGCTCAAAATTCACTCAAAAAAGCTCCCAAAATCACTAAAGAGCTGCGGTAATAGTAATGGGACCAAACCACCTGATTGTTCTCATTTTAATGCGTTATAATCATGTTAACAACATTCCTAAAGTACATTTACAATTTTTAAGGACTCAAGTTAAGTGTAAAAGTAATTCCAAGTGGTTTTAGCGACGGTTCAACTCGATAATCTCAACAACCTAAATATGGCCTGTTACTGCCATCCCATTACTCTCTTCTCCATTCAGCTTAAACGTAGCTTTAACACCATCAATCTGACCACATGTTAGAGGTGCTTTTCCCTCTGATGTTCCTTAATTGTGTGAAATGTGGGATTACAGACCGTTACGGGCTCACAATGCACTCAAAAAAATGCCCAAACTCATAAAGTGCCGGTAATATAGGCCAAGCACTATACTGTTCTTCTTCTAAGCTATCAATCCTGTAAAACAGTCCCCTAAATCAGTGCTTTACAAGTTTTAAGGATCAAGTTTAAAAGTCAAAAGTCACCTTCCACGTGTTTTTGAGCGTCAATTGTCTACCCAAAATGACTCCAAACACCTCTTAAATTTGCTGTTTACCTTGCCTATTTCATTACCTAGCTCTATTCATATTACATTCAAAGTCGCTCGAACACTCATACGAATGCATATTTAGACAGGCTGTCTTGTTTCTTTAATAATTTGTTGAAATGTGGCATTAACCGAGGTACTCACGCAACTAATCCTAAAGTGGTATTATGGCTCCAATCACTAATTTCTCATAAGCTCCATAATCAATAGGTAATATAATCTGGCCTAAGTCACAGGTCTATAAGTATATCAGTAAACATGCCTATAGTATTAAAGTAGAATCAGCAAATTATGGTACTACGTCCAATTCACAAGTGTTCGTGAGTCATGCTACCCAAAATGACTCAAAACACCCTCAAAATGCCTGTTTACTTAGCCTCTCATTACCGTCTTTCCCTCAGCTTAAAAGAGTGCGTAACATCATCCATGAACAGCAATGTTAGATGTGTCTATGTTTTTAATTGTTGACATGTGGCATTAACACTCGAATTGGGGCTCAAACTCCACTCATAAACACAGCTCCAAAATTTTCACCAAAATGGTATATAGCATGGCCAAGTCACTTATTGTTCTTCATTCGTACTATAATCATGTAACATTCCTAAAATCAAGTATTTACAAAGTGTTTCAGGCTCAAGTTAACCGGAAGCAAGTCAAACTTCACAAGGGTCGTTTGAGCAGTCAATTGTTCACCCCAAATGACTCCAACACCCTCATAAATGCCTGTTGACATTGCTATTTCTTCCGTCTCTTCCTTCGCTTAAAAAGACTGTTTAAACATCATATACTGCGAATGTTAGAGGGTGCTATGTCGTTTAATTTGTTGAAATGTGCGCATTACAACGTACTGGTCCAAATGTCCACCTCTAAAAAAAGCCTCCAATACTCACTAAAAGTGGGTAATCATATCGCGCCAAGTCACTATCATTGTGCTTCATTTGACAGCTTAACTGACATGTAAAATCCTCCTAATCAAGTTGTTACAAGTGTTAAGAAAGGCAGCAATTCAGGAAAGGCACTTCCAGGGGGGTGAGCGCAATGGCCCCCAAAATGACTCCAAACACCCTCAAAAGGCCGGGGGCCGTGCCGAGTGCAGGACCGGCTCGGCCATTCAGCGAAAAGATAGCTGGGAACCATCAGATACTGTGCAGAGAGAGGGGGTCGATGGGGGAGGGGTTGACAGGTGGCAGTACAACCGTGACGGGCGGCAAATTCACGCAAAAAGCTCCAAATCACTAAAAGGGGGGGGAAGAGCATGGCCAAGGCAACGATGTTGGCTTCATTGAAGCTGAGAAGCCGGGAAACAGGCGAAAACAAGGAGTACAACAAGGGGGTAGGGCATCAAGGGAAGGGAAAAGCAACGCGCCAAGGGGGGGGAGCGCAAGGCGCACCCAAAAGGACTCAACACCGCAAAGGCCTGGGGGGACGGGCCTATGGCAGGACCCGGCGCGGCCATCCCAGCTGAAAAAGGAAGGCGGGAACCACAGAGATACTGCAAGGGGAGCGGGGGGGGCGATGGGGGGAAGGGGGGGGAAAGGGGCAGGACAAAAACCGGGACAACGGGGCGCAAAGGCACGCAAAAAAGCTCCAAAAAGCACGAAAAGGGGGGGGAAGAGAATGGGGCCAAGTCACCAGTGGTGCGGCAGGTAAGCGAGAAGCAGGAAAACAGTCCGAAAGCAAGGAGGGACAAAGGGGGGAAGAAGGTGAGCAGTGAGGTAAAAGTCAACTTCCACCTCCCAAGGTTTTGACTCATGCCCCCAACTACCTCCCAACACTCAAAATGCCTGTTTACTTGCTATCTTCATTACCGTCCTTCTTCCAACTTAAAAGTAGCTTTAAAATCATATACTGCAGAGTGAGAGGTGTCAATGTTTTTTAATTTTGTTGAAATGTGGCAGTAACAACCGTTAACGGCTTTAAATTTTTCTCAAAAAACTCCAAAATTTACATACCACAATTTGCTTTGCTTTGGAGTTGGGCTGGCACCCTTCCTTTCCCCCGGACATCCCTTGAAATGCGTACGCAGACAGGGCCTACTGGGGTTGGGGACTTGCATCAGTCGCTTTGCCTGCAATGTGACGAGTCAAGAGTGTAAAGTAAAATCGTCTAAAGTATTTAACTTTCAAATACGAAATGAATTGAAAGATTTCATTATTACCATCTCTTTGCATGTTTGCACATCGAGATGGAACCTTGAAAGTGGGTGTTTCAATGGGGTTATCCATCGAGCCACCCTCCGATCTTCTTGTTTCCTGAGCACGTTGCTTCTCTTGTAAGTTTCATCTTCTTTTAACCACAGCCAGCAAGCCTTGTGGCCATCCTCAGTGACCCTTTAGGTTACTCCATTCCTCGAGTGGGTGACGGTGTAACATGTCACGCAATCGATTTCCAAAGCCTTGTAAACGAATTGTTTGTCTACCTTTGAGGTTCCACCAAACTGAGGATCCAAGTGCATTGCCTCTGCGATTCAATCAAATGGAGTTATCATTCATACTCAGGTCAAACCAGTGTTAAAAAACCAATGTTCTTACTGTGTACTTAAAACAAATTAACCCAAACACGTTCCACAGTACTTTTGGTGCATCATCACGTCCTTGTCTTTCTCCAATGGTCGTTTTATATCCCCTGAATCGTTTTTGCGTATCAACCCTCTTAACCTTTCATCTTCAAACCTGAACACAACACCCAATGTTAGATAATTGTTTAAAAACGAAATGAAAGACAGTTGCAAACAAATTACACAAGCGTGGCGAAGATATGCATCTGAAACGTGTTACCTACAACAAGTATGGTCCACACACCGAGCCACTCCCGGACTCATACTTTCGCTTGAGACCTGAACATGCGCCGGGTATAGCAGGGTGTTTCACCTGAGTGTGAACCTCTATCGATTTGACCTGACATCCTTGTCAAACGTTCCCACGGCTGCTTGTTTTTGCGAGACTCACCCAAGTTATCACGGTACCATGAATAGGTTGAAAGTAACCTTTTTTCCCTTCTTCTGTGCATCTCGATGATACGCCCCGCCGTCCATGAATACCCGATATTCATGTTAAGCCACTATTTAGACACAACAATATGGTGACAAGAGTTATTAGGGACGATCTGCACAATACATGAATCGAATACTACAAATGCAAATAAAAGCTCTGCTGTGAAAACCAATAAAACAACAATACACATTTTCCATTTCATGGAAATGGATCGCCAACAAGATCGTTCATTCCACATAATGACAACCACAAGGGCTCACTACTAATCTTAATAATCATCTTATTCCAACACTCATTTGCACTACAATAATGAATAAGGTAACTATTCACTTCTATGATCTGTACTATATCCGTCACCTAACTGTCATCTAGGTATACAAGGGTGTCGTCCTCTCTTTCTTCTTCTGAATCGCTTGGCTCAGTTCATGATTCTCAATCGTCAATCGTCTGCAATTCATTTCATCATCGCATCATCAAGACAGGACAAAGTCCTCAATCCACATCATAGTCCCGGAATCTGTTAGGTTGACCAGCTGAGGTGCGCTAGATAAGTTCCGTAGAAATTGTAGGTCAACTGGAGCATCAACTACGGCCTAGCGTGTGTTTGAACACAAAGAAACTCCCCGCCCCCCATTGAACGCGATCTCGTTCAGGCTTGGATAGATTTATAAAACCGGGTACTTGATAAATAAGACAAATTGGTCATACTTAGGTACTTTTTCGTATGATTGACTTCGACAAGCGTTGTATCCAGGTATTGTAACTCATACCCATCACAAAACAGAATCCATCCAGACGAGGAGGGGAGGCACACTTAAACAACATAGTCTTGACTCATTTTTTCGCCCAGTGTAGACAAGGTCCATATGTCATCTAAAATTTCCAAAAGGACTCTCTACTCTGAGCCCTCTCACCCGAAACTGAAAACACCGTATTCATAGTGGCTTTTTGACGACCGTTACCAGCGTCGGAAACGTTGAAACCACCAATACCATGATTTGACTATGAAACTTCGAACTCGCTTTGGAAAGGCCCATACCAAACTTGTAGGACATCAGAAACGGTTAATCGCGCATGGACCTGTAGTTACGGTGAAAAGTAATGTTAAAGTGTAACGGTAAGTCAAACCTATAAACACAAACCAATAGGGTATTGATTGTTGTTACCGTATCACGGGAACCACTTTGGATTCCAACTTCAAATTTTTCTTGAACATGCTTCTCTATCCAAAGTCCATGGGTTGAGAGAAGGTGTCCTCAAACTGCCTACAAAAAATTAATGATTCCAACTCAATACTAAAAATTAAACATAGTTGTTCACATGCTATGATATACATGTCCATTTTGTCCTAACCTTTCGTGTCACCCAAATGCCGGCATTGGACCACACAAAAAGTTGGCTGTTGGAGTTCTTTCTATCTATAAATCTTGACTTCCCTTGAGTTTGTAACACCCAGTAGTTCGACTGTGAATAGTTCTCTGGAACATCATTGTTGTGTATGTCACTGTCAATATCAGGGTGACATCCGCCTAGCTCTCCTTTTTTTGTGTCAAACTTGTAGTCAAAGTATGCGAGCAAAAGTTTTGCACTCTTCATTAGGTAGCTTGCATATAACCTTCAAACCACGGCTTTATATATCCCCTTTTCCGTTCAAGTGATTTATAGAACCTGAAATTAATATTAAACAACAGTAATTCGTTTAACCAACCGGTTATTAAATGACAACATAATAATTATGTTTAATTCCCTGCTACAACCTTTTCAAATGATCCCATCCATCGATATTGAACAGGATCCCACACCACTTCCGCTTCAAATGGCAATGTATCTGTAAATGTTCCATTGAGTTGAAAAATGAAGGAGGGGAAAATCTTCTCAGCTTGCAAATTATCTTCCGCATGTTTCTCTCCAATCGTTCATGTCACTTACTATAATAGTGTCGCAATCATATATCGCGAAAGAATTGACTTCCTCCCCTCGCGTGATTGCCAATCCATACAATGGAAAATTGGGCAAAATTCCTTAAGAGCAACAGGGAACAACCTTTCCCATGCAAGACATGACAGTCATTGCTTGTCCAGTCCTACTAGTTACACTTGTAAATCACAGATCAACACATCTCGCAAAGAGAAGCGTACCCTCAGGAATCGCAACTGCTTCCCCCACTCACACCAAACCTTCCCTTTGTGCTCTATCAATATGTAAGGATGCCTT
>PYUH01000595.1:224171-276405 GCA_016808085.1 Suaeda aralocaspica | reverse complement strand
CTTTACGTGGAGGTGCAGTGACCTCATTGTCAGAGTCAGAAGCCGAGTGTCCTGATTCGGCTTTGTCTGCAGATCTCTCCATTTCTTCAATGGAGTCTGCTGGATCCTTGCTTGTGAATATTGTTGAAGCAGTTTGTTTTATTCTTGCCATGTCCTCCTGCACGGGAAGGAATGGAAGATTCGGTAACCCCAATAAAGAAAGAATATTTGGGGCTATAGAGTATTGGGAGCCAGGTGATGAACCCTGACCCACTTCTACTTGTTTATTACTAGGAACAGCTAACAATTGAGTACAAGCATTAAGAGGAGAAGACGAACTAGAAGACATGATAGAATAAGTAAAGAAAAACAAAATGAAACCGGATCAGGTAATACTTACCTGAGTAAAGAAGTTGGTAGGTTAAAGATCTGAATACACTATTCACTGACTGAAGCTTCGCCTGAAATCGCCTAAACTCACCGGAAATCGCCTTTGGGAAATTCTTAGGAATTCTATTGATTTCTCTTACTACTTTCTCTCTCTATGAAAATTCACAAGTGTTGAAATGTGAAAAAATAAATTTACCTCACACCTCTATTTAAAGAGAAGGGGTGAGGGTAAAAAGGGGGGAAAAATTTGAAACCCCCATTTCCCCCCAAAATGTAAATGGGCCTGCACAGTAAGCCCAAACACTAATTGAATCAGATGGGTAATGAATTATGGATTCATCAGCCCATCGGAGGGGCAATTGATGTGGCATGACAAGTCAGCTGCCACGCGTCAGCCTCTAAGTGGACCATGTGTCCCTATTTTTCTTATAAAGTGATGACGTGGGATTGCCATGTGGCAATGATGAGTCTACCATGAGTGGACCCTACATGGCCACGTGTCATATCGCAATTGGACCACGAGTCCTTAAAATGCCAGCATGGGATTGCCACGTAGCAGTGNGCCTCGTAGCACTGATGAGTCTGCCATGAGTGGGCCCACACTGCCACGTGTCACCCTGTGACTGGTCCATTTGTAATTCTGCATTTGCCACATGTCAAGCTCTTATTCGCCAGCGATAAGCAGAGCTAAAACAAACCATGGGGCCTTAAAGTTCTCTTCTAAAAAGCCCATTAGGCAAATGAAGGAAGATAATTAAAGAGATGATGACAAGTGTCGCAATCTCAGTGGGTAAGAAATTGTACTTGAGGCTATAAATAGTCCAAAAATTCTGATAACAAAGTACACTGAAAATTAAGACAAAAAACACTTACTAAAAAGGGAAAACTTCTCTCTAAAACTTCTCTCTAGAATTGTTTACTTGTTGATTATTGTTCACTTACTCTCCTTCAAATACTTACTTAAGCATCGGAGGGGGAAATAATCCTACGAGGATTATTGTCCCTTTTTTGCAGGTACTTGGAGGGTACGTCAACAGGCAACCAATCTATTCACGCATCCAGTCTACGTCAGCGAAATCCTCACAGTCCCTACCCTACCTCATTGCTTTAGCAACAACAACTGGCTTATACGTATTTGAATTAAAAATGATATTAGAGACAAATAAAAAGGTAAACATGATTTATTGTACATAACCTTAACATAATTAATTTAATTTGAAAATTAGTTATAATTAAATAACCTATGGACATTAATATGGTTTAGAGAAGAATATGTATCACAAACATACAACTTTCATTTTCCATTGGATATTTGTACAACATGTATCCAATACATGTATGGAAAAGCAAAGATGGCAATGCATCCAATACAGTAGCAACACTGCAAACGAAACAGTAGCAAAACTTCTAAGATATGGCGTGTAGTGCATCAAATACAAATCTTTGGGGTAACCAAGAAATATGACACCCCATAGTAGCTAGGGTCATTGATTTATTCAATGCATGGGAACCCGTGAACAATGGTGCAACTATGGTATGGCATTGATTTGACATTGCTTATACAATTTTACTCCACACACTCAACCTCATAGCTAGGCAACCTAGCTAGGTGATTTATATTTTTGCATACATACATGTCACCAAGATTTAAGGGCAGTCGGCAATCACCAAAAATCCCTTAAAATAAATACATTAGCAGATATGGCGTAATTACAACCCTTGTAAAAATATCCACATGGCGTAATTATTTAAAAAAAAGACAGTAGCAGATATGTTATTATTTGAAGTAGAAGAAAAGTTAGAAGGAGCAAGTATTTAAAATAATAGTCATAGCATTTGCAGTAAATCAACAATATAATTTTGATTATGCATTATTTTACCGTTAATTAATGCTTATTTAACTAACAATTAATTAGTTTTAAGTGAACTTTAAAAGTGACAACAAACCAAGTAATAAACGTAACATAATTAAAAGTAATTGAACTTTGATGATCATTTATAAACAGTAATGAAAGCAACACAGCTACTATGTAAAAGTGTAGTATTTGATATTAATTGGTATGTAAAAGGAAAAATTCACAAAAATAATCCCAACTTTTGGCCGTATCTTATTAAAAGACCCAACTTTTGAAAATCCAAAATTGGACCAAACTTTGGCCATGATTTTCTTTTTTTGGACCTTTTTACTTGTGACCTGTATAACTGGTAAGCTTAAAAGTGTAATTTGTGTTTTTCTCTTTTTTTGTTGGGTTTAGGTATTCTTTAGTAGTTGACAATTTCAGTTGGTTATTGTATTCAATTAAATTGACTTCAATTTGTTTTCTTTTTCTCTTCAACATTTTTGGCTTCTTCTACACGCTTCACTTGTTCGCACTACACCATCAGCCTAGCAACCTGAAGTTCGAAGGACACAGTTGACAATCAAGGTTAGTCTGTACTTGAATTGAATTGTTTCAATTGTTTTTGGTCTGTACTTGAATTGAATTGTTCTGCTTGGGGAATTATATTAATTTCATGCACTTAATCGAAAATTTTGGGGTTAGATTAGGTTTGTTGATGTTTGTTTGTAATTGTTGTTGTTGAGTTGTCGAAAATTTTGGGGTTAGTTTTGAATTGGTGTTGTTGTGGGTAGCTATAGCTTAGCTTAGTTTGTAATTGTTGGGTGTTGAATTGTCGAAAATTTTGGGTTAGTGTTGATTGTTGTTGTTTTGTTAGGTATAGCTTAGCTTATTTGTAGTTGTTGTGTGATTATCAACAATTTTGTGCTTAGTGTTAGTGTTGTGTTCTTCTTAGCTACAGCTTAGGTTATTTGTAATTGTTGTTGTTGAATTGTCGAAATTTTGTGGTTAGTGTTCAATTGTTGTTGTTCTTGTTAGCTATAGTAGGTTAGTTTTTAATTGTTGTTGTTGAATTATCAACAATTTTGTGCTTAGTGTTCAAGTGTTGTTGTTCTCTAGCTACAGCTTAGGTTATTTGTAATTGTTGTTGTTGAATTGTCGAAAATTGTGTGGTAGTGTTCAATTGTTGTTGTTCTTGTTAGCTATAGCTTAGGTTAGTTTTAATTGTTGTTGTTGCATTATCAACAATTTTGGCTTAGTGTTCAATTGTTGTTGTTGTTGTAAAGTGTTTAGTTTTGATTGTTTGTGTTATTAATATTCTGTAATATTATTTCAGTTTTAATGGAGGACACAGTTTATTTGAAGATATGGCATGGGGGTTTTTTTGGTGTTGATAATAGGAAAAACACGTACTTTAGTGGGGAGGGGAGGACTTTTAGTGTTGACCCTGATGAGTGTGTGGTTCTACCAAATGAACTAGTTGTTAAATGGGGGGTTACACTAAATTGAAGCTTGTATTATCGTGACCTGGGATGTCATTGGATGAGGATTAGTGAAGGTTTTTTTATGAGGTGAGGTGAGGAAGATGACAAGTTTGTGTGTCAAAAATAGGGGTATTGAGATCTATGGGTCCACAGTGGTAGTCAGCAGTCCAAAAAACACAAAATACTCACCAAAACAAAGGCCCATCATCCTCTAGGCCCAACAAGCTTCAAATAAGAAAGCCTCCACCTCCTTCAGTCATTAAGTCCAAAAAAAAGAGGTCATCCCTAGGCCAGATGCATTTGTGAGCTGTTCCCCATTTAAAACTGCTCTCCTTCCCAATCCCTGGTCTGTGTTGTTAGAACCCATTGAACAGTTGCGTATATCCACTCCGGTAAAAATGCATTTGTGACAGCCACCTATTGAAGCGTATGTTCCTTTAAGCCAAGAGCAAATTCATCACTCAGTGGCCACGACCTGCGTTCAACGGAACAACTGGAAACACACACAAAGGAAACCACCACTACCAGATACATCAGAACATGCTCATCCCCTTAACCATGATCCACCAAGTGGCAACAAAACCCCAAAGAAGAAGGCAGGCAGTTGTGTGAGTGATGTGACACAGATGAGACCAGTGGAGGATAATAGGGCTGATGATGGTGAGATTTATTGGGTAGGATGACCGTTACATGATTTACAGAGAGAGACGGAAGCTCTGATGGAAGTTTTGATCCAGGGTTGATTCAGATTTAGAGGATGATGTTAATGATAATTGGAAGAGGGAGTTAGTGGATGAACATGTGTTGTTGCAGGAGGATCGTTAGAGGATAATCCAGTTGAGAGGGGTTGAAACATCCTGTGATGAGTTTCACACAGCTAGGCGAAAGGGAGGGTTGGAATGAATACATTGGTCATTTGTCAAGAATTTGCAGGAAGATGCACAATCGGAAGGCTTTAGTTCTCAGTGACAATCCATAGTGAATGTGTAGGGAGAGAGCAGTTACAGCAAAGGAAGGGGGATGATGGTGGGGTGAGTGAATAGGATGAATCAGAAGAAGAGATTCACTCACCCAGAGATAGTGAAGAAGCAGACAACAATCAGAGACTAGAAGTAGGGGACTTAGTTTGCAAGGTAGTACCAACTTTGAAACATTCAGGAAGATAGACAAAGGTTTCCAACTAAGGCACATGACTTCAGGGAGGCCTGTAGCTAAGTATGGGATATTCCAAGGTACAATGTGGGATTTTTGATCAGCAACTCAAAAGGCAACAGCAGGCTTGGTGTTAAGTGTCAAAGCTCGGGTGTCCTTTTAGAATTTAGGAGTTGGGGAATAGAAAGAGGTTGTTTTGTAGTTAAAACATTAAAGGACAGCACACTGTGTGAGAATATGGACAGGAACACTCAACTCAGATCGGGTGGATGGCACAAACACAATTGCTTGAAGTGTTCAAATCAAGGCCGCACTGGCCTGCAAAAGAGATCATTGAGTGCATAAGGGTAGCTTACAAGGTTATGGTCAAAGATGTTTGTGCTTTAAAGTTAAGTACAAGCACACAGGTACTACATGGCTCTATGAGGCACATTACAACAAGCTTGGGTGCTACATAGCTGCTTTGAAGGCAACTGGTGAAGCTGTGATGTTGATGATCTGGTAACAATTGACAAAGGGCAGGTCTAAACCACCTGTTTTTCAGAGATTTTATGTGTGTTTTGAAGTGTAAAGAAAGGAGGGTGCAGGTGGTAGAAAAGTCATAGCTGTTGATGCTTGTTTCCTAAAACACATTTCTTGGAGGACAGCTAAGTGTGCCATTGGTAGGGAGTGGCAATGACCAAATGTACCAGATTGCTGGGCTGTTGTGGAGGGTGAAAAGTAACTTTCAAGGGGCTGGTTTCTCACTAAGTTGAAGGGGTCACTGTCATAGAAGATGGGAAAGGGCTAGTGATCCTGTCTGATGAACATCAGGTATTTTGTTTCACATAAATTAGACATGTTATTACTGTTATTACTTCTCATAAAGGCATGTATTAGGCTTATACTTCAAAGGCATGTTATGAGTATAACATCATAAAGGCAGATATTAGATGTACAATTATGGCTTAGCATTCACATTGATTCGTTATCACTTATTGTACCTGTTTCATTTGGCCTCATGAGATTTAATTAGTTAATTGCTGAGTTGATGAATTTGTTTTGTATTTTTTCATGTAGAGTATTATTAGTGGAGTGGCCACGTTTTCCCCTCATGTGAGCACAGACACTGTGCTAGACACATCTTTTCAAATTGGCATAAGAAAGTTAGGGGTGAGATGAAATTAAATTTTGGAACATAGTTAAATGTTATGAACAAAGCTGATTTCAAAGAAGCTTTACTGAACTTAGGGAGAGTGATGAGGAAGCAGCAGATGCCTTTGTTGAGTGTAACCCTAAGCTTTTTGTAGAGCTTTGTTGATAGTGATGCTGAAAGCTGATGTAGTTACAACACATGGCTGAAACATTCAATGGTTATATAGTTTCATGCTAGGAGTAAGCATTTGATTGACATGTTGAGGAATACGAGGGCAGTTAATGCAAAGATTAGTGTCAAAAATACTGAAATGAACGAAATGGAGTGGTAGTATCTGCCCTAGGATTCAGATGAAGTTAGAGCAAAAACAAAGATGAAGCCAGACACTGTTTTGTCATGCCTTCAATGCCACTTTATTTTCAAGTTTCCATCACCTTGAGAACTTGAATGGGACTTAGATGCTAGTCATGCACTTGTAGGTCATGGGATCTGACTGGAATCCTTGTTGTCATTCAATAGCAGCCATTTATTTCTGCCACAAAAATGCAGAAGACTTTGTTGATCCTTGTTACACTAAGGTTGTTTATGCAAAGATATTGAACATACTATTCCCCTTAGAAAGCCAAGGTTTTGGCCAGAAGTTGACATGGTTTTTAGATCCCCAGATTAAGGTGGGTCCTGGAAGGCCTAGAGAAAACAGATCAAGGATCCTTTGAGATCCTAAGAGCCTGGAAAACTGACCAAACATGGCGTGGAGATGTCCGCAGCCTTGCCATAAAAAAGGCCATAACAAAGGAGTTGTTCTACAAGGACAGCCAAGAAACCCCCTATCAACACAGCCCCATCAAGAAAGAGGAAGACCACCTCATTAACTGCCCATCCACAGAACCGAGATGCCACTGTCAGCAACATCATCAAAGCTACAGTTCAACCACAAAGGCTTGGAAGGTGGAAGGGTCATCACAAAAGTGGCAGAGGGAGAGGGCAGTAGGGTGGTGGCAACATTTAGGGGAGGAAGTCTACAGAGCTTCAAAGGAAGGGGAAGAGGAGGGGAAGGGGAAGGAACAATCCACCTGTTGTCTGGTGTCTACTTTGATTGTCAGGGTATGCGGATAAATGTAAGTGTATGTGCTTGTGAGTTTATGGCATTATATTTGTATGTGCTTGTTTGCTTTCCTAATTGTTGTTATGTTTTTGTTTGTATGCAGGAGCCTACTGGTTCAGGACCAATGATGATGAGCAACAGCAAGGCATGACCAACCACGTCAAGCATCAACACGCAATGTGCCTTTGTAAAAAACTTGAAGTGTAACAAGGATGTAATTTGGTAGACTTTGTCAATTTAGTATGTTATTATGGTTTTTGTGAAAACAGTAGGATGTTAATGTAAGTTTTTGCCTATGAATTCAAGTGTAACTCTTTTGCAA
This sequence comes from Suaeda aralocaspica, assembly GCA_016808085.1. Taxonomy (NCBI): domain Eukaryota; kingdom Viridiplantae; phylum Streptophyta; class Magnoliopsida; order Caryophyllales; family Amaranthaceae; genus Suaeda; species Suaeda aralocaspica. Next base: position 269,000 of record PYUH01000595.1, on the reverse strand, counting down.
GACATTAGGAGCTTTTGCAAGACAATTACTTAAGGGCCTTGTATGAAGGTATTATCTTAAAGTATTTTAAAGCAAATTGCAAACACAATATATTACTGTTAAAACCAGTACATGTACTCACAAACTTAAAAGCATTCCATATTAGTGTTAAAACCATTACAACCTACATTCACCTACTAAAGGGTGGAACTCGTTACTACAAAAGTGTCCACCACACAAAAAAACAATCATTTTAGAGCACTAATTATCCCACCAAAAAGTGCTGAACATCAGCAAAACACCATTACTAGATTACCCATAATATTGCTACCCTAATTATTCAACGCTACAACAACCCAAACACTGCAACTCCATCCCTACTCATGCACTTTTAATCAGCAACACAATTGCAAATAACATCCATGACAAAAACAACAAAACCAACAGCTTCTTATCATACTTCACTTGCTCAATAGCTTCAAGCTTAACACAACTCTCAATTGCAAGCTCAGCTACTTCTTCCTCAAGTTTCCAATTCCTCTCCCTGAGCCTCTTCACTGTATCACCCAAATCACCCTTCTCATACTCCAAACCAGCGATAGTGACGTCTCTTTCAAAAATCTCATGTTGAAGCTCTGCTACCTCATCAGGGTAATCAACCCACTTCAAGAACCCACAATTAGCCTGACAAACAAAAATAAACCCCAATTGAAATTAAATATAAAAATTAAACCCCAAAAATTTGGGATTTAAAAACGCAGCCCATAAACAATTGTAATTAGCAAACACAAATTCAACAACTGATAACCAAACAAATGTAATTAGCAAATCAAAACGAAAATTACTTACGTTGTTGTGATCACACCCATAAAACTGTTTGCCAAATGTAGGGCCAGAAACCCAAACAGTACGCAGTTGAGCAATCTCACCATGGAAACATCTGGGACAAGGGATTGAGTTGTTTGAAGAACGAGACCTTGAACCAGAAAGGGAAGAAGACGCCATGGTTAACAATGAAAATATAAAAACAGATGGAAGAGTTAAAGGGAGAAAAAAAATGATAGAAGGAAGAAGAAACATAAAACAAACAAACGAAGAAGATGATTATATAAAGGGAAGCACGTTTAAAGTTGAAACTGAAAAGTCAAAGAGTAGCCGTTACAAACTGAAACCGGCATATTCATTACTTTCACCTACTGTTACAGGTCACTATTTAGTAAGGTCCAAAAAAAGAAAATCATGGCCAAAGTTTGGTCCAATTTTGGATTTTCAAAAGTTGGGTCTTTTAATAAGATACGGCCAAAAGTTGGGATTATTTTTGTGAATTTTTCCTATGTAAAATGTAGAGTTATGAAATTTGACCTAATCATGATAGCTACTACAATAGGTATTGGATGTGACATTGTCTGATTTGCGGAATTGATTTCTAATTTAGTAGAAACATGCTATTGGAAAAGTAGTAATGAGTACAATATGACAATGACGTAGACATTTGAAACATATGTCATAAGATACAAAATGCAAAAGCACGAAAATGTATTCCTACAATTCAAGTTTCTAAACTGCGCATAGGTGACTACTACCATTGATTTATTGGTAATTACATATTATTTTTTAAATGTATTTTGGACGTTAATCTAAGTAATCAAAGAAGTTTGAAAGGAAGGGGTAGATCAAGTAAAACAATAAATAATACCGTATAAAATGTTAAGGTGCGACATAGGTGTCGAATTTAGTGTCGAATTAGCAGGTCGACTATATTAATTACATAATATAGTACGAATTATGGTGGAATCATGTCGTATCAAGTCAAGCTGTTTACATAAACGGATGCATCTCTGTAACCCCAACCCCATTAAAAACGGTTCAATTTCGTGGGGAGTCATCGGATATTGTCAATTTCCCCCACCTAACAATAGTACATGTATTCAGCCTCCCCTATAAGTATATATGACAACAATATAGACTAAACCCCTAAATATAAGAGTATTGGCTCTCTAAAATTAGACACAATAACAAATAGTTTCTTCTTATATTAGAATATTGCAATTCTTTAGTGGTACGTACAGCAACAAAAAAATGAATAAAAATTATGATAAGGATGTTTATAAAGCAAACAAACATGGTGAATCCAAAAAATTTGTAAGAGTTCATTCATTCAATGAACTTATAACACCATCACCTATGAACCATGATTCAACCATATCTACCAAAAGCTCCACAAACATCTCTAATGAGGCATGTTAAGCAAGTAATAGTTCGTGGTTCAACATAGATGAGTTTGATGAATATGTTAAACTATTACTTTGTGATAACTTTGATGTAAATCCACCATGTAATCTAGATATCCAAGATAAACTTGATAACAAAGTGCAACAGCTAATGCATTCCTTAAGTCCTAGTGAAGACAAAATAGGCAATGCAACAACAATTTCATGTAAGTAAATGCGTGATTGTATTATTTGTGCGTAATTTAAATTGTGAACTAACCAAATTATGGTATTTTGGTAAGTAGGTAAGTAAATATTGAGTTTACTTAGCACTATGTGGTAAAGTTTTTTTATTAAAATTATGAGGTTGGGTTTATGTAGGTAACTTTATACTCTTTATTTAATATTCTAGTTTGATAGTTGTATAACTTGATATTGTAAATGAAAAAATCAAAATAAATTGGAATGTTATTTAACTTGATTACTATATATAATTAATATGAATATCACATTGTCATTTAAATTTATGGAACCTATTAATCAAAAAAACCATAATAGTTGTATTAAATTAAGCAGTTTTGGACATATATGGGAAATTAAAATACCTTTGTAGCATTATTGTATTAGGTTTTCAATTAATTTAGCAATATTAAGTTTTGAGGTAATTTGAGGTAAAACTTTATTAAAACAAGACTTTTAAGATTAATATAGCATGCATGCATTAATTGAAGGAAGTAACAAAGAGTTACATGAAAATATAAAACATGATTTTCAATATGGAAGTGAACATGAGTTAGAGCTTGATTTTTAATTTTACTAATATGAAATTGATTTCAGAAAAATGGTTCCAACAATTGAAAGCATATAAAATATATATTTTTCAAGTCCAACAAATGTGCAACAACAAATGATGGTGTCAAACCCACATGATAGTAATATACCATTACGTTGCCCTAAGATTGTTAAGATCATTATTAAAAGTTCTAAAGCAGGAGATCGTGGACAGGAGTATAGAGTACGGTTCAACGATTGCTTGGGGAAGGCATTGAAAAATTATGCCACTTTACTAAACTATAAGGTTGGTGATATTAAATTCACTATTGGTTTAAACGGAGTAGTTGTTGGTGATATGGATACACCTGCTTCGTGTGGGCATGGGAAATGTCCAAGTTATAATTGCTAAAGGGAAGGTATATTACCATTTATAAGGACACATTAGTGTTGCTGAATCCCTAATCGTACTTAAAAAGGTTTGGATTATATTAATATCAATAAATTTTTGTTATTAGTTAAATAATAATCTGTTTATATATTTTTTTTCAAAGGCACCATTCATGAACGTGGACGCTAGGAGGATTGTATTTTATATACAACAATCAGTAGGGAATAATACCTATGAAAGTTTAGCTCGTGGACGGAAATCATGCTTACGGAGCTTGTACAAGTACATAGGAGTAGATTATCAATGTCTAACTTTGTGGTGCAATGCAGTAAAAATTCCATGTGGTGGTCATTTGCAGTACTCACCAATTAGCAACGGAAGTTACGTAATGATAAAACTATGTGACGATTGCAGTAAATGTGGTTGTAAATGTGTATCTTCAAGCACTTGACTAATATGATAGGTGATCGTTTAGATTACGATCATTAACGGCTTTAGGTATTGCTCTACATAAGTCTAAGTGTTGTAGGTACACCCTAGAACAACAACGTAATTATATTTTGCTTATATTAATGTATGTGTTTCAATGAAGTACTACATGTAGTTTGTAGCCATTGGTACACATAATTAGCTTCATTATCTACTTGTGCAAATATATATAAAAAGCTTTGTTTAAAAGGTTCTGACTAAAACTTGTGCTTTTATCCCAATAGAAACTAAAGACATAAGTTTCTTTTATGAAAAATGGCCTCGTTACAACAATAGATTTGTAGAAAGCCGATTCATATTGATGCACAAAAGTTATATATACTTTCTTTCAAAATATTTAAATACAATTTATTAAAAAATTGAATAAATATGTTATGATATGTATGTGTTTACTTATTAATTTCATTTAGTATTTAGATATCATTAATCTTTATTTACAACAATGTTACGCAAGTAGTCAAATACGTAAATTATATTTTGTAGTAGTGGCCGAGACCTTTCTACAACACCAATTAAACATGCATTATGGCTTATTTATCATGGCCATGTTAATACATGCAACATGCTGCCTTTATTTTATTGGTAACTAGTAAGTGGCAGCTCACAAAGAAAAGGGCAGCCACTGGTTCATAAACACTATAATTATAAGTGTAATAACAACAAAGCATAGTTTTATCGTAAAAATGGAAACGTGATCAAAACTAATGCATTGCATCAAACACCTAGTTCAACCCTTTAACCTCATGCATAGTCCAATTACACTTTAAATTTAAAAAAATTACCTTATAAGATAATTAAATTATATAATAACTAAAGTTTATTAAGTAAAATACACCACTACAACTGGTTTACTGCCATTCAATCATATCAAGCACATCATTGATAGAAGCAATATCTCCTTCATTGACACCATCATCTTCATGACCAACGTACTATACCTTGTTCGTCAAAAGTTATCTACCTTTTTCCTTGCTGCACTAGAACTTGCACACCCACATCCATCCCGCAATAGAATTCATGTTTACCAAGTTACGTTAGAAAAGTAAACACAATTGTTTAATATTAAAAATGATACGGTAAACTACTCATAATCGTCGATACCTTTGCAATACTTTTGTTACTCTCCTTCCAACCCTTTTCACCAGGACTCTTATAATGTATTCCTTTCGGCCTTCCCCGTTTCTTCTTTGGCATTGGGTGATCAAGAATAACACCGTTTGTATGAATATATACTTGGCTACCTTCAAGTGACGCACAGTTAACATCGGCGTTTACAACTTGAATAGATGCTGCTTCTTCATAATCGTCATATACAGTTGATGGAACATTTATGTCATCAAGATTTTCAGCAAGAGTTTCAAAGGGGTCAACATCAATGTCAATTTCTTCATCATTTAATGACTGCCTGTTGTTAACAGGAGTATGAAACCCTTCAGCTCCTAGAAAAACATCTTGATTGACTGTAGGTGTACAAGTTGGTGTAGAATTACAAGTACCACCAGGACCGTCAACACTTAAATCCTTTTTCCCCTCCTTTAACTTACCAAGCTCCTTGCTTATTCTCTGTAGTCCCTTACGCATAATACTTGCAGCTTTTTCTGAGGATGAAGCATCGAGAGCCATTGGATCGAACAACACATTAAATTCATCAAACCTTTTAACATGTTCAGTCTTTGTCGGATCATGATACGAAACCTTGATAAGAGAATGCTTTCTAACAACATCTTTACGCCATAGCCGTAAAACATAATTTTCTAGTGGACTGAATACCCTGTTCATATCCAGTATTTTAATACAATGATGACACAACAGTCCATGAGTTTCAAAAAACTTACACTCACATTCGACATCTAAGTTTTCACTATTGAATTTGACACGTATGATACGTCTATCATCACTCAAATACTGCTTTAATCCACCACGACAATATTTCCAAACCCTATCCTCTAACATATAGAGAGTTTCATTACATCCAATCTGCAAAGTGGCTATATGATAAACGTATAAAAGACGCTCACATTCAATTTGGATAGTACGATATTTAGCATCTGTATAAATTTTCCTAAAATGCAGCTCCAATGCAACACCGGTTGATGGATTTCTTACATACTTTTCACAGTTCAAGTCAGCATCCCTTTCCTGACAAACTCTCCTTTCAATAGCAGCAATGTACTTTTCACCAAAATCACACAAACGCGTGCTTCTTTTCAAAAATTGATCAAAATAGCTATTAATACTCTCCACACGCTGTGTTATCCTCATGCCAGCCCAAAAAATGTCTTTCATAAAAGTCGGAACCCATATTGACCTTTCTTTGTAAATGTATACAAGCCACCCAACTTTCTCTAGCTTATATTTGGTAATTACTTTCGCCCACCCCAACTCAAACTCATCAACAGTGAAAGTATCATAGATAACACCAAATAGTTCCTCCTTAAGCTCATCATACCTGAAACCACATAGGTTGTTGAACAATTTTATATATATATACTTTTTATTGTTAATTCTGTATTTGTTTAGCATATTTATTAAAGGTTTACCTACAAAATTTACATTACATCATAAATTTTCTCTAGCATATTTATCAAGTTACATGCATGTGATTGTTACACAAAACTTTTAATACTCCGTATAGAATATAAAGATGGATTGCATATATAAAGATTACTTAATTTGGATGCTTCCCAAGCTTATATGGTAGTTTTCTTAAGATATGCCATATGCACCACATGTGCCTAGTTTGCGGCATAAGTTCCGATAAGGGCTGCCTCATTGCATATGCTTGATCAGTCAATATCCCATTTGGTGCTTTCCCGCCCATAAAATCAAGCCACTGCCTAAATACCCAATTAAATGTGTCTATGTCCTCTCAAGAGAGCAATGCACATCCAAGTAGGATTGATTGCCCATGGTGATTGACACCAACAAAATTTGCAAACAGAAGCTTATACTTGTTAGTCAGATAAGTCGTGTCAAAACATACCACATCACCAAACTCCTCATAAGCAGCACGACTCCTTGCATCAGCCCAGAATACATCCTTCATCCTACCAAGCTCATCAACCCTACAAGTATGAAAGAACTGTTGATTGTCCCTATGCATCCTCTCAAAATAAGCAAACAAAGCATTTGCATCACCACCTTCCATCTTCAGTCGTCTACATTTATCAATAACATGTCTCATATCCCTTTCAGTTATAGGCATGTTCTCCAAGCCATCCCGTTCACGAGCAACGCTACCATGAATTTTAGAAACAGATACACCTACCTCCACATTATTGAACAGCCTGTTACGTATACTAGTATTGAAATAACCCATCCTATAACCTTAACAAGCTTGGAATTCTCTGGAACAGGAGTATGACCCTTGTGTCCTAACACTACATTCCTAATCTCCCACATATCACACCTATTTAAACTAGCATACACCTGTGCGGTGCATCCACATTTTTTTGACTTACGCCTTTTGGTTTTTGAACTTTCACTTATCCCAAAGCCACCTATTTCCATTTCTTTACTAATTTGGACTTCCTCATTTTCAACCTTAGTATCTGCATGCCCCCAACATTCACATTTCCATATTACTACTCTTTTAGTTACCTTGTCACTACCCAAAGCACTCTGTGTACGACTAATCCCGAACCCAGTTTTCTTTCCATATTTTTTTATAAAAAATCTCAACTTTCTTCCATGAACTAAAGATCATCCCTTTACGAGGGACAGTTTCATCATAGTCTATCGTTTCTGCCTCATTATCAACATCACCATCCATTTCTAGTATTCATTGCATATCAATCAGTTTGTGGAATATAATTAGTGTTTCAAAATTTAAGATATTCAGCCAAAACTAACAGAATATTTCTTATTATAACAACACTGCTTATAGTGAAATTCATACTTAATTTTTACATTATTTGTTTAAAATATTTCCTATTTAATATACTTCACAATGCATTAAACAAATTAAACAATAATCTATCAATTAGTTTGTCACATATATAAATAATTAAACTATTATAACACAGAAGCATCGTTACAATTATAAACCACAAATTCAGAACTCCAACCATTGCTTTATTTTAACCAAAACACTTAAACATGCAATCTTAATGAATATTAAATCATCATTTTATATAAATCCAACGTCTGCTTTTGCATATGAACATATTTTTAAAAAATTTAACTTCCATAGCTACTGAATTATCAGTTTACCAAAATGGTTTTAATAAATTATTAAATCCAACAATAAACAACAGTAAATGTTACCTGTTCATCAGCTCAACTCGTCTTCGACAATGAATTATCCAACAGCTACACTTAGTTATCCACCCTCTATAAGGGGAAATACTGGGCAATCACAGTTATCCGAGGCCTCCAGTTATCCACCCTTCTAGTGTTCCAGTGTATTTCCTCCTAAACACAACACTGTCTTTTTTTTATGAAAAAACTAACAATCCTTCAATAACGATATTTCCTCCTAACACTGTATTTCCTCCTAAATAATTAAGCCCTCTTAGTTACAGGTATATTCGGGTAAGGTGTATCTGATTTATTTATTTATTTATTTTTACTATTCATAATTTATTACTTTACCAACCTCATGATATTTATTTGGAAAGCACGCGCATAACTGATGTAGCTTACTGTCAGTTATCTCTAACTGAGGCCCATAACCAAAACTAGCAATTTATTTACAATTCTGCCACTGGACCTACCTATGATTTGCTCCAAGACAAATCACAGTTATCTTATGGACACGGCCCCCCTTTTAAATAAACCAAGGTTATTTTACTTTTTTTTTCTTAATTAATAAACTAAGGTATCTAGTCATTTTTTTTTTTAGAAGAAAAAAGAACAAAGTCAGATCGTCTTCCTCTTCTGTTGAATTGAAAGTATCTTTTAAGCAATAACAATGGAGTCATTGCTTCACGCAAAATGCGGTAAAATCACAAATTGTTCATGAACATGTATTCTACTATTGTAGAAAGTAAAAGGATGTATAGGCATTGACAACCTGATACTTACGAAGGGAAAGTATTGAGTCTTGTGAAATCCATAATTTAATAGGGTAAATTATAAATTCAATCAACAAGTACAGCAAACTTGCGTCATACAGATAGTGCATCGCCATGACTAAAACTCAAATTGTCACTTTAAAATCACCATAATTAACGCATCCTCCCACAATAACGCAGTAGGAAAAAGGTTTAATTTCTTATCCGATTACTTACAGGTTTAATTAATAAAGGTGTAATTGATGTTTTAACGGTGGTTTAATGGAGTTAAAAGTTTAATAAAAGAAATTAGATGTTACATATTTTTTATTTTCGACATAGCATAATTATAGTTGAAAAAAAATTAGATGTACCTTGTTAGTAATTGAAAAAAAAAATTAGATGTGTTCTTAATTATGCTAATGGCTTAATTGAAAAAAAAAGAAGAAAAAGGCTAAATTAGATGTACCTTGTTATTGTAGTTATTATAAATATTTTCTTCAATGTCTTCAACATATAGTCCAAGTTGCTACGATTATTCTTTTATTTCATCAATCCCCATTGATTCTTATGATTTTGGAAAATTATTAGTTTCATATTCTAGAGAATCTGATGAAATTGTAGACTCTGAAATAGTTTCTGAATTCTCCATTGATGACTTATTTGACATTGAAATTGAATTTTGGTTCTCCATTGAAGTTGTACATTCATTCGTTGTTGAATTTGAAGTAGGATAATCTATTAAAATTGAATTATTTGAAATAGTTTTTGTATTTTTAGAATTCTATGATCTACTACATAAAAAACGCACTCTGCAATATTTAAAGATGTCATAGACATCAACAATATTTTCGAAACCTTTCAAAACAAAATAGGGTTTTTCTACATGATGCCCATGGATCTACATGATGCCCATGGATATTAGGTTTTCTATGTTGTGCCCCAACTTTCATATGCTGCCCCTTGTTAGGTTTATTAAGTGACTAAGCCATTACATTTTTAATCTCAAATTTGATGGCTTGTACACCTTTGTTCATGACTCATACTATTACATTTTTTCCTTTTAATTAAATAGCACGATGAGCACCATGGCTCGTACAACAAATAATTTACGAGCAGTTAATATTATTTAACTATAAAAACATGACATAATAATAATAACTAATTGAACCCTTAAAGACACCACAAAGATACAGTATAAAAAACTCAATACCGTGTTAACATTTACAACTAGAATTAGGTGGGTATGGGAGACCTGCACAAGTGAGTTCTGCAAAGTAAGCAGCGTCTCATAACTTGGCTAGCCTTTACCCCCTCCACAAATTATAGCGCACCAAACAAATTGGTCAGACGCTGCGGTCGGTTCTCACCGCCCGCTTTGTTTTCCTTACTCATTAGTTTAAGGCAGTTTGTTCAGTGTGTCAGTACTTTTACTTATACCCCTCCTACCTAATCCCCTTCTTCCTCCGTTCCGATGTGGGACAAACTCGTGCCTTATTTCCAGCTTTGCAAATCACCTTCAGTCTTTTCTTCCGATGTGGGACTAACTCTTTACTTTTTTCCTCTTCACCTTCAATAATCCTTTTCAACTCATTTTCCAATGTTTTTCGTTACTATTTCCAACTACAGAAATTAGTAGTACTTCGTATAATGAATGAATAAGCTGAAATCAAAGGAATGGAGACTCAACAGTGTTGGAAAATAACTAGATTCTCATTCAAAAATGCAACTATTATAGTTTGTTTGTTCAATTTGGTGACTGTCCTTTTCTTGCTTCAAGGCTTTTTCTCTTCTTCTTCTCACAGATTTCCCCCAGATCATTCTAATTCAGGTTTTTTTTTTTTTTTTTATCAATTTAACTTTCTTCTTTTGTTACTGCTATCATCAGTTTTTAATCCTCTGATATATGCTGTTTTAAAAAAATAATAATAATTTGGTCAACTTAACTGCAATTTGGGGCTTTTAATTTTGTATATGTTTGCCTTTTAAATTTTGGGTTTATTTGTACACTGAATTCTCACATCAAAGATCCAATCTTTATTTTGGAACAACTAGTATACTTATTATACTATTGGAATTTCATTAGTGTAGTTATATAATTACATTTTCTGGGGTTATTATCTTTTAATTCAGTTTTTTTGTGTGTAATTTCTAGTTTGCATGCATTTGTGAGCTCCCCAAATCTGGAGAAGGTGATTGATAACTTGTTTTTATTGTTGTAACTAATGTTGAATGTTAAATTGAGCAGATTTTGCAATTTGGGTTTTAAATATTTAATTCTATATTTTGGTGACATTGAAGATGAACTAAATTACTTGTGTTAATGATTGAATCTGATTTTGAATGATTTTATTGGGAATCATATTACTTTTACAGTCTTTCAATTTTATCTTGGTACTGTACTACACATTGTTCATAGTGATGCAAACTATCAACTCAGGTTTAAGTACATTCATTTACAGTTCATTTTCGGTATGTCAAAGAATCCGAAGAGGTTCGGAGAGCTATGCAACCCTTGGAGTTGATTCAAAGAGTATGTTCTGTATACTTGTCTTTTTGAAGAGTTCTAAAATTTTGGCTTTTCCTATATGTTGATGATGTAATTTTTAATTTTTTCCGATGTTTTATGCGCGTTTTTTTGGGACTAAGGCGTTGTTGTTGTAGGCGTTTTTGTTAGTCAAGGTTGGGATGTAACAGTTGCGTTACTATCATTAGATAGGAAAATAGGAAATGGATAACTAGCAGAGGTTATAAATCATATATAGATGTAATTAATCTTCTGAAATCCGTTTAAATGGTGGATTTTGATTCTATAAATGATCTGTCATTGATTTCATGCTGCATTTTGCATCACCTGGTATGCATTTTCTGATCAACTAAAAGAGTTCATGAGTCTATGAAGTTTTTTGGGGAACTATAGGAATGAGATCTGAGGGGGGCAGGGTGATGTTGGAATGCTTTGTTCATGATTGTTGTCCTTTTAGTTAAATCTAGTAATGATGTTTTCTTACATTTAGGTGAGGGAGATTGAACTAGAATCATATGCAGAGCCTGAGACGATTCAACATAAAGAGATGAAGCAAACTGCTGCAATTGATCTTTCTAAAAGGTTAACCAACGGTCGCGCCTTTTCTGATCCAGCTAGCATAAAAGGTAATTAGTCAACTACTTGCCCTTTAGCATACAAGCATATTGCTAGTCATTTTTTTATTTTTTTTTTTATTTTATTTTTTTTTGTAAATGAAATTAAATACTACAAACAGACAATAAACAATGCATTACTGCAATTACGAGCATTGGTAGCTCTTACAGTGACTTATGATTCATCCAACATAAAAGATGACAATTTCTATTCTGTCACTAATAACTTGTTTATGAAAGAGGAAAACCTGTGGAAAGTCATAAACAAATTTGATGTAGAGCTTGCAAGGTGTCCGTGTACCAAATGCCCTAGCCAAGAAGACCAAGGTAGTAGTTGTAGAGAAGTTTAGTATTGCGGAGTATTATATTAAAGTAGTTAGGGTTCAATGGGTTGTCACAATGTCGTTGCCTTGGGCTTCCAGATGTGTCTTAATTCATCAATATCTATTGTGCCTGTTATTGGCTTATTGCACCCTCTGTTCTGCTATGTTGTTTTGGTCCTCTGTACGTGGTGATTGGTGCTCCTGCTATTCAATTTCAGTTCTTGGAGAAACTGTGCACACATACATCCTAGTATAGTCACTAGCTTTGTGAACCTTGATGTCTCTCCCTTGGAGCAGCTTGGCATAGGCCGAGGGAGAAATTTGGGTACAAGATAGGCTCTTCTTGTTAGTAAATTCAAACTTGATTATTCTTGTACAGTGAATAAAACAGGTGTTTGACTCAGAGTTTTCCATATTATCATTGTATTCTTCATTGCTCCAAAAAATGTGAACTGTCATCCTTCACTGTTGCAGTATAGGTAGACATAATCAAACAATTGGGACAATTGAAAGGGACTCCTTTCTTTTCCTATTCTTAGCTATATTATACACTCATTATTGGAAGGTTTTTTCTTAATTACGGAGCAACCTTGATTGATAAATTAAATAGATCTAAAATCCAAGCTGAATAACTCTGGTTAGTCAAAGATTTCCTTGTCTTGGCATGTTCTGCTAATAACCTCTTTTGCGTGATGGTTTCCTTGATTTTTTGTAGACCTAACATTTCTAAATTGGTAGCTTTGTTGAGAGTTGCTAATGCTAGTAGGTCTAAAGTGGAAGCCCCAACCCCCAATATGTCCGTATTTGGCATGAATAACATCTGTGGAACTGGCCCTTTGTATTATTGCAGTACATAGTCAGATGACAGACAGACAGAGTAGTCGGAGTTGTTATCCTGATGCATCAATTGATAAGCTGATAAATTTGAAAAACATGACAGTATAAGTTCGGCAACCATCTCTTCTACTGCAACTTCTGTAGAGGGTTCAGTGGTAATAGGGTCTAAAACTGTAATTAAATCGTGTTTACATATTTAAACTGCCCCTCTTGAAGTATGCAGTAGCTATTACCCAATTCCTTCAAATCAGAAGCCCAACTGACAAAATCTCAAACTGGCAATAGATCCATTTCCCCTACTTTTAGCATATGTAACTTAAAATCCTTTCCCAATACACAATGTTTTAAAGATCTTTTAAGGTAGAGTCCATTAGTAAACTGAGAACTAGAAAGATTTCTGACAATAAATAAAACCAACACCTAGAAAGCTACAAAAAAAAAAAAAAAAAAAAAAAAAAAAAAAAAAAAAAAAAAAAAAAAAAAAAAAAAAAAAAAAAAAACTGAGCTAGCAGAAGAAAACTACAAGCTTAAAGCTCTAGAGGCAGAAGTCCAAGAACATAAATACCCGTTTTAGTGTGTAACGAAGCAAGTGGTAACAATCAAGCTAAAACTAGCTTCTGAGTGTTTAAAAGACTTTGAAAGAAGTTAATCCTTTTCAAACAAACAATAAGAATTTAAATCCTGTGGCAGATACACGCTCCTTTGGGTTTGATGTGCAACATTAAAGGCTCTTTTGAGTGCCAACCATCACACAAAACCCGAACACCATTGTAAATTTGTAATAGACAACACTTCGATAAATAATTGCAATTAGCTTGACAAAGAATTACTCATTCCAAATTATATCTTATGATTGGCTGACAATATATGGAATGAGGTAATTAGGAGGAAGTTTGGGTTTGCTTCTATTGAAGATAAAATGAGGAAAATCGGCTAAGATGGTTTGACCATATAAGACGGAGATCGAGTAATGCTCCGGTAAGGAGGTTGGAAAGGTGACAACAAGAGGAAAGGAGGAGAGGTAGAGGAAGACCAAAACAAACTTGGATGAGGGTTGTTAGTAAAGATATGAGGCTATGGGGGTTTAGGGTTTGAAGAACATTTAGTGTCAAACAAGGAAGATTGGAGGAGGAAGATTTCTGCTGATGACTTTTGCGACTCCTCAGATTGATTCATTTTTAGCCAACCCCAAAATATTTTGGGACTAAGGCTTTGCTGTTGTTGTAGTAGTTGTTGTTGTTATTTTAGCTGATAGTGGGTTCCCATATTAAGCAAACTGATAGCCTGTCGTTGTGGCTACCAAGGATAAACCATACAAGACTCACTAGGCTACTAGCAAGGGCAATTAAGGATCGAATCCCATGAGACAAGGATTTTTAACACCAAGGCGGTCTAAGGAGTAAGTTTAAGTCGGAAATGCTTTGAGATCAAGATTGTCACTAAGCTAAATAATCTAAGGTTTAGTCTAAGGATAAAAACAACTAAGGTAAGGGATTCACCGCTCACTTCCTTCATGAAGAGCACGGATTCTTAGTTTAAACCAAACATAGAGGGAAACGTCTAAGGGAAGTCATTCTAAGAGCCATGTCTACTCTCTAGCTAGCATGACGAGTGGAACTAAGCACACGACCTATTCTCATGGCGTGAACCCAAAACGGCTCCTAAGCACAAATTCACGAAGACTAGTAACATCCCTTAACTTGAACACCTATTCTCATGGTATTCAAACTAATCAAACAAGGGGAGTCTTCACTCAACCTTCATCTCTCAATTTCGTTGAGGAACCTAAGACGACATCTATGGTAGCAAGCCATAAACTGCGTGATTATAACCCCATGTAACGACTCTAGTCACCCCCAAGCTCGGTTTTTACTAAGAATCTACTTAAGTCATGAAGGTGGTGAGGGTTCACCCACACCTTAGTACTAAAACTACTCACTAATCATTCTAATTACCATTTTAATAATTCTATTCATTACTACAAATTATTTCAAATAAATAAGTTATGAAGGTGAAATAATAAGCTATGAACAAGATTATAAGCAATAAAACAATAATAACAAAACTTGGTAAATAAGTAAAAGTAAAGAAGAACAAGAGTTGAGATGATTACTAGAAGCTTGATAATATAGAAATAGAGCAATTATCCAAGAACTCAAGTACAACAATGGCGAAGCTTGCTTACAAGAAGATGAAGAGCAACTAGCTAAGAAAGCCAAAATAACTACTTTGTAATTGAAAACCAAAAGCTTAAGAAATCTAAAATATGAAAACTACAATCTAGGTAAGTTCTGAATCTCTATTACAAGGAAAATAATACAAAATATATAGGCAATCACGACTTAAAGCAAGTGGGCAAGTGGAAGAAGAGAAAACCAACTTCGTGCGAGTCAGGGGGTAGCGGGCGCTCCTGTAGCCTAGCGGCCGCTACCCTTGTTTCACTTCCTTCCTTGTTTGAGGCAGTACCTTTTTCTTCGATTTAACGTAAATATGAAGCACCAAGCACCTCTCATAGCCTTCCCACGTCGCTGGGCCAAGCTAGCGGTGTCGCTAGTCAAACTTGCAATATCGTTAGAACCTTGAGCAAAAGCCGAAAGAACCTTGACCAAAGGATTAAGCTTTAATCAAACCGACCCAAATCTCCGCAAAACATACTACTCCTCCCATTTCATGCAATGTCTCGATTTCCAAACAAGCTGGAAAATCCTACAAAAATGAGATAAAACACAAAATAGAGTAATACAAGGAATAATAAGCTAAAATATGCGGGAAAGGGGAAAAAGATAAAAAAAACTATATAAACAAGGAAAAACTAAGGAAAAGGGGTAGAAAACTAGCTAAACTAACTAAGAAAACTACGGAAAATATAAACAAATAAACACTACATCAAATTCTCCCAAGCCTGACCATTGCTTGTCCCCAAGCAATTTTAACTTTGAAAAACGGGAAGAGAAAGATGAAGAAATGATTAACAAAGATTTAAACAAACTCTCAAAAATGAACTAAATCTTTAACATTAAGGAAAGTAGAGTAAGCATAGTTCTCAAGAAGGACTTCAA
Organism: Suaeda aralocaspica; assembly: GCA_016808085.1. NCBI lineage: Eukaryota > Viridiplantae > Streptophyta > Magnoliopsida > Caryophyllales > Amaranthaceae > Suaeda > Suaeda aralocaspica. The sequence continues at coordinate 252,806 of PYUH01000595.1, read as the reverse complement.
ATAGCAACCTAAGTAGATTAAAGTGAACTTGTGAGTTTCAACCAAATAATACATCATATACTCCATAATATGCACAGTTCACAAAAGAAACAAATGCATAGATGAGATAAGAAATGGTTATTCACTCACATCTTGCGTAAAATACCCTCTCAATATGCTTGCCAAGTGACTTTATTGATCAAGTAACCTTTGAACTTTGCATCTCGGTCTCATATGGACTTTGAGGTTTGTAATGGGGGTTGAGGTAAGGTGGAAGTTGGAAAGTTTGGTTATTTTGAGGAGGTAAACCTAAATTAAGCATTTACAACTCAATAACGAACTTTACAAACTTTTTACAATGAAATAAGACCTCAAACACAACAAAACTCGATTTTCCACTATAAATGAATGAACATGAAGAATAGAAGTGGAAAAATTGACTCAAAGACCCATTTTGTAACTCAAAAACCATCCTAAAAGGAATAGGACAACATAGACACATGACTTTTCATCATTATAAAAGATAACCTTTGAAGGAAAGATGATGAAAAAGTCATTAACTCACTTCAATTGTTTTAACAAAAGCCAACTTTTTATTTCTAACTAAGCTTATTTACAAAAGCTTAAAAACTAATGGAATTTCCTTACTTTTTTTTATTCCAATCTACTATATAACTTTGTTTTTGCTATTCTTTTTCTTTTTGTCTTTTTTATTTCTTTTCTTTTTTTTTCTTTCTTTTTTTCCTTTTTTTTTTTTTTTTTACTAGAACGAACTATACAAGAGTACAAGAACGACGACAAGCTTCACTAACTACATAGGTGACAATGGTTGAAAGCCGAGGTTCATATGTGGATAGGTGAACAAGGGTCAAAGCACAAAAAGGGGAACAAAGAATATATACATATGTGGAAAGAAAAGGAGAAATAAACCTAAGAAGAGTTGGATTCTAAAACAAAATGAGGGCCATGATCATATAACCGAGAGCAAAGTAGGCAAGATTCCCAAATTCACAAGGCAAATTCTCGATCTAGGTATCCACAACAAGGCAAATATCAACCGCTCAAGAAAGAAAATGAGATCAAGGTGATGGTCTATATATGCATGAAGGCTCAAAATCTCACCAAGGTTCAAAGACGATCATTCATGCGGCGTTTTGATAAAGCCAAGGAGTTAAGAAAGCGATATTCACTACACAAGTTCAAACAATTATCTAACATGGTCTATTTACTAAAGAAGTGAAAACTTGAGAACTACCTTTCTTAAGTGTTTTAAGATTTGAAGTTCATGAGAGAAAGAAAATCTAAGCTAATAGTCTCGTTTTACATCATAGGGATCTAACCTAAAAACTAACTAAAAAGAACCTTAAAAGTTCAAAAATATTTTTGGAATTTTATAATTTTTTTGATGCATGCGAAAAATAAACTAAATGCTCTAAAAATAAACCAAGGAAAAATAAATAAATTAATAAATAAATAAATAAAAGAAAATAAACTAAATGCTCTACACTAAAAGCTAAAATGCATTTGGATTTTAAGGGAAGAGGGGTAAAGAAAGAATAATTTGGATTTTTAGGGAAAGAGGGGTAAAGAAAGAATAATTTGGATTTTCCAAAATGAGAGCAAAACACCATAATTCAGATTTTAGTAAATAGACCATGTTAGATAATTGTTTGAATTTGTGTAATGAATATCGGTTTCTTAATTCCTTGGCTTTATCAAAACGCCCCATGAATGATTGTCTTTGAACCTTGGTGAGATTTTGAGCCTTCATGCTTATATAGACCATCACCTTGGTCTCATTTTCTTCAAAATGAGGCATTAGCCTCTGAAAATGTTAACGTTCGGCCTAGCGGGCGCTAGGTCTGCACATGGTGAAGGGGAGGCTGCTAAGCAGCAAAATTTCCATAGAATCATCATTCCTAAAACGTACCATAGGCCAAAATAAGTCAAGTGAGTTTTAAGAGCCTTCCATATGGACAAGTATGATATGTTAGCACGACTTACGAGGTCCGAGGGTGCCCCATATGCCTCTCGAGACAATGTTTCCCAAAAAGAGAAAATAAGGACCAAAAACGAACCCCAATGGACTTATGAGCCAAAATAAGGCTTAAGGTAGGCCTCATAAGTTCAAGTCAATGCTAAGTGAAATACTGGAGGAGTCGGTTTTTGTTAAAAACACTTAAGGGGTGACTCGGGGTGATAAAATCCCCGAAAAAGCCCAAAAGTCACCAACTCTTGCCTCATATGAAGTATGAAACTTATTTGGCCTTAAATTCTCAACCAAAACTTCACAAAAACCTCAAAGAATATACCCAAGGGGTTTCTAGGTGTTGTGTTAGGCTCGGGACGTTAAACAAGCGCTCAAGGGAGGCACCCCGGGTTACATGTATATATATTTTTTTGGAACTTTTGGTGATTGAGTTCATTTAGAACTTTTTCCAGCTCTTCTTGAGCATTTTGAAGTAGTTTTGAGGCATTTTTGTGCCCCATTCTTGCTTTTGCGCTTATTCAGCCAAGGGGTGGAAGTTCCAAAAAAATATATATACTTGTAACCCGGGGTGCCTCCCTTGAGCGCTTGTTTAACGTCCCGAGCCTGACGCAACACCTAAAAATAGAAACTAAGGCGTAACTGAGGTTACATCGAAGTCATCTAGGTGCACAACCAAACAAATTTCTATAGGGGAGCCATTAAGGTATAGTTTCAAATGTTGACCATTGACCTTGAAAGGTTCCTTCCCGTTATTACCAATCTCCACTTGGCCATAAGGGAAGACTTGGCGAACAACAAACGGACCACTGCAATGCGATTTAAGCTTGCCCGAAAACAACCTTAAACACGTATTGAACAAAAGGACCTTGTCACCCACCTTGAAATCCCTTTTCATGATATGTTTATCATGATATGCCTTGGTACGATCTTTATAAATACGAGAGTTCTCGTAAGCATCTAATCGTATCTCCTCCAAGGCATGGAGATCTAATATCCTCTTTTCACCAACACATTGGAGATCGAAATTCAGCGTTTTAATCGCCTAATGTGCACGGTGCTCCAACTCAACGGGCAGATGACACGACTTCCCGTAAACAAGTTTATAGGGAGTCGTGCCTATAGGAGTTTTGAAAGCTGTCCGATAGGCCCATAAGGCATCGGAAAGCTTCATGGACCTATCCTTATGAGACCTATCGATAGTCTTCTCAAGGATAGCTTTGAACTCTCGTTTAGTGATCTCGGCACCCAATTTGTTCGGGGGTGATAAGACAAGGAAACCTTATGCTTAACCCCGTACTTAGCAAGGAGGGTTTAGAGGGCACGCTTTGCAAAGTGTGACCCCCCATCACTAAAAACAGCCCTTGGTAAAATGACATCCTTGAAAAGCTTAATAACCACATTTGAGTCATTGTTGGGGGAAGCAATAGCTTCCACCCATTTTGACACATAATCTACAGCAACCGATATGTATTGGTTCCCAAATGAGATCGGAAAATGCCCCATGAAGTCCATCCCCCAAACATCGAAGATTTCCAATTCTAAAATGTTGTTTAGGGGCATTTCATGCCTTCTCGTAAGATTTCCGGTGCATTTGACACTGGTCGCATGATTTCACAAAGGACTAAACATCCTTAAACATGTTAGGCCAAAAGAAACCACTTTGCAAAACCTTTGCCAAGGTTTTGTCAGAACTCATGTGACCGCCACAAGGGGACGAATGACACATATGAATGACACTCGGAATCTCCGACTCGGGGATACAACGTCGAAAGAGGCCATTCAACTCCTCTTTTGAACAATAGTCAATAAAGGATTATCCCAATAGTAGTTCCGAACATCATGCATGAATTTCTGCCTTTGTTGGTAAGACCAATCAGGCGGAATGATCTCGGCATAGAGGTAGTTTGCATAATCTGCAAACCAAGGGGTAGGGGAAGCTATAGCTGCCATTAGTTGCTCATCAAGGAATGAGTCATCCACAGGAGTGATCTCATCCCTATCAACTAATGGTAAGCGGGATAGGTGATCCGCTACTACATATTCCGCCCCACATTTGTCATGTATTTCAAGATCAAACTGTTGTAGGAGCAAGATCCATCGTATAAGTCTCGGCTTTCCATCCTTCTTGGAGATAAGGTATTTCAAAGCCGAATGATCGGTAAAAACGATGACCTTAGACCCAACTAAGTATGATCGGAACTTTTCCATAGTGTGAACAATGGCTAGAAGTTCCTTCTCAATGGTACTATAATTCCGCTGCGCCTCATCAAGAGTTTTACTTGTATAGTAAATGGCATGCAGCTTCCCGTCTTTCCATTGGCCGAGAACAGTTCCAAAAGCAAAGTCCGAAGCATCACACATAAGCTCGAAAGGAAGAGTCCAATCGGCAACTTGTTTGATGGGGGCAGAAATCAAGGCTGCCTTAAGCTGATCAAATGCTATAAGGCAATCCTTAGTGAACTCAAACGGGACATCCTTAAGGAGGAGCCGAGTGAGGGGTTTAGCGATTTTGGAGAAGTCTTTGATGAAGCGGTAAAAACTCGCATGCCCCAAAAAACTTCTCACGTCCTTGACATTTACAGGAGGGGGTAAGCGCTCAATTACCTCAATCTTAGCTCTATCCACCTCAATGCCACGTTTTGAGATGACATGACCAAGCACTATGCCCTCTTAAACCATGAAAGTGACATTTTTCCCAGTTTAGGACTAAGTTCGTCTTTTGACATCGTTCTAATACTAGAACGAGATTAGATAGGCATTGATCAAAAGACGATCCTCCAACCGAAAAGTCATCCATGAACACCTCGATGGATGATTCAAGCATATCGGAAAAAATGGCCATCATACATCGTTGAAATGTAGATGGGGCATTATATAGGCCAAAAGGCATCCTTCGATAAGCAAAGGTGCCAAAAGGACAAGTAAAGGTAGTTTTCTCCTGATCCTCGGGATTTTACGGGATTTGGAAAAAACCTGAATACCCATCAAGAAAACAATAATGGGAATGACCAACCAAACGCTTTAGCACTTGATCAATAAATGGCGAAGGAAAATGGTCTATCCGATGGCTTTATTAAGTTTGCGATAATCGATGCACATACGCCACCCGGTAACCGATCTAGTAGAGATCGATTCTCCTTTGTCATTCTTCACAATAGTCATGCCTCCTTTTTTAGGCACAACTTGGACCGGGCTCACCCACCTACTATCGGAAATAGGGAAGATGATGCCGGCTTTAAGTAGTTTGAGCACTTCGGCTCGCACCACTTCTTTGATATTCGGATTCAACCTTCTTTGATGCTCAATTGATGAAGCATTGGCATCATCAGGAAGAATCCGATGCATACATAAAGAGGGGCTCACTCCCTTTATGTCTGCAATGGTGTAACCAATGACACTTCGATATTTTTCGTAGTACACAAAGTAATTTATCGATCGAAGTGGCATCAAGTTTAGTATTGATTATGACTGAACAAGACTCTTTCACATCTAAAAAAGCATATTTTAAAAGAGAAGGAAAGGGTTTGAGTTCTACCTTTGGAGGAGGCTTAGCACACTCCTCTTGTCATTTGATAAATAGGACTAAGAACTCATTTGTAATATGGACCGGGGTTTGGTCAAGGTTAAGCTTATACCCCTTAGCCTCGTCGGTCTTTAGAAGCTCCTTATTGGTTATGAGAGCTTCCAAAGGGTCATCTACTTCCTCCATTACTCGGAAGGAATCAACACAATCACATAGAGTATCGATGCGATGGATCTCGTCCATCATGGGCATTTTCATGGTTTTGGTGAAAGAAAAAGTAATTTTCTCATCACCGACATTCAAAGTTAAGTGCCCATCTTTTACACCGATAACAACTCCGGCCGTTTTCAAGAGTGGATGATCTAAGATAAGAGGAGCACGAGCATCCTCCTCCATTTCCATAATGACAAAGTCATATGGAACAAAGACATGTCCAACTTGGATCGGGACATCCTCTAAAACGCCCAAAGGTAATCTAACCGAGTGATTGGCTAGTTGAATGGACATCCTAGTAGGTTTCATAATTCAGCTTTTTAGCCATAGAAAGAGGCATCAAGCTAACACTAGCACCAACATCACAAAGTGCATTCATAGGTTCCAAATCGCCAATTTTTACCGGAATCGAAAAACTTCTTGGATCTCCAAGTTTTTCCGGCAATTTGTTTTGGAGAATAGCACTTACTTCCATAGAAAGTGAAATATTGGCACTTTCCTCAAGGTGACTCTTATTTGATAAGAGCTCCTTGAGAAATTTTGCATATGCCGGCATTTGCGTCATGGCATGCAAAAAGGGAATGTTTACCTGAAGTCTTTTCATGACTTCGAGAAATTTAGCAAATTTCTCGTTAAGCTTATGTTCTACCACCCTTTGGGGGAAGGGGAGTGACGGAACATGAGGTTTCAATGGAGCCTTAGCTTACTCCTTTTCAGAATTTATCGTGGGTGCCTCGTTGCTAATTCTTTGATTGGTCGGGCTTAATTCGACTTTAAAGTTAGCATCATCGAGAACTGGGGCACCCCCTTCAACATTTTTTTGGTGATCTTCAACCATAGCCGGACCATCGTACTCTTTTCCAGATCTAAGAGTGATAGCATTAGCTTGCTCCCTTGGGTTTACAACAGTTTGCCTCGAAAACTCAGTTCCGGACCGGCAACATGTTGAGCAATCTGAGCAAGTTGAGATTCTATCATCTTATTATGAGCTTGCATCTGTTGTACCGAAGTAGCAAGGTCACCTACCCTCCTCTCATTCTCGATGTTAGACTTAGTTTGTTGGTTCATAAATGATTCCAACGCATGTTCTAACCCCAATGTTTGAGAGGGAGGAGGATAAGGAGGGCGAGGTTGAGAAGGCCCCCCTTGGTTATAGCCGGGAGGCCGATATAAACCAGACTGCTGGTGGTGGTCATTGATAGTTTGATTGAGGACCACCTCCCTTGTTATAGTTCGAATTAGGTTGGGGGTTCCAACCTTGGTTATTATAGCCTTGAGAATAGGCTATTGTTTCCATGGTGGAAAGACACTAAGAAGACGTGTGGTCATTACCTCCACACGTTTCACAAGCCATAACTTGTGAAGGAGCGCTACAAGAAGCGAAGTGCGCTTTATCTATCTCTAACTGTTTGGCCACGAGGTCAATTTTGGAGTTAAGCGCCCGAAAATCATCAGTTTTGGCGGCGCTTTTCCTCACTAAAAGCCTCCTATCGGAGTGCCAAGCAGAGTTCTTGGCAACCTCCTCAATTGCTACTTGAACCTTGTTTAAAGGTAGCTTTTTCAGTTGACCTCCACACCCGGCATTAAGGTTAGTCTTTGAGCTAGGCTGAAGGCCATCGTATAAACTCATAAACACCAACCATTCATTAAAACCTGGTGAGGGCATGAACGCAAGATGTCCTTGAAACGTTCCCATGCCTCACCTAAGGTTTCATCGTCGTCTTGGGCGAAATTAGAGATTTTTCGCCTAGGTTCCGAGGTTTTCTCAGGAAGACAATATATTTCCAAGAAAGCCTTAGTAACATCGTCCCATGTTTTGTGCGATCCCTCGGGTAATGATCGGACCCATAAATTTAGCTTTATCCCTTAGTGAAAACTGAAACATATGCATCCAGATGAACTCCGGGGTTACATTGTTATGTTTCACCGTGGAACATAACTCGAGGAAGTTATACAAATGCGCAAAAGGGCATTCGGTGGGACTTCCCCCGAATTGAGCATCCTTGATCATACGAATCAAGTGAGAACTGAATTCATAGTTGTTTGCGGTCGTAGCTGGTAATGAAATCCCACTACGCAATTCGAAGGCCTCAGGGTGACCAAAGTCCCTAATAGACTTATGTGGTAACGTCTCCTCAGACATATCTGAATGCTCAGATATGGAATCGGATTCAAATGAGATTTCTCTTTGTCGATGATTTTCGTGAACAAGCCTCCTTAAACCAAGTAGATGTTGTTCGATTTCCGGAATGTATGGTGTGGTAGGAGTTCCTTGCGATCTACGTAGCATACAAAGTTAGAACAATAAGTTAGCACTGACAAGCAAGCAAATGACAAGAAGATAAGGAAGAAAAATAGGTAACAATGACAAAAATCTCACAAATAGAAAACTACTTAATGAAAAACCGTTTGTCCCCGACAACGGCGCCAAAATTTGATAGCCTGTTGTTGTGGCTACCAAAGATAAGCCATACAAAGCTCACTAGGCTACTAGCAAGGGTAAGTAAGATCGAATCCCACGAGACAAGGGTTTTTAACACTAAGGTGGTCTAAGGAGTAAGTTTAAGTCGGAAATGCTTTGAGAGCAAGATTGTCACTAAGCTAAATAATCTAAGGTTTAGTCTAAGGATAAAAACGACTAAGGTAAGGGATTCACCGCTCACTTCCTTCATGAAGGGCGCGGATTCCTTGTTTAAACCAAACATAGAGGGAAACGTCTAGGGGGAGCTATTCTAAGAGCCATGTCTACTCTCTCGAGCTAGCATGACAAGCGGAACTAAGCACACGACTTATTCTCATGGCGTGAACCCAAAACCGCTCCTAAGCACAAATTCACGACGACTAGTAACGTCCCTTAACTTAAACACCTATTCTCATGGTATTCAAACTAATCAAACAAGGGGAGTCTTCACTCAACTTCATCTCTCTATCTTTCATTGGGGAACCTAAGACGACATCTATGGTAGCAAGTCATAGACTGCGTGATTATAACCCCATATAACGACTGTAGTCACCCCCAAGCTCGGTTTTTACTAAGAATCTACTTAAGTCATGAAGGTAGTGAGGGTTTCACCCACACCTTAGTACTAAAACTACTGACTATTCATTCTAATTACCATTTTAATAATTCTATTTATTACTACAAATTATTGCAAATAAGTAAGTTATGAAGGTGAAATAATAAGCTATGAACAAAATTATAAGCAATAAAACAATAATAACAAAACTTGGTAAATAAGTAAAAGTAAAAAAGAACAAGAGTTGAGAGATTACTCCAAGCTTGATAATATAAAAAAAGAGCAATTATTCCAAGAAGTCAAGTACAACAATGGTGAAGCTTGCTTACAAGAAGATGAAGAAAAACTAGCTAAGAAAGCCAACATAACTATTTACTTTGTAATGGAAACCAAAAGCTTAAGAAAACTAAAATATGAAAACTAAAATCTAGGTTAAGTTCTGAATCTCTATTACAAGGAAAATAATACAAAATATATAGGCAATCACGACCCAAAGCAAGTGGGCAAGTGGAAGAAGAGATGTAGCCTAGCGGCCGCTACCCCCTGTTTTCACTTCCTTCCTTGTTTGAAGCAGTAGCTTTTTCTTCGATTTAACATAAATATGAAGCGCCAAGCACCTCTCATAGCCTTCCCACGTCGCTAGGCCAAGATAGCGATATCCCTAGTCAAACTTGCGATATTGTTAGAACCTTGAGTAAAAGCCGAAAGAACCTTGACCAAAGGCTTAAGCTTCGATCAAACCGACCCAAATCTCCGCAAAACATACTACTCCTCCCATTTCATGCAATGTCTCGATTTCCGAACTAGCCGGAAAATCCTACAAAATTGAGATAAAACACAAAATAGAGCAATACAAGGAATAATAAGCTAACATATGCGGGAAAGGGGAAACAGAATAAAAATTATGTAAACAAGGAAAAACTAAGAAAAAGGGATGGAAAACTAGCTAAACTAACTAAGAAAACTACGGAAAATATAAACAAATAAACACTACATCACAAACTCATATGTTTTGTGTTCTTTTTTTGGCAACACTGATCACTGGTCTGTTACATATTTTATAGCTTTGGAAGAATGGCGGAAGCGTAAGTTAGAGCGTGCTAGACAACGAGAAATGGGGAAAAATGCAACATCTTCCTCCTCATGAAGATCTTTCCTTGAAACTGATGATGTATATTGTATACTTGATAGCTGATATACACAAGTTGTTTGACGAGCTGCTGATTTTTCCTTTGTTCTCTGGCTTTTCTTTTCAACCTTCTCAACACGGGTCTTGCAAATGGGTGAGTGTTCTAAGAACATGCTTAAAAAGGAATTGTGTAAAGATTATTTAATTTTTGACAAAATTATGTACATTTATCTTGTAATGATCTTTCATTCCCACGACTACCTATTCATTTGTAAACTTAATTTTTAGCTTACAAGTTTATTGCCCAAGTGTCTTAAGTATTTCTTTAGCAATGGTTTTTGTCAATTGTCGAGATCTCATGATATATTGCATACATGATTTATAATGTGTGCAGAAGATTTGAATTCCACTCAGAATTGTGAGACTTGATAGAGGTCCTAATTCCTATCAGTGTATTGCCTAAACCAGATTGATGTTTTAGAAGATGCAGAGCCCAATGGAATCTGGTTAGGATAAAATGATAAATTATTAAGAACCCAATGGTAATCTGGTTAGGATACAATGGAAAATTATTAAGTACACTCAGGAGTATGTTCAAGAACATTCTGTAAGTGCTCCTCACGCTACACATTGAAGATGTATATTACAATTTTAATTGGAATAATATTCATTTTAGAGTGTAACTAGTTTGAGGCTCGAGCGTCGTCCCGGTTTGTTAGTCATATTGTTGTTTATGAGATTCTGCAATGATGAGTGAGGATAAAGATAACATTTGTGTGAAATAATGCATGCAAGTTAATATGAACCAACTATATGCAAATATAAATTATCAAATGTAAATTTATTGGCATGAGTTGAGCATATAAACACAACTTTATACGTTTTTGTATTGGGATAATAGAATAACAAAATAATACAGAGCATAATCTAATGTTGTACACAACCACATCAAAAAAATTAAGAAAATGTACAATTTTCGACAGAGAAATGGTCTAGGTAATTCAACAAATAATATCTTATAGTAGTATTATCTTTTGTAAACAAGATGACATATGTACATACCAACTCTGTAATTACAAACAACAACATTGCCAAGAAAGTGGAAATTGACCAACAATTCCTTGATTGAGAATCAAAATATTACGTCAATCAAATACCAAACAATTGGGTGGATTGGTTTGAAACTCTATAGCCATGCAAATTTGATAAAGAGGAATCACCAAAAATTCAAGCAAACAACTAAAATTACAAAAAAAAAAAAAAAAATTCGGCAACCAAAATAATTTACACATTGATAGCAAGATAACAGGGAGAAAACTCACACCAAAAATGGTAGGGATTTTACAGATTCTTGTATCAATTATGAAAACTCTTCACTGTGTATAAACATTTACGAGGCATTGCTCTTCCAACACAACATATTTGATGCAAGATAAATCAAAAATGAGTCAATACAAACTTGAGGACTGTAGACTTTTTGTTGATGTGCATACAATATTGTTATGCCTCCAATGATCTCTCTAAAAACTGGAATAAACCTTAGTAATCAAACACTAAAATCTATACATTAAAATTCAATAAAGAGCAAAGAAATAGGAACCCAACAAGAAATTCGACAATAAAAATCAATTTACACATTGATGGCAAGATAATAAGATGAAAGTCATACCAAATAATGATAGAGATTTTGCCGATTGTTAGATCGATCGAACTTACGGGGCAATGACATTTAAGTTACAAAAGAATGAACTTGTAATTGGGGATTTCTTGATTCCAAATCCTATATTTCGTATTCAATTTAATTAAATGCAATTAGTCAATAGCATGATAGTTATACCACCTTTAATGAAGGAGAATATGGATGGGCATTGAAAGCTGAGGTATCTTTATCGGCCCTAAAGCATTGTTTTGTGTTTTTCGGTTTTTATCAATCCAATCTACAAGATATTATTACTTGAAGGATGCAAACTGTTGACGCGTTGCTTTTGCATGATATTTCATATATTTTCAAGCATGATTTATTATGTTTTAAGCGTAAGAGCTGATATGTTATGACTTATGATACAAGCGTTGTAGTGGTCCAATTGGTAGAGGTTTAGATCTTGGTGAGACTTTTTTTTATAAGCAAAAGATGGGAAAATATCAGCTAGGCTTATATGGGCGCCATAACAAATGTGTTTGTGTTTATATAAGAAGGATAGATATTTAGTTGTCATTTGTCAATATGTAATAAAATATTCATTTTTGAATAAGTAGCTTTGATCAATTGTTATTAATTAATAATTGTTTCTTACAGCTTATTTATTAAACTATGTAAAATGGCTACTATTCATATTTCAACATTAATATTAATATTTAGGTAAATTTGTCTAATACTACCTCAATTTTATTAGTTTTTGTGAAATACTAACTTTCTTTTTTGTTTTCATTCTAAACCAACTTACCGAGTTCTTTTTATGTTGACCCCTACCTTACCTAAAATTTCAGCCTTAACCCTATATTATTAGGCCAAAAATGATGTCGGTGAAAATAGGATATCGGATATTTGCCATTATTCGATTATAAAATTTTCGACTATCGGATATCAAATATCCAACTCTTCCAAATACAGATACAAATATCAGACATTATGGAATTGCACATGAACGTCATTAGTATTGAAAACTAGGTGAGGTGATTCATACATAACTTTTAAAACCTACAATATTTATAAGTTTAGGTTTAGACTCCCAGCTTCACTATTGAACAACATTTAGACAAGCCGACCTCGAGAATGGAGGAAATGTATACATTTATCTAACATATTCAAGTTAAGCATATATTAGCTTATGTGCATTTGACCTTTTGAAGCTCATTAAATTCTACGTCAATAAAAAAACTGTAGCATATAGTGTGATACTGGCAAGAAACAACATTTATCTAATATAGGTTTATCACCTCTCCTCGAGAATGACCCCATTAATCACCAACTTTCATCGAAAATGAACCCATTACTCAATAAGAGTTTGCAATGTATCTTTCACTACAAAAAAACGGTTATTTGCGACGGTATTCCGTCGGAAAATGCCCGTCGGAAATTTGGTTGTCGCAAAAACAAGAATTTGCGACGGAATTTCCGTCGGAAAACTTTTCCGACGAAATTTCGCCATTTTTCCGACTATTTGAGTTTTTGATTTGTGACGAAATTTCCGATGGACGTTAATCCGCCGGAAATTTCCGATGGACGTTAATCCATCAAAATAAAAAAAAATAAAAAAAAGGGCGGTGAGGCAGCAATAGCCACCCCACCACCTCAACAAACCCACCCCACCACCACGCCCAGACCACCACCTTACCCACAACCACGCCTAGACCCGTCCCCCACCCAGACCCACTAACCCCCAAACCCAGTCCCACAAACCCAGCCACCCACACCCACAAAACCCTCAGCCTAATTCACTCAAACCTAGACCCAAAAAACCCACCCACCCACACCCACTAACCCTCATCCAAATTCGCCCAAACCAGACCCAATAATCCACCCACCCACCCTCCCCCGGAAACCCACACACCCTCAGCCATCTCACCATCACCCAAACCCAAAACCACCAAATCAACAGTAAATCAAACCCAAATAGTCACAATCCACAAAAAACAGACGTTTTTCCACAATCCAAAATCCAAAAACAACAAAAATTCTAAAATGAAAAACANAAAAACAAAGGCTGTAAACACATACCTTCTTTATACATCAAGTAAATTTATTTTAATGGTGAAATTTGACCATGAAAACCCTAGATCTAGGGTTTTCATGGTCAAACTTCACCTTTAAAAATTGTAAAATGAAAAACAGACGTTTCATGGTCAAAGAAGCCGTGGTGGTGGTGAGAGAAAAACATAAGAAGAAAGAAGAGAAGAGGCGACGGGAGAAAGAAGGGAAAAGAAAAAAGAAATTAAGAGGGAGAAAGAAGAGCAGAAGAAAAGAAAGAAGAAAGAGAGAAGAAGAAAGGAGGAGGCAACTGCGCGAAATAAAGAAGAGAAGAAAGACNAGAAAGAGAGAAAAAGAAAGGAGGAGGCAACGGGAGAAATAAAGAAGAGAAGAAAGAAGAGGGAGAAAAAATAGGGTTGAGTAGGTTTTTATATTAGGGTTGAGTAGGTTTTTTTTTTTTTTTTCAAAATTGCGACGGAATTTGCGAGGGAAAATTCCATCGCTAATTATTTTTATCAAAAATTTTTAATTCATTCAACAGTTTTTTAAAATTCCGTCGAAAACGGGAAAATTCCGTCGCAAATTTCCGACGGAAAATTCTGTAGCTAATTATTTTCATCAAAAAATTTTATTTCATTCAACAATTTTTTTTAAATTCCGTCGTAAACAGAAAAATTCCGTCGCTAATTTCGGACGGAAAATTCCGTCGCTAATTATTCTTATCAAAATTTTTTAATTCATTCAACAATTTTTTTAAATTCCGTCGGAAACGGGAAAATTCCGTCGCAAATTTCCGATGGAAAATTCCGTCGCTAATTATTTTTATCAAAAAATTTTAATTCATTCAACAATTTTTTTAAATTCCGTCGGAAACGGGAAAATTTCATCGCTAATTTCCGACGAAAAATTCCGTCGCTAATTATTTTTATCAAAAATTTTTAATTCATTCAACAATTTTTATAAATTCTGTCGCAAATTTCCGACGGACCAAAATTCCGTCGCAAATTTGCTACGGGAATAAAATCCGTCGCAAATATCTACAATTTCCGACGGAATATTGGTCCGTCGGAAAAATTCCGTCACTAATCGACGTTTTAACTTGTAGTGTTTTCTTTCAAACACAAACTTTTGGTAAAAAAAAAAATTCAAACTTGTTGATGTACCAATTACAAGTTAGCCATGCGATTTGCTTTCGAAGAGTGAGCCATTTAGGGTTGTATAGAGTGCGTTCTGGACCGCATCAAACTGCAAGCCAGACCACAATTTTGTTGTTTGATATGGTCTATGATCCAAAATATAAGGTTTTTTTTTTTTTTGGCGGTCTAATCTAGGTTTTTAAAATTTTTGAGACCAAACCAGACTGCAAACCGCAAATAGTTGATGAGAATGTTGTCTACAAATTTTATAGTTTATCGACATTGGACCTTTACATTTATTTTAGTTATAAAGACAAACTATATTGTCGTTTGTCGTTGTGGTCTACTTGTTTGTATGATGATATCAAGGTGTATGGGCCTACTGGCTCTACAAGTTGTGGACTTCTGGACTTCTGGTCCTTAGATTGCACTTGTTGTGTATGCAAACTTATATTTGTCGTGTATGAACCATTAAGCATGCTTCCGCTCTTATACAATTATGTTTTTTAATAATTTTAAGAATGCAATTTACGTACACTAGTATTAAATACTTCTTAATCTGGTCTGTTTAAAAAATAAAACCTAAACCGCAAATTTGCAATATGATCTGGTTTATTTTTTACACCGCACCATACTGACCCACATCAAGCTCTAGACCCACTTTACCAACGGCCAACACTACACTCCTCACTTAAACAAAATAAAAATAAAAATTTCTCCCTCCCCCTTTCTCCCTCTCTCCTCTGCTACCGGTCACCGGTAACCTTCCCTCACACCAGGTAACCACCACTACTTCCTTTTCTCAATTAGGATGACGGTTTGTAACTTGATTATATTCTGATTTTTGTATTACAACTTAAATTTAGTTGCTTATGTTATTGATTATATTAAAAAAAAAAATCAGATTTTCATACATGTTTTTGAGATTATCTTGAATATTAGAATCTTTCAATTGATGTTTCCATAGTTATAATCATAGTTCTTGTGAAACAATGTTCTAATAATTGATTTATAAATTGAAAACTATAATAGACAAACTTTTGAATTTAATCAAATTATGTTTATTTTGCATAATGTTGCTGCATATTGGTTCTCTATATGCATTGCCCCTAGTGATCTTTCATTTTGGAGTAAGAACTAAATTAATTTATTTTTCATGGTTAATTGTGCAGCCTATTATTTTTAGTTGATTAATTATATTTTCAGGTTTATTAAAATTAATAAATAAGGTGTTTGAAGCATGATGTTAGGATTTTGAAACAGTAATTTGAGGAATACTTTTTTCTAATAGGTTTTCATAACTTCGAATTGAAAGGAAACTAAACGTGATTCTTTAATGCATAGAGGTAGCAATTTCACCTTCTTGAGTTTGGAAAATAGTTCGAAAAATTACATAGTAGCTTATTAACCCCCTTTAAATTTTTTGAGACTTATATTTGCTTTGTACATAAATCTTACTTAAGAATGTAAAAAGAAAAAATTCCGTCGCTAATTATTTTTATCAAAAATATTAATTCATTCAACAATTTTTTTAAATCCCGTCGGAAATAGGAAAATTCTGTCGCTAATTTCCGACGGAAAATTACGTCGCTAATTATTTTTATCAAAAACTTTTAATTCATTCAACAGTTTTTTAAAATTCTGTCGGAAATGGGAAAATTCCGTCGCAAATTTCCGACCGAAAATTCCCTTATTTTTATCAAAAATGTTAATTCATTCAACAATTTTTTTAAATTACGTCGAAAACGGGAAAATTCCGTCGCTAATATCCGATGGATAATTCCGTCGCTAATTCCGACGGAAATTGTTCTTGCGTTGCTGAAATTTTCGGTCGACCACAGTGACCAAAGACCATTCATACACTTAAGACACTGCGTTGCTGAAATTGTTCTTGCGCTGCTTGTCGATTGTATAGCATATTAGCATGACCCAAAATCGAGCAAGGAACAAACACAAGAGGCACCCCAGGCATGAAACCAACTTCTGTGGGGCAATGAATAATCAAAAAGGGAAAACATTTTTACCAGTCTTACCATTCTTATCCGTTTCATTACCTTACCTTCAAGTATTAATTCAGTCGCGAATTATTTTTAACAAAATTTTTTAATTCATTCAACAATTTTTTTAAATTCCGTCGGAAACGGGAAAATTCCGTCGCAAATTTCCGACGGACCAAAAATCCGTCGCAATTATCTACAATTTCCGACGGAATATTAGTCCATCGGAAAAATTCCGTCGCTAATCGACGTTTTTCTTGTAGTGTTTTCTTTCAAACACAAACTTTTGGTAAAAAAAAATACAAACTTGTTGATGTACCAATTACAAGTTAGCCATGCGATTTGCTTTCGAAGAGTGAGCCATTTAGGGTTGTATAGAGTGCGTTCTGGACCGCATCAAACTGCAAGCCAGACCACAATTTTGTTGTTTGATATGGTCTATGATCCAAAATGTAGGGTTTTGCCTATTGGCTCTACAAGTTGTGGACTTCTGGACTTCTGGTCCTTAGATTACACTTGTTGTGTATGGAAACTTATATTTGTCGTGTATGAACCATTAAGCATGCTTCCGCTCTTATACAGTTATGTTTTTTAATAATTTTAAGAATTGCAATTTAACCACACTAGTATTAATTACTTCTTAATCTGGTCTGTTTAAAAAACAAAACCTAAACCGCAAATTTGCAATATGATCTGGTTTATTTTTTACACCGCACCATACTGACCCACATCAAGCTCTAGACCCACTTTACCAACGGCCAACACTACACTCCTCACTTAAACAAAATAAAAATAAAAATTTCTCCCTCCCCCTTTCTCCCTCTCTCCTCTGCTACCGGTCACCGGTAACCTTCCCTCACACTAGATAACCACCACTACTTCCTTTTCTCAATTAGGATGACTGTTTGTAACTTGATTATAATCTGATTTTTGTATTACAGCATAAATTTAGTTGCTTATGTTATTGATTATATTAAAAAAAAAAAAATCAGATTTTCATACATGTTTTTGAGATTATTTTGAATATTAGAATCTTTCAATTGATGTTTCCATAGTTATAATCATAGTTCTTGTTAAACAATGTTATAATAATTGATTTATATATTGAAAACTATAATAGAAAAGCTTTTGAATTTAATCAAATTATGTTTATTTAGCATAATGTTGCTGCATATTGGTTTTCTATATGCATTGCCCCCAGTAATTTTTCATTTTGGAGTAAGAACTAAATTAATTTATTTTTCATGGTTAATTGTGCAGCCTATTATTTTTAGTTGATTAATTATATTTTCAGGTTTATTAAAATTAATAAATGAGGTGTTTGAAGCATGATGCTAGGATTTTGAAACAGTAATTTGAGGAATACTTTTTTCTGATAGATTTTCGCAACTTCGAATTGAAAGGAAACTAAACGTGATTCTTTAATGCATAGAGGTAGCAATTTCACCTTCTTGAGTTAGGAAAATAGTTCGAAAAATTACATAGTAGCTTATTAACCCCCTTTAAATTTTTTGAGACTTATATTGGCTTTGTACATAAATCTTACTTAAGAATGTAAAAAGAAAAAAAATTATTAAAATATCTATATGGAGATACGTAATTGATTATATTGAAATAATTTTACTATCTCCGTGACTAACTCGAGTAATGCAACAAACTTTTTTTAGCACTCACAAAGTCACAATAACACGCTTTTGTTGCATTTATTGTGTATTTGTGTTACAAAGGTAGTGTAAGTTTATCATCACTATTAGGAATGTATGTTTGTAATGGTATAACTAGCTTTGGTTCTCGGGCGTTGCCCTTAATCATTTGATAAAATTTCATTTCAAGATTTTTTTCATTTGTTTTGCCTTTTTCATCAAAATATAAAATATTGTAATTATATATTAATTTAACTTAATTTTGTAACAAACTGAAACGTTAAGTGAACAAATAGGAGTATTATTATGAGATATTTACAGTAGGTAACCATGAAATATTTTATAATTACGATACAAAAGTTTCAAATAATTGCGAATATAATGTGAGTTTAATATGTTTATTGATAAAGAAATAAAATATAGTTTTTACATTTGAACTGGTGAAGACATGATTTCAAAAAAAAAAAAAATTAATTGGTCCAAATAAAAGATCAATTGTGATATTGACAAGGAGATGAAATGAACATTAAATTATCATAAAAAATATGTTCATTATTATCTTTTTTCACATATTTTATTTATCAACGTAGAAAAGGAATTATTAATTTTAGTGAGTTATTACTTTTTATGATATACATGTTATAATAGTTTTGTTGTGGAAAAATTGACAATAGCAAATAGCTTAATTGGTAAATAAGATGTCATGTCATCGATTCTCATTAAGAAAAAGGTGATTGATTATACATATTTTCTAGTATCATAAGGGAGAGGGACAATCTGCTTCTCTTTCAGTATAGTATAATGATTGATTGATTCCAAAAACGTGAACAATTTTCGACTTCTTACACCTTTTCCTAATTGGTTTAGCAACAAAAAATGAATTCTGTGGTGTTTACTTCATCGTATGTACCTCATTCTTGTTTTACCAAGGTTAGTTTTGATACCCTTTTATCGTATTTAGTTTTGTTCAGTGTTTAATTTCAATACTCTTTGATTGCGACTTTTAATGGTGTTTTGAAAACGATTATAGAACAAAGCAAAAGTCGGAAATTTTAGCAAATTTTATGTTCGTAGCTCAGTTGCTTCTGCCCCAAAGAACTTACAATCATCTCAGAATGTAAATTTGCAGAAAAGTGTTCAAATTGGTGTTCTTGGTGCTAGTGGCTACACTGGCTCAGAGGTTTGATTTCCTATTAAATTTAAATCTTGAGTTTATGTCTTGAATCAAATTTTTGATTCACCACATTTTGTTGCACAATTTAATTTGGACATTTTGTTCGTTGTCTTCAAGTTTAAAGACGTAGATAGGATTTGTCATTGGTGTATACTGTGTTAATAGATCTAATGACCATTTGTAGAAAGTATTACGCTTCCTTTTGTTGATGAATTTCACAATTTGTTTGGAATTCTAGTCTCCAATTTGTTTGGTTTTTTTTTTTTGAAATATTAGTAACGTTAGGTCGGCAAAGGGAGTAAAATATGCAATGATTGGGAAAAGATCAAATTTTAATTTGGGGATATGAATACAAAAGAACAAGGATAGATATCAAACTGCTTAGAGTTTATTGAAGCACTATCTGACCTTTCCATGATGATTGGGTTCCTTTTCTTTCCCTTGTTGACCTTAAATACGATGTTTAATCAAGTGGGGGTCATGCATACACCTTAAACTGGTTACAAAATTCATGCAGTATGCGTTTATTTGGTTTCCCACCAAATTGCCTTGTTGTTTCAGGCTCTTAATACTTCATGACCTTTATTGTGTTTTAGGCTGTCTTTTAACTTGAATATGGATAGAACTTGTTGTGCTATAGGTATTAAGTGTTTCATTTAAAATTGAGATTAGTGTGTTACTAATCATTTTCCGCTCATTTCTATTTTAGATTGTTCGTTTACTCGCTAATCACCCATACTTCGGCATCACTTTGATGACTGCTGATAGGAAGGCTGGTCAATCAATTGCATCAGTATTTCCTCATCTGGTCACCCAAGTATGACATCTTTGTACCTTTTCTTGTGTCTAATATGTTTGGTGTGCTTTAGTTTTGATTGGAATTGCTGAAACTGGTCATTTCATTTGCAGGACTTGCCGAATCTGGTTGCTGTAAATGATGCAGACTTTTCAAATGTTGATGCTGTCTTTTGTTGTTTGCCTCATGGCACAACTCAGGTAATTTCTGCCTCAATAAGATCCTATAAAGTTCAAGTGGGCATATTCATTACTGCTAACACCATTTTAAACTTGCTACCAGTGCAACAGCAATTTAGGCACATAAATCATCAAGTTTGTGTTTTCAAGCTAATTTTCTTCATTGAATTGTAATTAAGGTGACACCCTTTTTATCTTTTGTTCATCTCCTTTTCTCAGGATATAATTAAGGCTCTTCCGAGTTGGCTAAAAGTAGTGGATCTTTCTGCTGTATGTGTCCATTGCCATTGCTAATACAATATTTAATTTATAAATTCCGTATTTTTTACTAGTATGTGGTAGAGTTAGAAATTTACTGCTTGATATCATTGAGGATGTTTGTGCAGGATTTCCGACTGCGAGATACTTCGGAATATGAGGAATGGTATGGTCAACCTCACAGAGCACCAGGATTACAGGCATGTCAGTTACATTGTGGTACTAGAAAATTTGTTTGTAATGTTTTTGTTGACGTTGCCGTATTCTGGATTACCCATGCCACGTTCATGTACTGTGTTATAAGATATTTCTTGTTCAAACTCTTTTGATGTGAAGTCCTTCAGACAAACATTTGATCAGCTAAAAATAATTTGATGACTTAGGTCATAAAGCATCATACGGCGTTTTAGTGCTAAAATCAATTATATGAATGTGTTGTATCTTGAACTCTTTATATTTTATTTCATGCAATGTTTATAGTTGTAGATTGTAATTTCCTAAGCTAGCTAGTAAAGGTTATCCTCAGATCCTTCAAAAAAAATCATCTCTTAATAACTAAGTTTCAACATGTCTTTATTCTTTATTAATTCTATGTAATTCCCTTAATTTACCTTTTTTTGCATTTCTCATCCATGCATCCAGGATCAAATACTGCCTTCTGTCTCTCTCTCTCAAAACTTGTTTGTTATGCTGCCTCCAGGAAGAAGCTGTGTATGGGTTGACGGAGATATTAAGAAAGGAAATTCAGAATGCTCGGCTAGTTGCTAACCCTGGATGTTATCCAACGTCGATTCAGCTCCCACTTGTTCCCTTGTTAAAGGTTAGTTTTTCCTCCTATTGCTTCTAGTAATTTGATTGTACCTTATTGATGAGTTGTCTCATGCTTTGTTTTGTTGGTTGTAAATTAGATTTGAGCAATAAGGAATATAGATCTATGTGGCATTAATTTTTCCCCTCTGAATACTTTTGTGCCTCATTATTAATCAATGTATACTAAGCAGATTGACAAAGATTGATTTGCACAGAAACAGTGAGGGAGCATGTTTGACTCTAGGTGGAGTTTAGGATATTACAGTCATCATATCAGCACTTAAATGTGTTAAAACAACTTATGCAATAGATTCATAAATTAATGAAGGGAGTAAATTTCATCGTTGGGAGGTAGCTATAGATTTAGTTTGTGCTGGGAATTTTTTCTCAATCTACCCCTCTCTCATCTTTTGGGGGTTAAGTTTTGAGGTGAAGCGGATACTCTATCCCTTGGAAGATTTAGGGGTGATGGTTGATAAACAATTGTTATCACCAATCGTTCATGCCTCATAAACTTTATCACTTCTTCTCTTAGTTGTGGAGGAGGTGAATGAGAAGTATGGGTGGGGATTCGACGATGATTAATAGTTATTGGAACTCTCTATTTGCTATCCTGAGCAAATACAATGTGGTTTCTCTCTCTGATAGCAAGGATACAATCTCACCGTTTTCCTGACTATTCCTGTCTTTTTGAATAGTTCAGGTTAATTTATGGAGTTTTGATAGGGAGGCTGTCCTTCTAAGGCTCTTAATCACATAGTTTTTTTGGCCCTTTGACTCGCAGGCTGGTCTTATAAAGCACACTAACATAATTATTGATGCAAAGTCTGGTGTGAGTGGGGCAGGTTAGTATAATTCTTTATAAACCAGTTTTTGTATTTTACAAGTATTCTGTTTCGCTTTGTTAGAGATTTTTTTTTTTTTTTTTTTTTTTTTTTTTGGGTNTTTTTTTTTTTTTTTTTTTTGTAGGACGTGGTGCAAAGGAGGCTAATTTATATACTGAAGTAGCTGAAGGAATTCATGCATATGGTGTTACTAGACATCGTCATGGTCAGTATTTGATGCTCATCAACATTTTTAGGTCTTTTATTATGAGTGGAATATCCTGAATCTCTTGTTGGAGGCATTGTTGTTTTTGTACATCCTTTTGCTTTAGAAGATAAATCAATACTTACTGTTGTCATCAACCTACTGTATCTAGTATATGACTATCTGTTATTATTAGTTAGTGTACGTAATATTTTTATAACTTCTACTGTAAAGTTTGTATCTCTCAGAAAGCAGTGTCCTCAATTGAATAAGAGTACAAGCCATTAACTTTGTACTTATGTTCAGTTCCTGAGATAGAACAAGGGCTCTCAGATGTTGCAGGGTCAAAAATAACAGTCAGCTTCACTCCACACTTGATGCCAATGGTAATGGTAGCTTAAAAATGTAAGCTTTTGCTTTCCTGCATCGACTTTTCTTGCTTGGAAATGTAAGCTTTTGATATCCTGCAGAGCCGAGGTATGCAATCAACCATATATGTTGAAATGGCTTCTGGAGTGACAGTTGATGATCTGTATGAACACTTAAAAATGTTCTCTGAGGTACTCCTTGACATGTTAATGGTATATTGATGTATAGTAACTGCCTGCCAGCTGTTAACTTAACATACAGTTTCAGTTTCTTTGCTATTTGAGCTGATTCCTCTCTTCTCTTTGCTATGGCATGGAATTTGGTTTATTCTTAGTCTTATCGCTGCTTACTGTTACTATTTATTTTCTTGCAGAAAGAAGAGTTTGTTTTTCTGTTAGAGAAAGGCGTTGTTCCACACACACGTAATGTTCGTGGTTCGAATTACTGTTATATGAATGTCTTTCCTGACAGAATTCCAGGGAGAGCAATAATAATATCAGTTGTATGTCTCCTAACACTCAAAATGTCTTGATTGTTCTTTCATTGCCGAGTAGATGCCTTCTATATAGTGTTTAGCTCAATTTTTTCTTGTTGATTTTTTTATTTATGAGATTTTGAATTCGGCAGAATTTTTGTTAGGTTATCATTGATGACTGCTGGATCTATGTCCCCTGCATGTCCTCCATAGGTTTTGACTTTTGCTAATTTGTCATGCAGATTGACAATCTTGTGAAGGGAGCCTCTGGTCAAGCTGTACAGAATCTTAACTTAATGTTGGGATACCCAGAGAATACAGGGCTACTCTATCAGCCTCTCTTTCCCTAGGTATCTACGCCGATGTCTTGATTCTTGGTATTTAGCATGCCATATAACCCATATAAGAAGAATACACCTTTACGTTGCAATTGAGGCTGATATTTAATTTGGATTTAAGCACATTTCTTGATTGATAGCTTGCCTTTTAGGATAGCTGTTAGCGTACTGTCATCTCCTGCAAAACTTACAAACTGGCTACGGTCTTTTGGCATTCAAATGTCACTAAAAACCCAGTATTAGAGCCTTTTGGGATTGTGAACTGCATTTATGTCGATTTGTTGTCCAAATGAATGTCCGTAGAGTCATGATTTAATCCTACAGCTGAAAACATGGAAATACTTACTGAATTTTTCATTCAATGTTACAGGAAGGCCAGTCTGTTTCAGTTGTCAATTGTGTTGAATTTTTTTGAGCAATTTTCAGCCCGT
This sequence comes from Suaeda aralocaspica, assembly GCA_016808085.1. Classification (NCBI taxonomy): domain Eukaryota; kingdom Viridiplantae; phylum Streptophyta; class Magnoliopsida; order Caryophyllales; family Amaranthaceae; genus Suaeda; species Suaeda aralocaspica. The sequence continues at coordinate 228,632 of PYUH01000595.1, read as the reverse complement.
GAACATCTTCGATGATGATGATAACATCTTGTACCCTGCTGCAAAATTCTTATTTCCTTAAAATTCTCACCTTTGGGAGAAGCTCAAGATGTGATGTTATTTGTCTTTTGGTGGCCGCTTAACTAAATTAGAAAAGTAAAAGAAAGTGTAACATAGCGACCATTTGTCACAGCTCCAGTGAGATTTTGGCATATATATTTGGCGTGAGCCTGGTCTAACCTGGGTGTGATGTGCACATGTTTGCCATTCCCCTTGCTATTACGCTTTGTTGTAATTTGATCGTGTGTAATTTAGTCATTTGACTCCCGTATGGCCAAATGTGTATGTTAAATTTTCCATTGCTAAATAAACATGAAACTTTGGCTTCCAATTTTTCTTTGTCAAGTTAAACTTTAGATTGTGAAATAAATGAGCAAATCTGACCCTATGGCATAAAGACTTTGCCTAGGTTTTGCCAGAAATTCATCCAGATCTTTACATCTCAAAGCGTGCACCTCTTTGAAATTGTTTTAATACTTTGCTTTTTGTTGTGTTGATGTGCTTCCTCCTGAGTCATTTCTCTCAATCTTCCTCACTTGAACAACACTATGGCGAGTTGCTAGTATCGGCGTAGGTTGGGGAGTCGTCTTTAGGTCTAGCTTTTGATGTAATCTAGCTTCACCTAATGCCCGAGCCTCTGCCTCTCAAAAGAAATTAAAGGAGCTCATCTTGAGGAAGGTAAAGTAGAAGACATGTAGGAGGAAGGCCAAGGTATGTGTTTGCACCATTAAAATAAAGCAGAATCAGAATGGAAGACTGGAGTGATGGTACAAGGAGTTGGTGGGTGATGGGCGAAGCTTCTCTGTCCACCACACCTTGTGTAGGATGTCAAGTGGAAATAACATCTATAAACAAAGATTATGCCACCATTAGGAATACAGCACATTAACCAGACATCGCCCAAGGCACGTCGTGCATTAGGAGCAAACAATGAAGAGGTCAACTAGTGAACAATTCAATGCACAAACACAGAGCCCGTCAACCACAGTGACCAAAGACCATTCATACACTTAAGACACTGCGTTGCTGAAATTGTTCTTGCGCTGCTTGTCGATTGTATAGCATATTAGCATGACCCAAAATCGAGCAAGGAACAAACACAAGAGGCACCCCAGGCATGAAACCAACTTCTGTGGGGCAATGAATAATCAAAAAGGGAAAACATTTTTACCAGTCTTACCATTCTTATCCGTTTCATTACCTTACCTTCAAGTATATGATGTTCAGCTCCCGCTCTGTAGGGGACTTCCACGGTTTATCAGTAACTCTGATTCTAGAACGATAGCTTGTTGGCATAGAATCACTTGATTATTATCCTCTCAGCAGACTCTAGTTGCGATGTGTTGTAGGCATAGATCCGCTTAGTAAGCTCTCAATAGCCTCCGTAGATGCTCCTAAATTAATGGTGCAAACGCAATAAATAAAAAGTGAAACCTAAGTTGACTCTCCGATCCACCCTGTCTAACAAGTTGTCATAGTACCGCTTAATAAGCCGCACACAACCTTCTTTGCTAGCATCCCAACTGATAACTCCTCGGCTTCATACTTTTCCATTTTAGCCGTGGCAATGGCTAAGGCAAACAGCATAGTATGTATGGAGCAAAGCTAAACGTTTATTGCTGAAGTTTGGTAACAAATCAGGCTTTGGTTTCTCAATTACACATAAATTTTATGTTGTTTTGAGATAAAATAAAGCTTTATTGTATGTACTTCATATTCAAAGAGCATAAACCTACTTGTTTCTAGGCTATGCCAATTTGCATAATTGCATATGCTTTCATTTTTTATTTGAAAGTGAGAACCGATGAACAACACATACAAATTATTATTCTTATCTAATACACATTAGTATGGAACAGTGCGCCTATGTTCTTTTATCAATGCAATTTGCAAGTGACACAAAAAATTTTAGGAGCTTTTACCTTATGCTATGGAGATCATATAGATAATGAGAAATACTACCTTCAACAAAATAAAACGAAGGGAGTAATATCCAACAAGGAAACAATAAAAAGACCTCCACTAATATGCTACAACTATGGTAATCATGAAAGAACAAAGAAAATATACTGTAATTGGATTACAAGCATACAACTTTAATTATTTCAGTGAAATAATAATGTAAACTTATTGATGAATCTTTACAGTAACAAAACATTGAAATAAATCTAACACTAAACCATGTCTCAAGGATTGTTTTAGTTCTTTTGAACCAACAACTGGTCAATTTAAAAGAGGGAAAAAGAGTGTAACAAGTAACCAATTTTATATAAGTATATACAGTAGCTCACCAAGACAAAGGAATCTCTAAATTCTTGAAGGATTAGAAAATCAGGAGCTGTAAATATTCCAACAAAGTACAAGACCATCATACCTCCCAACAATTACAAGACCTGCCTACACATCTGTGATGGAACACGAGATGGAGTGCACCCGAAAAACCTGAGGATATTGATCCAACTACAACCACAACCACGACCACAAGTCCACTACCACATATCCTCCATGCATAAATACAATTTTCTAGAACTGTACACGCTATTGTGCCACTTCAACACTATATATACATTCAAGAACCTGAATTACAATATTTCATATCTGCCCTACACACATTTTCACCTAGCTCTGAATGAGCGGTTAAACGGGTTCTTCTTTATCAAGGAAAATCATGGTAACTGGTAAGTATGACTGCCTCAGGGATTGTGCTGCTGCTATGGCGGCAGACTGGCAGTCTATATATCAAAGAACAAAGTTGACCTATAACACTAATAGCTAAAGCTCCGATTTTACTGACCGAAAGTTGCACCGCTAATTTTGGCATGCCAAACAGCAAAGTTGATAGGTATAGGCATCATGAGGCAATTGACCAAACACCATCTTGATAAACAAATGGCAGGTCAAATTTCCCAAATTGAATTGCAAAAGATGACTGCCGGAAAATTGAACAAAAATTCTGTGACTTTTAAGCACTAAATACCCAGATGATCTGCATTTCAAGAAATAAAAGATATAAGCTTTCATTCATTACATCAATACACAAATTTTCATCATATTTGAGTACAATATAAGATATCATGCATCAAGATTTTGAGATAGCACCTACTATGAAGTATATTAATTATTCATAAATTCTAGAGTTAACATTCTTCATTCAAAGTCTGAGATACAAAACTAGGTACAAAACTGACTTAATAAGCTGACATTCATTGAAGTCTATAGTCCATAATCCAAATCATCTCGATCAAAATAATAATAATAATAATAATAATAATAAATAAATAAATAAATAAATAAATAACAAAAATAACATAAAGCATATTTACCGAAAAGGAAAGCGCAAACTTCACTCATTATGCCACTTATCAATCAGCACAAATTGGTTGAGTTATCCAAGGTACAAAACCAACACTTAGGGGAATTTAAGTCAAAAAATAATTTTTGATTTTACAAGATACTAGATTTAGCCCCTTTAAACAGTATAAAAGACATGGACAAGAAATAATGATAAGGACAAAAATTCAAGGCACACAACTACCTCCATCACGCATCAGCGGAACATACATTTATTTTACTTTTTTGCAAACTATCAAATTCAAGTTCAGTAAATAGACCTATAAAATTCAACAAAACAAAATGCACTCGGACACTAGTAACAAAACTTGGCGACTTAAGTGCATAGTGCAGCACACGCCATAATAATCCTTTTTCATTAATGGGGAGAGCAGCAAAGAAGCCTAAGGTAACAAAAGCAATACCTTCTCTTAATTTAAATATCTAGGTCTTCCTGCTCTCCTTGCAAGAAGGTGGAAAGGTGCTTTTCTAATCTATATCATCCAACGATAGGTGAAAAATGAAGATGAAATCAATATACTTTGCCAACCTTCCAGCAAAGAACCAAGCTTCCGGCTTACACTTGGAAGTAAACAAAACAAAGCTTCCCAATTTCTTTCTTCTAAACACTCTGTTCCCTCCCTCACTTATAGTGTTGCAAAATACATGACAGCAATGCATGAATATAAGCAAACAGCTCATATCTACAAAATGACCTAAAAATGATAACATATAAGAAGCTCAGAAACTTCTCAGCTATAGTTGGTGAGAGATAACTACTTAAAGTCACTAAAAAGTATTAGCCCTATGTATACAAAACCCAACATAAATCAATAACAATTTAATAGAAGAGAATACAATCTAATAGAAGAGATTTGATATGTCATGTCTCATTTAATAATTAACATAAATTTCATCTATACTTTTTCAATTCCTACATTTCCTTACTTCGGAAGTTTCATCTTCATTGCAACATTATAATATTTGGTAACTTAATATGGGTGGCATGATGAGCATATCACCTTTAAATCACAAACAGACACCAACATTTACGTTACACCACTACCACTCCCCCCCCCCCCCCCCCCCCCT
>PYUH01000595.1:197818-212678 GCA_016808085.1 Suaeda aralocaspica | reverse complement strand
TTTTTTTTTTTTTTTTTAGTTTTGAAGTGGTGTTGAGTATGATGATGCCATGAAAAGGAGTGAAAGAGAGATGGGTTGAAAAGAGAGAGGAGGATGAATGAATGGAATGGAATGGAATGAGTTTGATTGAAGAAATGGTTTATATATAAGCATTAAATATATTTTACAAAACGCGTGAAGTTGGATGTATCTATATAAGTAAACGCGTGAAGTTGGATGTATCTATATAAAAAAACGTGAATGGTTAGATGTACATGGAGAGGATGCGTTGAATGAACGCTACTACACAAGAATAATGAGTCATGATGCTTGCAACTTGTTGAGGTCTTTATTTGTTACTATAGATTAGTTTGATGATATCCTCTGATTTGTGTTTTCATGTGAGCGTGAAGTTTATGAGAAGGTCTTGGTTAAAACCATTGACTTTTCCACGTAGATCTAATGTATAGCTTCAGTAACAATTTCAAAGCCAAAATCCCTATAAGGAAGTTTTGGTAGAAAATTTACTCGCTTCGTTTTTTTAGACGTAACATGTTAACTTTGGATCAAATCATATCAAAGATATGTTCGTATCGGATAGAGATTGGATATGATCAAATTGGTTTCGGATGAGATTTGAACCAAATCTGATTCGGATTGGTCGATATTCGAATCGAACACCTTTTGTTTCAAATGAGCTTCAGACCAAATTTTTGGATCGGAACCGGACTCGGATCGGTCCATTTTTGGATTTCAGACTAAGGTTCGGACCTTCCATTTCAAATTGGATTCAAAATCGTATTGGATATTTCAGATCGAATTTTCAGATTTGGACCAACTTTGCTAAGTCTAAACTTGACTATTGACACAACTATCATACACCTATCAAAAATAACCAACAACTCTAACTAATGTAGCTAGGGAAGTAGGGATCGAATTCTTAGGGAAGCTATTAAATTCTATTAGTTCTAAAAAGTAAAACCATGTAAGGGGCCTTGGTTGAGGTTTTAGACTAATTAACTAACTAGCTATGGAAATAATGGGGAAAATACCGGATTAGACTCAAATTACTAAAACCTAGGCAATCGATTCACCAAGAACAAATATGAAGTAATTAAGCAGAAACAACTAATTGCACTAAATTCATTAAATTAGGGCTCACTAATTCTCTAGGATTTAGACTCCCTCAAAACTCCTCTAGCAGTTCCCGCTCTTGCCTAGACTCGTTTTACCTATTATTTGGTGGCCAATTGTGGTCACTCAGCATCAATTTTGACAGTTACCTAATTCACAATTAAATCTGCAGACAATTTAATTGCAACTTATAGGAGTTTAAGTGTTAATAGAGAACTAATTAATTGATACTAAACTATTCCATTAACAAGTTCAAGGATCCGCTAAATAATTGCAAAAAGTAGAACAAATTGAATGAAGAAATTCATAATTAAACTAAATAAACAATTAACAAATAAATAAATTAATATGAACAATCAACAAAACTAATTATCAAAAGTAAATAAACTAAACAATAAGTTAATTAAACATGAACTAATTAAATTAATTGCAAAATAAAGAGCAAAGAAAACTACCCTGAAAGAAATTGAAATTAAATTGAATTGAACTTGAGAATCCACAAAAACAAAACCTAAAACTAATCTAGAGAGAGAATGGTAATTAAGACTTAATTGTGTTTAGAAAAGTGAAAAGTATAATGAAATAGCCTAAGTGAGACCGATTGGTAATTAAGACCTAGTTGTGTTTAGAAAAGTGAAAAGTATAATGAAATAGCCTAAGAAAGAGAAGCCTCATGAAACGTGCCTAATATACCCAACAATTGGGTTTTTATAATTTAAAATGAAAAATACGAGGTCCGCAGCAAAACTAACCCCGCGCGGATGCACGCCGCATAATGTGCGCGCACACGTCCCCGATTCTCAGATTCTTATTAGTCTGCCCTGGCACGGCCTTGCTGTGCGGGCGCACGCTATCGTTGGCCTAGTTTCGCAGGATTGTTTTGAAACCACTATTACTTTTGCTACAGAATGTTCCACGAGGCGTACGACCTACCATTAGAAAGATATTTGAGTCTGCTTTCCAATGCAACAAGAATCACATTATAGAGTGAGATATAATCAAAACAGTAAGCAGTAATCAACCATCATCACATATAAACTTCCCAATTCTTCAATTTCACTTCTTCTCTTCCTCCAACTTATCATGTGAGGCATCAAACTTATTCCAATGAGTTATGAGTTCCCGTGCCTTTTCAAGTGCTGAATTTAGGTCACGAAATCAATCGAAAATTAGTCGTATCCTACAAATCATTATAAAACCACACAAAACACTAAAAGAACACTATTAACATAAAATTTGGCTCAAATGAACTCATTTAGTCCATAAATCATTAGGAAATTAGGGAGAAAATAAATATTAGACACTATAGGTTGATAATTTATCCCTAGTAAGACAACGAGCTCACAAGAGCAAATTACATATAGTAGTAGAACCAACGCTTGAGAGACAACGAACTAATACAACATTTACCATATGTGATGATTGATTTTCTTGATTGTTGGGGGAGTTCTAGAGTGTGAATAGGGGCAAACTATTAGAAGTATGTCCTTCAAAATTAAAAAAAAATGCACAACCCTAAGTAATACTTTATATATAATCGAAATTGACTTCGATTAGTTAGTTTAATAAGTTATCAATATACATGTATAGCTGAAAATAGCTATTGATTAGTAAATTAACAATGCAATTAGGCTTACGACTTACTTTGAACTAGTCCCATAGAGTTGCACATAAAAATGGATCGAACCAATTTAAACGATTGACAACCCATGTATACATGTAAAAGTGGGCCTATTTTTAAGAGGAGTAATTGAGGAAGATTTCGTTTGCCTAATTAGGTTTAGGTATGATATTATTTTTAATGAAAAATTGTCGAAAAACCCCTTACAATGTCATGAATTTGAGAATATACACCAACAACTTCGTTGATCTAATTTAAATACCTCAAGTTTGTAAAATTTTGTAAAACGATCAACACTAGGGTTGTGCAAAACCAGATTCCGTGAATTTTTCCGATCCGGAATAGAAAAATCTTATTTCGTATCCGTACCGAAAAACCGAAATTCCAGAATTCCGGATCAGAAAATCGGAATTTCGGATCCGGATTTTTTAAAATCAAATCTCTTCTAAGTATTTCATTATTATTTTAAAAAAGTTGGAACAGAAAACCAGATATCGGGTTTTCTGATTTTTGTTTTCCTTAAAAACCCAGAATCTGAATTTTCCAACTCCCATTCCGGTTCCATCCGCTATCCAGTTTATAAAACCTAATACCCGGTCCATTTTTTCCGATTTTAAAGAATCGGACCGGATATCCGGATTTTCGGAATAGAAATTCAGAATCGTAATTTTTTGCACACCCCTTCAGCACCAATTTACAAATTCTGTCAGTGTGTGCCCATTCCCTTCATATTGTTTGTGGAAATGACTATTTTGTCCTCAATTTAAGTTGATAAAATTTTTAAAAGCCTTTTCATTTATTATTTAATTTTCTTTATCTCACTTTCTTCATTCTTTAACTCCATCAAATCATCAATATTGTAATTAATATACCATTTCGGCTATTTACACTATCAAATCATCAATACTGTTACATTGAGCATGTTGCCTTCTTATTTCTCAATCTAGGTAGCTGCAAATTTACTCATACTCTCTTGCTCATAAAATTCCTTAATCCACAAATTTTCATCTCAATTTCATAACCCCTTCATTCCAATCAAATCTCCATTTCATTGTCATCTGACTCAATTTAATTATCAAACTAGTAATTTAGCACAGGTGATGCCCCGGGTCGATCTCAAAATATCAAATACTCCCTTTGTATCTTTTTACTTGCTACATTAGGGTTTTCGACACCAGTTATAGTGTAACTTTGGCTCACTTTGGTGCTTTATACGTAAAGAAAAATATAGCCATATGGAATCTTGTTTAATCCGTTTCAATGTAAACTTTCCAAATATATACTTTTTATAATTTATTGAAATATATAACTCGAGATAATAATTTTTAAAATTGTTTATTGGAAAATGTGAAAAAGTAGATGTAGCAAGTAAAAAAAGACGAAGGTAATATGTTATTATTCATAAATTTTTATAATCTATTTTATAATCTTTTTGTAATTAATTGGCTCATGCAAAATTGATAAAGATTATGTTTCCATGATAAGTTTGTCTTTAAAAAAAATTTCACTTTTTTCGAATGAAAATAACCATTATCGGGCACTTGAGATAAGGAGATGTGTTAATAGTAGTATCTTATCATGATTCTTAGAGATTAACATATTTGTGCATATATATACTTTTAGTTACATGTCCTCATGTAACTATAACTCTTTATTATATTTTATTTTGAACAATTAATCAACAAAAACAAAGTGGATTAATGGTTGTGTATTTACATTCCATTTGAAAGCTCACGAGTTTAAATCTTAATGGCTACATGTTGCTTTCATTCGTAATTTTTGGCGAGAGGTTGCCAAGTGGCACAATGCAGGTGAATGTTGGGGGCGACCACATGTTGCTTTCATTCTTAATTATTGGCGGGAGGTTGCCATGTGGCACAATATAGGTGAATATTGGGGGGCTTGCGTGACGCATCGACATTCTCCGAAACGCATTTTAATATATTATATAGACTTCCCCTAGTTCGTTGATTAAGACCCTAACTCAACCCTCCAAAATTAATTATTCAACCATTTAAACAAATTAAATACATCAAATAATTTATTTAAATCGATCATCTTACTCAATTCATCACTATTTTCCTCCAAATCACGCATAAATTTACCAAAAGTCATAATTTAATCCCCCAAAATCATAAATTCAAATTCTACCATCCAACACTCAAAATCCAGATTTTACATTTTACATTACATTATGTTAATGTTATAGCATTGTATTGATGGACGAATAAAAGAAAGTAAAAAAAAAAATAAATAAATAAAAAGAAATTAATGTCGCGAACAATTAAAAATTTACAGCAACATAATGTTGGAAATTCTAAGTGTGAAAATTAAATGAGAGAATGTGAAGAGTTTTTATTGAAAGTCATGCTATCCCACATTGGAGGAAAATGAGGAGTCTCATGGGTTTATATATGTAATAATATTATTAACTCCAAAAAACTTTAATGCTAGGTGGATTTTGGGCTTAACACTTCACACACACACGCGAGTCGGGCCGACCTTGGGCCTTGGGTCTTGGGAATGCGATGAGCGGTGTACGTGTATGGGTTGGGCGTTGGGCCTTCTATCTTTTTATTGAAAATTCGTTCTTTGGAATTTTGTTATGTATTACAATATTTACATTTGAGGGCTTCCGGAGTTAGTTCTTCAAACAGTCATATATTTATGGATGTAGCCATTGGTAATTAAATCCGTACTCAATAATGTTAATTCCCCATTGGATTCTTTTCAGTATTCAATACCTTAGATTGCAGCCCGTTGGAGTCTCTCGATCTTCTCTATTCATATAAATACCTCACTTCAGAATTCGGAAAATACACAACACAAATTACATCTTATGTTTTCTTCTCAAAATAGAAACACTTCATCTTCTGGTTTTGAGCAGTAATTTGAGTTCAAGTCGGAATTTATGAGTGCGCAAAGATTCCGGCGCCATGCAAATCCTGGAGGGTGACCGCACTGTTTCTACTTCACTGGGGTAGCGCCGAATAGTCTTTTAGGACAATGGTCCACCACGACCCACGTCAATTTTGTTCTAACTCACGCTTCAAAAGATAAGTTTATATTACCTTATATTTCTAACACATAAAACATTAAAAAAGAGAGGATATGAGATGAGATGGGAGGAATAAGACACATGAACCAGATTTAGGAGAGACAATGAGAGAGATATTAAATAAAAAAAAAATAATTGAAAGAGAAGTGGTTATTTAGAGAGAGAATAAATTAAATAGAGGGCGTAAACATAATTTTAACAAGTTAAATGGTGCGAAGTAAACAAGTGGGCCCCTTTGATAGATTTATTAATAGAATACGTTAGTGTGTGCTAATTTACAAATTTTTACAAATATGAGGTATTTAAATTAAATAAACGAAGTTGTAGGTGTTTATTTTCAAAAACATAACACCTTAAGGAGTTTTCACACTACAAGAAAACGAGCATTTTGCGACGAAATATTGGTGACGGAACATAAATCTGTCACAAATTTGCTTATTTGTGACGATATATTTGTAACACCCTAGAATTTCCTAACTATCCTTCTTTAGAATTTCCAGATATATAATATAAATATAATAAAGAATAATATTATTAAAGCTCCTAATTAACTAGGAAAAACCGAAGTATTACCGCCATCGTGATAACGGCTAAGGCTTTATCAAAGTACTACATCGGAAGACTTTAAAAACCAAAACCAAATTAAAACTTGAAATAATCTAAAAAGCAAACCAAAGTCAACCAAAATAAATCTTTATTACACTTTGGAACCGTCTTAACGGCCCTTCAAAACCAAATAACTTTGAACTTCAGAAACCAAAAGTCAACATCAATAAATAAATAACTGACAAGCCCACAAAACTAAGAAAAATATAATGCGAGCGCTCACACTCTAACCCTGCATGATTGTCTATGCCTACCTATACCTGTAGATTTCTCTTATTCTAGACAACTACTTGCCATCAAAATGGGTCATTGTAGGGCCAAGTCCAAGACAAAGCCATGCACACAAACACATACACAATCAACAAAGCTGAGTGCATAAATACTATAGTCTATCCAAAACATGATTAATATTAAAGTAAGGGAAAAGTATAACACACATACTTCTTACCATTGACATCTCTTCACCTGTGCATAGACTTAACTCATATAAATTAATTACTATAATTAAACTTTGGATTTCGCATCGAACGGGTTTCCTTTCCTTTAAAATCGCCCTATTGGGCACCAACTTGGGTGCAACTCCAAGAAAGTATTACCTATGTCACATATAGTGACGGAATTCCAGCGTATTGAAAATATAAAAGAGTACAACGTATTGTACCCTAATTAGAAGTTACAGTGAACACCCATAACTCCCCCCATTTTTCATACTCAAGGTATATATGTTCCAAGAGTTTTGGTGCGAATCATCTTTCACTTTACGTGAATAACCGGTTTAACAATATTATGACTCACAAACAACAACACATAGAAGCATGCATAGAATCAAGCAAAACCATATTAATTATCTTGGATTTAAAGTGATTCTAAAAATAATCTTGTGTGTCCTTAGCTTTAATTAAACTAAACTTCATTTACCACACATTAACTGTGAGTGGCTAACTATTTGTCTTTCTTGTCTACATATTAAACTGTGAGTGGCTATATAAATATTTGCTCATTAAACTTCTATTAAAATGTGAAATAAAAATCACTAACTACCTTTCTTGTTGATTAAGTAACTAATCAACTCAACTAACTTTCTTTTTCTTCTTTATTAACTATTAGCCAACTTTAGTAATAATTTTAACATTCCAATTACTAATCATGATATGGTTATCAATACTATAAAATGTGGAATGTCAAATTAATATAAGAATCATTCTCTTCATACTTTCATACTAGCATACTTCTCATGCAAGTCAACCAAACAACAATTCATAAACACATGCATAACATGTAAGATCAACAACCAAGCATGAATTCTACTTTTATTTTCGCCTTTAGTACTTACGTACCATATATAGTAGTGGTAATCCGCCACAACTTCTAAACGTCAACTAACTTGAATTCTCCTACATAGAGAAAACCGAAACTAAATTAAAACCTTGTTGACTAACTTCTACAACAACTCTAAACTAACTTTTTATATTAGAAATTTTGTCCAAAACCTTCCCTATATGGCCTCTATTCAATTCCATACTTTATTTTAATTTTTTCTTTCGCAAAACACTTGGTTTTCGGTAATTTTCCAAAAATGACAACTTCATAAATTTACTTAAAAACACTTAAAAACCCTTATAAATATCATATTTTGATTATAAAACACTATAATCATGTCTTAAGATCATCATACAATATTTTGATGCATTAAAAATAATTATACTAATTATGTCACATGCTACTATTTTTATTAGGCATAAACATGTGTTAATAAAATTTTACAGATTTATTTATTTACTCAAAACTCATAAAAACATCATCAAAACTTCATAATTCAAGCATAAAACTCTTTTTCAATCTAATACCATCATTATACATCTAATCTATGCTTTAAAATAATTTTTCATGAAGTAAAACATGTTCATTACATTTTAATCTTAGTTTTTACAACTTTAAAAATTTGACAGCAATATTAAACTTAAAAACCCTTAAAAATAAATCTAAACTCCATAAAGTCATCACAAATTCATACTACATCAATTTATGATCATAATCTAAAAGTTTAGATCATTAAAAACCATAAAATTACAAATTTCATAATTTCATAAACCCTAATTTAAAATTCCATGAACAAATATAAAACATAACTTTATAAAACATGGTTAGAATCATTAAAACATAATTAAACATAGTTATAAACATAAATTTATGCATAATTGAATTAAAAAGGAAAGGGGAGAAAAGTTTTTTTTTTTTTTAATAAAGGAGTTCGAAATTACCAACAAAGGGGGGGGGGGGGGAAGAAAGGGTGGCCGGTGGTGGCTGCCGGCGAGTTGTGGCGTTGGTGATGGGCAGCGCCGGTGAGGGAGGGGCGGACGAAGAAGAGCCGAACGACGAAGGGGAGGAAGCACGAAGAATTTTTTTTTTATTTTCTGAAATTTCCGAAATTCTTTCTTTCTTTCTTTTTTTTTTTTTTTTTTTTTGAAATCCTAAATTACTAAGATGCAAACTAAATTTGAATGCATCATAAATAGAAAATGATAGCACGTGGAGTATGTGATAATATTACTTTAAATTAAATAACAACAAATGTTGGCCGAAAGTTTAACGCATTTGTTAAGCAATGTTGTGACTGATAAAACATTGTCTTTGTTTCAAAATTCATCCCGACAAGGTGCAATTGGATATTGGCGTTTGTTCCCCAATATTTAACACAACTACCCTTCGAATTGTGCACTCAAATAAGAAGAGATGGAACTCATGAATTTTGCTCAGAACATAAGAGAAAAGAAGATTGATTTTTTTTTTTTTCGGTGTGTTCTTCTCAAATCAAAATAACCCCTTTTATAAAATTTCAGATTTTAAGGGGTATTTATAGACCTAAAATAGGTTTTGGTGCAATTACATAAATGCCCTTAATGCTTGAAATTACCTTTGTGCCCTTGTTTAAAACAATTTAAGAAAACTTAAAATATCTATTTTGAAACTTATCAAAATATTCAATAAAACTCAAAGTGACATAAAATAATATTATAACACTTTAGAAAGCATAATAAGTATTTTGATTAAAATTAATTTAAATTTCTTCTTTAATATATTTATTGAACTTAAATTTTCAATATAAATACTAAAAATATAAACACAAATACGAAACTAACTTCAAATACGGTAAAATATGGGGCATTACAATATTACTCCGTTACTATCTTCTACCAAATAATGAAATGCAGCGGAATATTTAATCGCAAAGTTTGACAAAAAATTCCCTTTAAAATTGACAATTTGCGATGGAATATTCAGGCGGGAATGGCGGCAATGGAGAGGAGAAACAGAGAGTATATGGAGGAGATGATGAGTTGAATACTTGGATACGGCAACGACACTTGTCTCCTTTCCAGATTCATCGTCGGGACTTAGAGATAGCTCGGGTAGCGACACAGGTTAGGGCACCTGTGTGTAGGTAGCTTGCATGTGTAGGAATTGCATTAGTGGTTCATCGTTGTATGTTATTATTCTTACATTGCTATGGTGCTGCATTATTAGCTGTTGGACATAACTTATTATATGTCATTAGTTCGATGTTTTGGGATATGCAAGTTCGATCCTTTATTTGATCATTAATGTCATTGGTGCATTGAATGCACAAGATTATGGAATATACAAGGTAACGGGTACCAAATTAGCTCAATTCATCTCTCCCACAAATATATATATATGTTATATATATATATTATATTATATTTATAATATAAAATATATCAAACGAATTTCGATGGAACTTTTCGCTGCAAAAATTACAACAAAAACCACCAATTTCCACCGGCATTTGCGATAGAAATTTCCATCGCAAAAGCACAAAATTGGCGACGAATATTTCGTCGCAAATTTGCGACAAAATTTTTCATCGCAAATAGTTACGAAAAATTCTATCACAATTTTGTGTTTTTCAATCGGTCCACCCAATACCCCCTAATTACGTCGCTAAGTATTTCGAGAATATCAGTCACAAATTCCTAAATTTGCGACAAACAAATTCTAACGGAATTTCGCGACAGGATTCCATCGTAAACCAGATTTCCAACAGAATTTCAACCTTTTGCGATGGAATTAATTGTCGCAAATAAAATGTTTTGTTGTATGATTAGACAAATTTTCCTATATTTAATTTAAATCAATCTAAACCTAAGGAAGTGGTACTAATTAATTGTGTGTAATGTTTACATGGAAAACTTTCATCCTTTTCCTCCAAACATACATGATATACATGTGAGCAATTGAGAAAGTTTTTCATTCACTATTATCTAACTATCATTCTCACAAGTTGATTGTGTCTTGTGCGCCATTAGATGATTGTCGTTGAGCTATAAGCTCCTTATAACTCGCTCATATTAACATCAACGAGGCTCACATCAGGGTAAATCAATCTATTCATCAAATTCATGACTATATACGTTATGTATAGATTTGATTATAATGTTTTTCTGCAAATCATAATTTACATCAAATTCTAACTAAACCTCCTTTTCATCTCCTTGAAAAGCTTAGATGATTGAGGGTCTTTAATGAAGGATATCTTGTTCTTCTTTCATTGCGATTGCATTGAAACAAACAACTAAAGAATGATATAGCTAGTGATCTTGTGAATTGTGATTAATAAGTCCTTTTTTTTTTTTTTTTTTTTTTTTTTCAGTCTCCCTATCCCCACTACTCCGTCACATAACACATATTTTGGTCACTAAGATCAAAGATGCATACTAGATCTACGAAAACCTAGGACATGGGAGAAGATGAACAAGTAATCATGTACCATGGGGAGTCAACTAGATGATTGATTAGCCTTGGTAATAAGTATGGAAGCCTAAAAAATCCACAGTGCGATTTTTATTCTTTAGACATGGGAAGGGTCATTGCATAGGGTGAGTACGCTTGGCTTGGAACCAAACACTCAATAGGCCAATATCTGCACTACATAGTGTGTTAGGGACCTGAACAACCACGTTCACATTGACCAAAGTGGGGTGCGATGGTTTCGCAGGGTAAGTGTCGTGCACCAATATTCATGGGATCGGGGACGAAGTTAGGAGTATGAGACTCCCCCATGTCATGTGGTTTTCTCTACTATTCTCTTTTGTAAAATCATCATACAATATCAAGCAACTTTACAATCGTATTTATATTCTTTGAGTGCACCAAGGTGCTTACTAGGAGTGTTTATTTAATGCACATTTATTGCCTAGAAATGGTGGTCACTTTATTTATGTAAAGTTAGGCCTATTTAAGATTCAAGTCTTTATGACTCAAGTGACTTCATGTGATAAGACCAATTTGGTCTTTATTATTATTATCCTATATATCTACGTGAAAAGTCATCTTCATGGTTTGCATACAAACACAATCACATAAATGCAAAAGCGATAAAACATATTGAGAAAGCCTTAAAGCAATATATCATGCCACTTGCGAAAAAACTTAAATACTGTCATCATGCCTAAAAAAGCTATAAAAACATGTTATCATGCTCAAAAACAAGTAAAACTAAATAATCATATGATCACGCTCAAAGTTTCGAAGGAGAACATGTATCATGCAATGAAAACTTTAAAGGCCTAGCATAATTCTTTTATTTCACTTTTTTATACATCTTAACCCATTACATAGTCAATATTTCATGGATAAACAATTAAAGGTGATGAGGGAGTTTAGAGATATGACTTGGAATATGTCGATAATAATAATACAATAACAATAACAATAACAATAACAATAACAAATAATAATAATAAAATATAAAGAGAAAACTTGAAAGAGATGAAGAAACTTAATGATGATTATGGTGGTCTCATATTAAATACCTTGCGTGCTAGTGTCGAAACGATCTTGGAAAAAGCTTGAAGAATCCAAAACCCGAATGATGACCCGAAAATGTATGTAGATGATGATGATGGAGATGAGAATTAATGATCGCATACCCTAAGAGTTTTTCTAAAGTGACTCCAAAGGCACATTTCTGTGGATTCAATCTCATGTGAACTTTGAAGTCTTTCAGAGAATCTTCTCAAGGCGGAGGTGTGCCCTTCTGATATTTGAATTGACAATCATTCATCACATAGACTTCTACCTCTTTGTGAATCATACTCATCTACATACAACCTTTGTGAATTAACAACGGCCCTTAAATAAGTAGCACATGCATTCTTAAGCCGATCTAAAAGGCATGGCGATATAGCAATATAGCCCCCAAGGCGTAGTGAAGTAGTCTATTTATATTTCCTTCTACCATTTTTATCTAATTGTAGCTGGCATACCCACCATGAAATATAGTAGAGCATGAGTTCGGTATTGTCAACTAGACATCATGTAGGTGAAAGGAAAGTTATCCTTCAGACTAGCATTGTTCAATTCATGGAAGTCTACACACATTCTGACCCTGCCATCTTCTTAGGACCGGACCCACATTCGAAACCCAATCCATACTAGACTACCTTGATAAACCATGTCTAGATTCTTTAGCGACCTCATCCTTGATTTCAATTGAATATATGGTTCCATTCTCCTAAGTTTTTATTAACCAGTTTCATCCCTTCCATGAGGGGAATTCGGGTGTTCGCTAATCTCTGGATCATACTTTGCATATTCCATATGACCATGTAAACAATCTTTAACTAATTCGACTGTGGCTATAGTCTCATCTCTCTCTTTAGGGGAGAAGTGTGGCTATAACTCTTTGGTGTATCGTTATCCAAGATATTAAATTTTCTCAGTTTCCTCAATTATGGGAGTTTTCTGTTCATTTTCTTCAATTGCTTTTATTATCTCATATCATTATCAATTTTTATTGTGATGTAAGGTTATCATATAAAGAAGAAGGGAAGTAAGAATGCAATTAAGAGAAGTAAGTGGAAGAAACAGCTGTCATACATTCAAAAATCATAACATCGAAGGAAGCCTCAAAAGAGACTTGTGGTGATTGAGAAGGGATTGGGGATACAGGCTCATGATGAAGTGAAGAAGAAGGACTAGGAATAGACTCAATCGGAGTGGAATTTTTAAGTACAGCACTCCCTACGACCTGCTAGCTTGACATCTCCAATGCTAGACTTAGACTCATTAACTGAAGACTCATCAACATGGGACCCTCTCCAATAGTGAAGTCGATCTTCAGTCCTTCTAGAACAGTTGATATTACGGTTTTCGCCATCCATGGACCATGTCTATCTTGATGGTACTCTATCAAGGTCATAATACTCATAGAATATATTATTTTCTTCCCACTCATTAGGATACATCCATAGGGTAGTTGAAAGCCAGGAGGGTAAGGAGGGATTGGTGCCACGCATAGGAATAGGATCCCTTCCACCTATCCGAGTTGTGAGCGTTTCATATCATCTCGGCTATATGTTTGTTCCAGCCCGATTAACCATGAGACACTTCCAAACATCCTTGACATCTATAATTCCCATATCTTCCTAGTCATGTAATGAGAGAAGGTAGACATGCGGGGCAAGGTATTTTAGGATCTCGCCTCAATGGATGTATTTGCAGAAGCATATTTTGAAAGAGGGGATTCTATAGGGGTGATTGAGTTAGGGTCACTTGAGGCACATCTCCTCAATCATGAAAGAACGAGAGGGTGTGGTTTGAATACCTGGCTTCGTAACCTGAGCGGGATAGGAAGTCTTCCATCCTCTACCATCACTATAGAAAAATGGCTATAGTACCGTTTCGTTTTACCTACTGTAACCGTTTTTCAGGGTTACTAATAGAGGTGATACTAATAAAAGTCGTTTTTTTAACCTATTAGCACAGTTTTTCAAGGGTTATTAATAGAGGTGATACTATGAAGAGCTAATGAAAATGTATAGTATCATTTGTAGAAAAACGGTACTAATAGCAACGTTATTAGTACCATTTTTTTAAAAAAAGGGTGACTAATAGCTAAGCTATTTGTATCTTTTTCCAAAACAACATTACTAATCTGACACTATTAGTAACGATTTTCTGAATAAACGGTACTAATAGTGTTCTTTTTGACATAAAAAACTGCTAATAGTTCATTGTTTTCCAAAAAAATTAAATTATAAAAAATAAATTTAATTTGTAAGTTTTCTAATAATAGTAACAATAGTTTCAATAAAATACAATAATATACATCAAAGTATCTTTTTCATTACAATTTTGAAACAAAAATTCATTGCTGATTTGATACACAATCATACTATACACAATTGATCAAAACAAACATACTAACCACCACCTAACATCAGCACCATCTACAAATCAATGAAATAGGTAGTATCATACCAATCTAATGAATAAGATACTTTGATGTATTAAGATCAAGAGGATTCTTTGCTTTAGCTTGGGTGCTCTACTTCCTCAGCAGGTGCACGGCACATCTTTAGGCTTGGGTGCCTCTTTCGTACCTCTTTTTCGATACCTCAGCCTCAGCAGGCGATAGGCTTTCTTTGCAACAGTGGAAC
>PYUH01000595.1:102219-195358 GCA_016808085.1 Suaeda aralocaspica | reverse complement strand
TACTCGTCACATAACACATATTTGGTCACTAAGATCAAAGATGCATACTAGAATCTACGAAAACCTAGGACATGGGAGAAGATGAACAAGTAACATGTACCATGGGAGTACCAATAGATGATTGATTAGCCTTGGTAATAAGTAGGAAGCCTAAAAAATCCACGAGTCGATTTTTATTCTTTAGACCATGGGAAGGGTCATTGCATAGGGTGAGTACGCTTGGCTTGGAACCAAAATCCAATAAAGGCCAATATCTGCACTACATAGTGTGTTAGGGACCGAACAACCACGTTCACATTGACCAAAGTGGGGTGCGATGGTTTCGCAGGGTTAAGTCGGCACCAGATTCATGGGATCGGGGGACGAAGTTAGGAGTATGAGACTCCCCATGTCATGTGGGTTTTCTACTAATTCTCTTTTGTAAAATCATCATACAATATCAACGCAACTTTACAATCGTATTTATATTCTTATGAGTGCACCAAGGTGCTTATAGGAGTGTTTATTAATGCACAGTTTATGACTAGAAATGGTGGTCACTTTATTTATGTAAGTGTTAGGCCTATAAGATTCAGTCTTTATGACTCAAGTGGACTCATGTGATAAGACCAATTTGGTCTTTATTATATTATCCTATATATCTACGTGAAAAGTCATCTTCTGGTTTGCATACAAAACAATCACATTAATGCAGAAAGAAGCGATTAAAACAAATAATGAGAAAGCCTTAAAGCACATATGATCATGCCACTTGCGAAAAAAATTAAATACATGTCATCATGCCTAAAAAAGCTATAAAAAACATGTTATCATGCTCAAAAACAAGTAAAACTAAATCATATCATAGATCACGCTCAAAAAGTTCGAAGGAGACATGTAATCATGCAATGAAAAACTTTAAAGGCTAGCCATAATTCTTTTATTTCACTTTTTTATACATCTAACCCATTACATAGTCAAATATTTCATGGATAAAACACAAATATAAAGGTGATGAGGGAGTTTAGAGATATGACTTGGAATATTTGTCAAGTAATAAATAATACAATAACAATAAACAATAAACAATAACAATAAAAATAATAATAATAATAATAATAAAGAGAAAACTTGAAGAAAGGATGAAGAAACTTAATGATGATTATGGTGGTCTCATATTAAATACCTTGCGTGCAGTGTCGAAACGATCTTGAGAAAAGCTTGAAGAATCCAAAACCCGAATGATGACCCGAAAATTGTATGTAGATGATGATGATGGAGATGAGAATTAATGATGCGACAGTACCCTAAAGAGCGTTTTAAAGGGACTCCAAAGGCACATTTCTGTGGATTCAAATGTAAGTGAACTTTGTGTAGAAGTCTTCAGAGAATCTTCTCAAGGCGGAGGGTGTGGCCTTCTTGATTTAATATTGAATGGCAATCATATCATCTACCATAGACTTCTACCTCTTTGTGATCATATCATCTACATAAATCTTGTGAATAACAAGGCCTTATAGTAAACATCATAATAAGCACCGAGTCCTAACAAGTGCACTTGAGCCGACAATGACATGCAGATAAGCACAATATAGCCCCCAAGGCGGTAAGTGAAGGTAGTCTATTAACTAATTTCCTTCTACCATTTATCTAATTGTAGCTGGCATACCCATCCATGAAATATAGTAGTAGCATGAGTTGCGGTATTGTAACTGAACAAACATCGACTGTGAAGGTAAAGGAAAGTTATCTTCAGACTAGCATTGTTCAATTCTGGAATGCTACACAACATTCTGCCCCTGCATTTTCTTGGGACCGAACACACTTCGAAACCCAACTCATATAGAGACTACTTGCATAAAACCCATGTCTAAGATTCTTTATGCGACACCTCTATCCTTTATTCAATGAATATATGGTTCCATTCTCCTAAGTTTTATTTAACCAGTCTTCATCACTTCATGAGGGAATTCGGTGTGTTCGCTAATCTCTGGATCCATACTTTGCAATCATTCTCAGCGATGAACCATGTGTAAACAGATCTTTAAGAACTAGTTCGGTAGGCCTTATAAGCTCATCATCTCTCTCTTTAGGAGTAGATGTTGTGGGCTATAACTATTTGGGTTATACGTTTTCCAGAGTATTAAATTATCGTGCAGTTTCGCTCAATTATGGGAGTTTCTGTTCATTTTCTTCAAATTGCTTTTATTATCTCACATCATTATCAATTTTATTTGTGATGTAAGGTTATCATATAAAGAAAGAAGGGAAGTAAGAATGCAATTAAGGAAGAGAGTAAAGTGGAAGAAAGCAATGTTCATACATTAATCAATGAAATCATAACATCGAAGGAAGCCTCAAAAGAGACTTGTGGTGAATTGAGAAGGAGATTGGGGATACAGGCTCATGTGAAGTGAAAGAAGAAGAAGGACTAGGAATAGGACTCAATCGGAGTGGAATTTTTAAGTACAGACTCCCTAAAACAAGACACTCGTGACACCCACTTAATAGACGGTGTGAAGCAATGTCATCCAATGCCTCAGAACTATAAGGAATCATATAAAACGAAGAAACCTCATCCAAACAAGGGAAGTGACAGCCACCATCACATCACAACCAAATAGAAAGATGGAGAAGAATCGATAGCTTCAGTCAAATTATAGAAAAAGTGATTAATATTAGTAACGTGTTTAATTAAGTAACCGCCGATCCAACATAGAACCCGTGATGTCTATCTTGATCGGTTAAAGATCTTACCATCAAGAACAACGGTCATAACTAACTCCATATAGCAGATCCTAATTTATTTTCTCCCACCTCAAATATATTGAGGAAGATAAACACTACAATACCAATAGGAGTTAGATTAAACAAGAAGGGAGGGTAAAGGACGGGTTGAGACCACGCAGACAAACTTGAAACAAGGGAGAAATCAGAGAAACAACGTTCTTAGCACCAGCCTATCCAGAGAGAACAGTTTAAGTCGATTTCGCAAAGTAAATCATCTCGGCTAGATGTATTTGGCATTTACATGGCCCGATTAAGCATGAGAATAGTTCAACTTCCAACATCCTTAGAGACATCATACATAAATTCCAACATGGACAAGAACTCTTAATAGTCATGTAATGAGAGAAGGTAGACACGAGGGCCAAGGTATTTTAGGATCGTCAGCCTCAATGGATTGGATTTGCAGAAGCATATATTGAAAAGAAGGGGGAAGTGAGATAGGAGGGGGGATGGAGGGAAGGGGAGGCACGGAAGGCCAACATCCTCCTACAATCATGAAAGAACAGAGAGGGTTGGTTTGAAGACCTGGCTTCGGGATACCTGAGCGGGATAGAAGTCTTCCATCCTCTACCATACTAGTAGAAAATAGGAACATTAGTACCGTTGCGTTTTACCTACTGATACCGTTCTTTCAGGGGTATATAATAGAGGTGATACTAACTAAGAAAAGACGTTTTTTTACACCTAAATTAGGCAAAAACGTTTTCTCAAAAAAGGAGTTGAATGGAATAGGGAGGTGCATACTGAATGTGCACAGGGTAGATACATAGAAAGAGAATGATTTCAAAGATAAGTCCATATTGTAGAAAGGTACGAACGGATAACTAATAGCAAAGCAATTATTAAAGTGGACGAAGTTTTTTTGTAAAGAAAAAAGGCCCGGTGAAACAGCTAAATGAGCCCCTTACAGGCCAGTAAGCTATAGGGGATCTTTTGTGTTAATTCCAAACAAATAAAGAACAAACAATAAATATAATTACTGAGACGCGAACGATATATTAGTAACGATTTTTGAATAAACGGTACTAATAGTGTTCTTTTTGACATAAAAAACTGATATTTAGTTTCAGTGTTTTCCAAAAAAATTAAGTTTATAAAAATAAATTTAATTTGTACGTTTTTCTAATACTAGTAACAATCGTTTCAATAAAGTAACATAATATACATCAAATATCTTAGGTACATTAGAGAAACGATAAATTGGTAAAGGACAAAAGAACATACGCTCCAATTGCTAGTTTGAAAAATCTGAGCACAAAGTGGGCGATACGCCAAAATACAACCACACAAAAGAACAAAGAGCGTAGAGCAAAAACACACAAACAAGTTAACACAAACCCAACCACCACGCCAGCACAATCTACGAAAATAAGTGAAAATAGGTAGATTCAATACCAATCTAATGAATTAGAGAGTCACTCCTTGACATACTGGATAAGGAAATCAAAAGGAGGAGATTTCACGTTGCCTGTGATAGCGTTAGGGAGGGAGTGCCTCAATAACGTCACCACAGCTGGTGCAGGCACATCTTTAAGACGCTTGGGTTAGCGCCATCCTTTCACGTAAAGCCTCTGTTTTTCGATACCTACAGCCACTTGGAAGAGTGAGATGTAGGGCTTCTTTTGCCAACAGGAGGAACAGGACATACTGTGTGTGGTCCATACCCCCAACGCCCTTCTTCCCGTTTGCGTCTTGGTGGCCCATCCGGTAACACCGTCTTTCAGACGTGCGGGACCTTCCAGCGGATCCAAGCCGGTCTTAGTCCGTGACCCGGCTAACTGCAGACGGCGTAAACCAGTGCTTGTTTGCCGCCCCTCTCCCCGCCCTGTCTTTACCTACGGGCATGAACCAACCTACTGCTGTAACTCCCATGCGGACCAGGCTCATATACCGCCCCCAGCACGCAGCTTGGCCTGAGTTCAGGCCCGCAGGATCTCTTCAGCAGTACAGAGAAAGAGGGACAGATATCGGCAACTTCCTCAGCCTTAAAGATAAAATAGGAGAACACTCAAATCCGACAATAACTATCAGGCAACTAAATTCAACTAGAAAAATCATTATATCAAAAAAAAAACTCGGCAATAAACCGAAGTTCTGACACCAAAGTAGGTTAAATGGTAATCCGTCAAGATACTCAATCCTCCCACGGCACCGCCCCATAGACTTCTCAAGATATTGACAGAAGCATATCTTAATCTTATGACGAAACAAGATGGGATAGCTTCGAAGATTTGGTTATGGTTTCTCAAAAATATAATGGCAAGTTATGGGCGAAATATGGCTAATGGAAGATTCAATGGCTTGGTGTGATTACTAAGAAATCGATGCAATAGGATGTGTATGGGGCACACGAAAGAAAATTACTTATCAATTGACAGCAAAGAGAAGGAATGGTGAAATGTACGAGGAATAGATGGGATATTGGAATCAGTATGAGAATTTGTCCCACCGACTTGTCGAGTGTGATACAGTGGTTTTCACAATTTTAGCATTGAGTCTTTTAATTCTTGAAGTGTCTTAATCATCTTTACAGCCTTATACACATGGGAGATGAATTCTTCAAGGTTTCTATTGAATAAAAGATTGAATCTTGAAAGGTTTCTTGAAGTTTGAAGAGAAAGCCAAAAAATGGCAAAAATTGGACGAAGCATGCTCTGCGTCAATTTGGACGATTTTTGGGGGATTTGGGTAAATTTGTTATTGTGTAAATCTGGTTGTAAGTTTGTATGGATTATCTTGATTAGCAGGTAAGATAATTTTGTTAGAATATTTTAAGATTAGATAGAGTTTGTAGGATATTTAGCAAAGTTGAAACATGAGACATGCAGTGATGATGTGGCATCTTATCTAGTGAGCATCATTAATGAGTCACTAGATTAGGGTGAATTACCAATGTTGTGCGTGTAAATTTAGCTTTAATTAGTAGGATTTGTTGATGATATGACTATAATAATCTCAACATCAGCTTGTAAAAATTCAGATTAGTGAATTAAAAAAAACATTGATTGTTTAAGTGTTACTTGTTTTCTACAAAACAAATCAAAACCGAGGTGAGGAAATTTTCGAGTGTGTGGACATTTTCGAACGCTTTTGAAAGAGTTGGTGCTTAGGCTTTAGTCTACTTGGGAGGATAACTTTAGGGATTGAGGGTGCTTAGATTTAATCAATTCATAAAATTATCGCTTAGATCGATTTTCTTGTGCTTAGCTTAAGAGAAAACGAACTAAGGTATTATCCTTGTGAGGGTGCGATTTCTTTGATCAACATTCACATCAACTTTTGGTGCTTTTCGTGTGAGAGGACATTAATACTCAAGGTTATTGGTATCAATTTCATTGTTGAAAACAAAAGTAATCATGTCAGCTGATGAGGTAAATACTCTAAGATCACCACAAGAGGAATTACGCAAAGACAATCGAAGAACTAAAGGTATGTTTGAGGCCACCATGAAAGATTTTGCCGCAAGAATTTAAATCACCAAGCAAGTCCATAAGGTGAATAAATGAAGTAAAAAGGGGAGACGGATTCTAGTTCTTATGATGACCAAGCAAGCTCAAGAAGTGCATGGAAAACCAAGAAAATACTCATCAAGCTTAGAATGAAGAACCTATAAAACAGCAGGACAAAAAAAGAAAAGAAGGAAAGGCCTAAGAAGATGAATCGCAATCTTAAACGGATATTCCTGAATTCAGTGTAAGTTTGGATCTTGAAAAATTCTTGGGATTGGCTAAGAAGGATTGAGCGAATTTTTAAATATAAAGAGTATGATGATCGAAATCATACAGATTGCAGAATTGAAATTGACTAGCTTAGCTAGCTTGTGGCTTGAAGGTATGCAAAAGAAAAGAAAGAGATGGGAGTCCAAATAGCAGCACTGGAAGAAAATTAAGAAGGAGATGAGGATACGTTGTCCTCAAGTTTACGAGCAAGGCAATTTATAAAGATGCTTACTTTGAGGCAAGATTGAAAATCAGTTGAAGAATATACATCTGAATTCCTAATTTGATCACCATCTGCGATCTAGAAGAAAAAGAGGATCATCAAGTTGCTCGTTATGTGCTTGTCTAGATGAGAGAGATAAGAGAAAGGTGGAATTACAACCTTACATGGACCTTTGATGAAGTTTGCAAGGTTGCATCTAGGGGTGAGAAGCAATTTTCGAAAAAAAACCAAGCACTTTTTCGAAACCCTTTGTGAGAAGAAAGAAGGTGCCATGTTTCATTTTTAAACAAAATTTGATTCCATTTTGAAACCTCCTCCATTATATCAAGGATAAGGCTCTGCTACTAAGCCTCCACCCCCCGATGTCAACGCAATGTTCAAGTGCCAAAGGTCAAGGCCATATCCAAGAAGGATTGTCCTCATTCAAGGGTTTCATACTACTCGAAATTGGGCAGATGTATGAAAACTTGAAGAAGAGGTACAACATGGAGGATGGCGGAGGAAATTATGATACTCAAGAGAGGGAGATTGAGGAAATTAAAAATGAGGTGAATGGCCAGAGTGAGTCCTCGAAGGGTCTTGCAATCTAAAGTTGCGCCACCTCCAGTTTTTTTTTTTTTTTTTTTTTTTCAGCTCTCCTATCCCCACTACTCCGTCACATAACACATATTTTGGTCACTAAGATCAAAGATGCATACTAGAATCTACGAAAACCTAGGACATGGGAGAAGATGAACAAGTAATCATGTACCATGGGAGTACCACTAGATGATTGATTAGCCTTGGTAATAAGTATGGAAGCCTAAAAAATCCACGAGTCGATTTTTATTCTTTAGACCATGGGAAGGGTCATTGCATAGGGTGAGTACGCTTGGCTTGGAACCAAACTCCAATAAAGGCCAATATCTGCACTACATAGTGTGTTAGGGACCTGAACAACCACGTTCACATTGACCAAAGTGGGGTGCGATGGTTTCGCAGGGTTAAGTCGTGCACCAGATTCATGGGATCGGGGACGAAGTTAGGAGTATGAGACTCCCCCATGTCATGTGGTTTTCTACTAATTCTCTTTTGTAAAATCATCATACAATATCAAGCAACTTTACAATCGTATTTATATTCTTATGAGTGCACCAAGGTGCTTACTAGGAGTGTTTTATTTAATGCACAGTTTATTGACTAGAAATGGTGGTCACTTTATTTATGTAAAGTTTAGGCCTATTTAAGATTCAAGTCTTTATGACTCAAGTGACTTCATGTGATAAGACCAATTTGGTCTTTATTATTATTATCCTATATATCTACGTGAAAAGTCATCTTCATGGTTTGCATACAAACACAATCACATAAATGCAGAAAGCGATAAAACATATTGAGAAAGCCTTAAAGCACATATGATCATGCCACTTGCGAAAAAACTTAAATACATGTCATCATGCCTAAAAAGCTATAAAAACATGTTATCATGCTCAAAAACAAGTAAAACTAAATAATCATATGATCACGCTCAAAAGTTTCGAAGAGAACATGTAATCATGCAATGAAAACTTTAAAGGCCTAGGCATAATTCTTTTTATTTCACTTTTTTATTACATCTTAACCCATTACATAGTCAATATTTCATGGATAAAAACAAATATAAAGGTGATGAGGGAGTTTAGAGATATGACTTGGAATATGTCGATAATAATAATTACAATAACAATAACAATAACAATAACAATAACAATAATAATAATAATAATAATAATAAAGAGAAAACTTGAAGAAGATGAAGAAACTTAATGATGATTATGGTGGTCTCATATTAAATACCTTGCGTGCTAGTGTCGAAACGATCTTGGAAAAAGCTTGAAGAATCCAAAACCCGAATGATGACCCGAAAATTGTATGTAGATGATGATGATGGAGATGAGAATTAATGATCGACATACCCTAAGAGTTTTTCTAAAGTGACTCCAAAGGCACATTTCTGTGGATTCAATCTCATGTTGAACTTTTGAAGTCTTTCAGAGAATCTTCTCAAGGCGGAGGTGTGCCCTTCTTGATAATTTGAATTGACAATCATATCATCTACATAGACTTCTACCTCTTTGTGAATCATATCATCTACATACAATCTTTGTGAATTAACAACGGCCCTTAAATAAGTAGCACATGCATTCTTAAGCCCGATCTAAAAGGCATGGCGATATAGCAATATAGCCCCCAAGGCGTAGTGAAGGTAGTCTATTATATATTTCCTTCTACCATTTTTATCTAATTGTAGCTGGCATACCCATCCATGAAATATAGTAGAGCATGAGTTGCGGTATTGTCAACTAGAACATCAATGTAAGGTAAAGGAAAGTTATCCTTCAGACTAGCATTGTTCAATTCATGGAAGTCTACACACATTCTGACCCTGCCATCTTTCTTAGGGACCGGAACCACATTCGAAACCCAATCGGCATACTAGACTACCTTGATAAACCATGTCTAAGATTCTTTAGCGACCTCATCCTTGATTTCAATTGAATATATGGTTCCATTCTCCTAAGTTTTTATTTAACCAGTTTCATCCCTTCCATGAGGGGAATTCGGTGTTCGCTAATCTCTGGATCAATACTTTGCATATTCTCATATGACCATGTAAACACATCTTTAAACTATTCGAGTGTGGCTATAAGCTCATCTCTCTCTTTAGGGGAGAGAGTGTGGCTATAAACTCTTTGGGTGTATCGTTATCCAAGATATTAAATTTCTCAGTTTCCTCAATTATGGGAGTTTTCTGTTCATTTTCTTCAATTGCTTTTATTATCTCAATATCATTATCAATTTTTATTTGTGATGTAAGGTTATCATATAAAGAAGAAGGGAAGTAAGAATGCAATTAAGAGAAGTAAGTGGAAGAAAGCATGTCATACATTCAAAAATCATAACATCGAAGGAAGCCTCAAAAGAGACTTGTGGTGATTGAGAAGGGATTGGGGATACAGGCTCATGATGAAGTGAAGAAGAAGGACTAGGAATAGACTCAATCGGAGTGGAATTTTTAAGTACAGACTCCCTACGACCTGCTAGCTTGACATCTCCAATGCTAGACTTAGACTCATTAACTGAAGACTCATCAAACATGGGACCCTCTCCAATAGTGAAGTCGATCTTCAGTCCTTCTAGAACAGTGATATTGACGGTTTTACGCCATCCATGGACCATGTCTATCTTGATGGTACTCTTATCAAGGTCATAATACTCATAGAATATATTATTTTCTTCCCACTCATTAGGATAACATCCATAGGGTAGTTGAAAGCCAGGAGGGTAAGGAGGGATTGGTGCCACCATAGGAATAGGATACCTCTTCCACCTATCCGAAGTTTGATCGTTTCATATCATCTCGGCTATATGTTTGTTCCATGCCCGATTAACCATGAGACACTTTCCAACATCCTTGACATCTAATAATTCCCTAATCTTCCTAGTCATGTAATGAGAGAAGGTAGACATAGGGCAAGGTATTTTAGGATCGTCAGCCTCAATGTGATGGTATTTGCAGAAGCATATTATTTGAAAGAAGGGGATTCTATAGGGGTGATTGAGTTAAGGGGTCACTTGAAGGCACATCCTCCTCAATCATGAAAGAACCGAGAGGGTTGGTTTGAATACCTGGCTTCGTATACCTGAGCGGGATAGGAAGTCTTCCATCCTCTACCATCACTAGTAGAAAAATAGGCTATTAGTACCGTTTCGTTTTACCTACTGATACCGTTTTTCAAGGGTTACTAATAGAGGTGATACTAATAGAAAGTCGTTTTTTTAACCTATTAGCACAGTTTTTCAAGGGTTATTAATAGAGGTGATACTAATTGAAGAGGCTAATAGAAAATGTATTAGTATCATTTGTAGAAAAACGGTACTAATAGCAAGTTATTAGTACCATTTTTTTTAAAAAAAGGGTACTAATAGCTAAGCTATTTGTATCTTTTTTTCCAAAACAAACATTACTAATACTGACACTATTAGTAACGATTTTCTGAATAAACGGTACTAATAGTGTTCTTTTTGACATAAAAAACTGCTAATAGTTCATTGTTTTTCCAAAAAAATTAAATTTATAAAAAATAAAATTTAATTTGTAAGTTTTTCTAATAATAGTAACAATAGTTTCAATAAAATAACAATAATATACATCAAAGTATCTTTTTCATTACAATTTTGACAAAAAATTCATTGCTGATTTGATACACAATCATACATATACACAATTGATCAAAACAAACAATACTAACCACCACCTACATCAGCACCATCTACAAATCAATGAAATAGGTAGATCATACCAATCTAATGAATAAGATACTTTGATGTATAAGATCAAGAGGATTCTTTGCCTTTAGCTTGGGTGCCTCTACTTCCTCAGCAGGTGCAGGCACATCTTTAGGCTTGGGTGCCTCTTTCGTAACCTCTTTTTTCGATACCTCAGCCTTGGCAGGCTGATAGGGCTTCTTTGCAACAGGTGGAACAGACTCTGTTGGTTTCACTTCACCCAAAACCTTCTTAAAGTTTGGTTGGTTGACCATGGTCCAAAAATATCTTTCAACGTGAGGGAATTCAGAGGTAAAGCTCTTAGTCATGACACGGCTAAATCCAGGTAACAAGTTACATGTTGCGACAATATAAGCCAATGTCACACTGTGACCAATGAGGAAGGTATTAGACGCGAGATGCTTGTTTAAGGCAGCCGAGGCTCTCTTCAGAGCAGATATGGCAACTTCCTCAGCCTTTAAGATAAAAGAGAACAATCAAATCAGCTATAGCCTAATTCAACTGAAATCATTCAATAGAGTTCTCAAATGTAATCTCAAGTCACCGGAGCAAGATATACAACATATCTAATCTTATACGAAACAAGATGATAGCTTCGAAGGTTTGGTAATGGTTTCTAAAAATAATGCAAGTATGGGGGAAATCATGGCTTATGGAGATTCAAGGCTTTTGGGATCTACTAAGAAATCATCATGGGTGTGTATGGTGACACACGAAAATACTTAATCATTGAAGCAAAGGAAAGAATGGTGAAATTAGGGGAATAAGATGGTTTTGCCTATGAGTTTTTCCCACTTCAGTTGATAGGGTTTTCTCATTTTAGGCATTGAGTCTTTTAATTCTTGAAGTGTCTTAATCATCATTTACAGCCTTATACACATGGAGAATGAATTCTTCAAGGTTTCTTGAATAAAAGATTGAATCTTGAAAGGTTTCTTGAAGTTTTGAAGAAAAGCCACAAAAATGTGCAAAATTGGACGAAGCATGCCTTGCGTCAATTTGGACGATTTTTGGGGGATTTGGGTAAATCTTGTTATTGTGTAAATCTGGTTGTAATTTGTTGATTATCTTGATTAGCAAGGTAAGAATAATTTTGTTAGAATATTTTTCAGATTAGATAGAGTTTGTTAGGATATTTTAGCAAGTTGCATGACATGCAGTGATGATGTGGCATTCTTATCTAGTGAGTCATTAATGAGTCACTAGATTAGGGTGAATTTACCTAATGTTGTGCGTGTAAATTTAGCTTAATTTAGTTAGGATTTGTTGATGATTATGACTATAAATAATCTCAACATCAGCTTGTAAAAATTCAGATTAGTGAATTCAAAAAAACATTGATTGTTTAAGTTTACTTGTTTTCTACAAAACAAATCAAAACCGAAGGTGAGGAAATTTTCGAGTGTGTGGACATTTTCGAACTTCTTGAAAGAGTTGGTGCTTAGGCTTTAGTCTCTTGTGAGGATAACTTTAGGGATTGAGGGTGCTTAGATTTAATCAATTCATAAAATTATTCGACTTAGATCGATTTTCTTGGTGCTTAGCTTAAGAGAAAACCGAACTAAGGTATTATCCTTGTGAGTGGCGATTTTCTTGATCAACATTCACATCAACTTTTGGTGCTTTCGTTGAGAGGACATTAATACTCAAGGTTATTGGTATCAATTTCATTGTTGAAACAAAAGTAATCATGTCAGCTGATGAGGTAAATACTCCTAAGATCACCACAGAGGAATTACGCAAAGACATCGAAGAACTAAAGGTTATGTTTGAGGCCACCATGAAAGATTTTGCCGAAAAATTTAAATCACCAAGCAAGTCTAAGGGTGTAAGTAAAGGGGAGACGGATTCTAGTTCTTATGATGACCAAGCAAGCTCAAGAAGTGCATGAAAACCAAGGAAACAATACTCATCAAGCTTTAGTAATGAAGAACCTATGAATAGGCGCAGAAAGAAGGAAAGGCCTAAGAATGATGATCGCAATCTTAAACTGGATATTCCTGAATTCAGTGTAAGTTTGGATCTTGAAAAATTCTTGGATTGGCTAAGAAGGATTGAGCGAATTTTTAAATATAAAGAGTATGATGATCGAAAATCATACAAGATTGCAGAATTGAAATTGACTAGCTTAGCTAGCTTGTGGCTTGAAGGTATGCAAAAGAAAAGAAAGAAGGATGGGAAGTCCAAAGTAGCCACTTGGAAGAAATTAAAGAAGGAGATGAGGATACGTTTTGTTCCTCAAGTTTACGAGCAAGGCAACTTTATAAAGATGCATACTTTGAGGCAAGATTGAAAATCAGTTGAAGAATATACATCTGAATTCCTTAATTTGATCACCATCTGCGATCTAGAAGAAAAAGAGGATCATCAAGTTGCTCGTTATGTTGCTTGTCTAGATGAGAGAATAAGAGAAAAGGTGGAATTACAACCTTACTGGACCTTTGATGAAGTTTGCAAGGTTGCATCTAGGGGTGAGAAGCAATTTTCGAAAAAACCAAGCACTTTTTCGAAACCCTTTGTGAAGAAAGAAGGTGCCATTGTTTCATTTAAACAAAATTTCGATTCCATTTTGAAACCTCCTCCATATATCAAGGATAAAGGCTCTGCTACTAAGCCTCCACCCCTCGATCAACGCACATGTTTCAAGTGCAAAGGTCAAGGCCATATCCAGAAGGATTGTCCTCATTCAAGGGTTCATACTACTCGAAATTGGGCAGATGATGAAAACTTTGAAGAAGAGGTACAACATGAGGATGGCGGAAATTATGATACTCAGAAAGAGGAGATTGAGGAAATTAAAAATGAGGTGAATGGCCAGAGTTTAGTCCTCCGAAGGGTCTTGCAATCTAAAGTTGCGCCACCTACAGAGAATCAGAGGGATAAGATTTTCATCAACAGGTGCAATGTTCTAGGGAGATTGTGTGATCTGATAATTGATTAAGGTAGTTGCACTAATGTAGTCTCTACAGTATTGGTCAACAAGTTGGAAATTCCTACAACTGAACATCCTCAACCATATAAGTTACATTGGCTCAGTAACACAAGTGACATCAAGGTGAACAAACAGGCTCTGGTTAGTTTCAAGATTGGAAATTTCGATGATCAAGTGCTCTGTGATGTGTGTCCTATGGATGCATGCCATATATTGCTTGGAAGGCCGTGGCAGTATGATAGGTTCGTACAGTTTGATGGGAGAACGAACATATACATCATCAGAAAACAGGCACAAGGAAAACCAGTTGCATTGAAACCTTTAGAAAGTTCAAAATTTTCGAAAGATGTGAGCAATAAGAAGGGTGTTTTGTTGATTGATGAGAAAGCCATGGTGCAAGAGGTAAAGAATTGTGAGAAGTTCTATGTGTTGATGGCTAAGGAAGTGCAAGAGAAAGCAACGAGCATCCCTCGTGAGTTGCGCCCCTTGTTGCACGAATTTCAAGACATATTTCCTAATGAACTGCCAGCAGGGTTGCCACCCATTAGAGGTAGGGATGCTAGTTTAGCCCGAGTCCGACCCTACTCCGCTCCGATCCGAGGAAAAAATCCGCCTCCGAATCCGCCTTAAAATAATCCGCTTCCGACTCCGCCAAAAAAATCCGACTCCGAGTTTAAGTCGGAGTCGGATGCTAAAAATAATCCGAGTTATCCGACAATCAATCCGACTCTGCCGGATCTCCGACTCCGACTCCGCCTCTTATTTCTCTACTTATTAGGTATAATAATAATTATTATCATTTATTTCATTATCGTTATCATTATTTCTATTAAACTAATAAAACTATAATGTATGTGTTAATATAACTAATTATACCCATATATGGCCGCTACTAAATGGTTATCAACTTATCATTAGAATTGGCAATCACTCCCTCCGACTGCCTCCGCTTAAATCCGAGGGAAAAAAATCCGCTCCGACTCCGCCATGAAAAAATCCGCCTCCGACTCCATTTAAATAATCCGACTACAATCGGAGGTGGAGTCGAATCCTACATAATCCGGTTATGTTGAACCAAATTTGTTCGTTTAGGTTGGACATGATTACATGATAATGTAGTTAGCGACGTGGTATATGTTTATTGTAGATACCTAAATTTGGTCCAACCTAAACGACCGATGATTAGTTTGCACCATGTCACAACAAGTTTAACTTATAAAAATTGATTCGATTATGTAGGATCCGATTCCAACATTTGATTGATTTGGTTCCTGGAGCTCAGATTATGGTTCAACATGGTGCAAACTCCATTTAAAAGTTAAACTTGTTGTGACATGGTGCAAACTAATCATCGGTTGTTTAGGCTGGACTAAATTTAGGTATCTACAATAAACATATACCACGTCGCTAACTAGTCCGGTCTTGAGAAGAAAGCTGAAAGATTCAACCCGAAAACGCCCTAAAAACTCCTAATAACCCAAGAAAATCCCAACAATATTTTTATTTTATTTTATTTCATTTCATTTTTCCATATATTCCATATTTTTCTAGATATTTTCCAAATTTGTCCACATTTTTAATTATAATGTTGATGTCTTTTTAAACGCTTGAAAAAACATTTTCCACAAGAATGAGCCCAAAACATAGCTATGAAGAGGGTAAATCTTCGAGCCCAACTCATGGGCCCAAGATGAATCAATTTCCTTCCTCAGGCCCAACAAGAGGTATGAGAAGGAGGAAATTTCCTCCTTCTTTCCTCTTTAAGGCATGAGGTAAGGGATGACGTAAACAAGGAAAGGATGGTTGATGTAAGCATGCGTGCTCCCCAAGGCCCATAGTACAAGGGGAATGTTCAGCGAAATTTCAGAAAAGAAGGTACATTGTAGTGCGCAAGGGTGCAAGCCTTACGCCCACGCTCACGTAACCGTCTCTTTTTCCCGAATTTTTTCCCTATAAATACCCCGTTTCCTTCCCTCAATTAATCAGCTTTGGATATTAGGTAGCTTTGGATTTTGAGTAGCTTTTGATGATGAGCATCTTGGATTTTGGGAGAACTTCTGATTTTGGTATTTTCGTGATCTTAGCATTTTGGCATTTGAGAAAGTAGAAATTTAGCTTCCATCATCTTTCTCCCACCGAATCTTTCGTTTTTCTTTTATTATTTATATTTTTCATTTTCTTTAAATTAAATCTTCATGTTCTTCACTTTTATAAACACAAAAAGGTATTTATTTTATTTTTCACTTTTTATGTTATTCCGTCATTTTAATTTATTAATTTTTTTTTAATATCATCATCATCGTATTCGTGATATTCAACAACACATTCGGGATATATTCAGGTTTGAATTCTTGAAGGCGATCTCAAGTCCGTTTTGACACTAGCACGCAATGTATCAAATATGAGGCCACCATAATCAACTCTTTATCTATCTAAGTTCATATTCAAGCGTATTTGTCGTCATCAGGTTCTCTATTATTATTGTTGTTGTTGTTGTTGTTTTTATTATTATTATTATTATTATTATTATTATTACTACTACTACTACTACTACTATTATTATTATTATTACTACTACTATTATCATTGGCTCCATTCAACTGCCATAGTGTATTTTATTTTAATTCATGAAATATTGACTAAATAAATACTTTGAGATACAATAAATATACAGAAAACCAAAAGAATCATGTCTAGGATTTTAACGCTTTCATGAACATGATTACATGATAATGTAGTTGCTTAAAAGTTTTTATTTGCTTGAATATGATTACATGTTTTAAAACCTCTACAAGCATGATCACATGATTTAACATTTCTTGCAAAAAGCATGATACACATGAACCTTATGTGCTTTAAAGCTTTTGTAACATGTTTTATTGCTTTCCATGTTTACGTGATTGCGCTTGTATGTAAGTTGCGATGATGACTTTTCACATAGAATTAGGAAAATAATAAAGACCGGATTCATGAAGTCACATAAAGTCACATGAGACATAAAGACTCGAATCATTGAATAGGTTAAAACGGAACATAAGCGAAGTGATCACCAAACCTAGCAAATACGTGTGCATCAAACGAACTCGCCTAGTAAGCACTCAAGCGGTGCGCTCTTTAGGTTAATCTTTTTGTAATGACTCTTGGTATCACATGATAAGACTAAAAAGGAAATCTAGTAGAGGAAAACTCGACTTG
This sequence comes from Suaeda aralocaspica, assembly GCA_016808085.1. Lineage (NCBI taxonomy): Eukaryota > Viridiplantae > Streptophyta > Magnoliopsida > Caryophyllales > Amaranthaceae > Suaeda > Suaeda aralocaspica. The sequence continues at coordinate 178,212 of PYUH01000595.1, read as the reverse complement.
GAGGTACCCCGTCCCCGAACCCATGAAACTAGTGCACGACCTAACCATTGCAAAGCTGATGTTCCTCACCTTGGCCGGTGAGGACGCGGTGATTTGGGTCTGTAAGACTAGGGGTGAAAGTAATTCGGATTAAAACCGAAAACCGAACCAAACCAAACCATTTTGGAAATTTGGATCGGACTTTTTTGTAATTGGACTGGCTTGGATTGTAAATTTTTTATTTTTCGGATTTCGGTTTGGACTCGGACTAGACCCCTCGGTAGACCGAACATCGAACTTTAGACCGAATAGTAATAAACCTTTAAGTCCTTAATGGCCTTAAGCCTACTACTTGTTAAGTAGTTATGTCTAAAATACCAAAAGTTAGCAAAATCCTAAAATTCTCTATGATCCTTTTTCAAAGTGTGTGTAGTACTTGATTTAGTGAGTTATTGTATAGTACTACAGATTATTGCTACAAATATATGAAGCAGGAATTGATGTACAAAAAAAAATATCTTGAAAATTCGGATTGGATTGGATCCAAAATCGTAAGACCGAATTTAGGTGGATTGGATTGGATTGGACTGAAATTCAATATGGATTGGATTGGTCTCAAATTTTAGAGACCGAAAATATATGGTTTGGATTTGGATTGGGCAATAATCCAAACCACAGACCGAACTTTCACCCCTATGTAAGACTCCATGGTGTGCGGTTGTTGGCCTTTACTAGAGTTTCGTTCCAAGCCAAGCGTACTCACTCTACGCGGTGATCCTTCCCATGGTCTAAAGAACAAGGCATACATAATAACAATGACTCGTGGACACCCATCCATATTTTTACCCGACGTCCACAGATATATGCAAGTAGTTTACATAATAATTGTTCACCATTGATGTGGAGCCTTGAAAAGATTACGAGTCAGATTGGCAAAATAATTAAGGAGGATTTAAACCACCTAAATCTTAATCTATGATTCAAAAGCTTAGTACAACATTACGATCGAATCGGTAGTACTGGCAAGTGTTGATTATCCTATCATAGAGAGAGCTGCAATCTCAGAATGAGTTTTAATCTTATCACTAGTTGACTCGAAGCGTTCAAATGAGTGTTCAAGACTACACAACATAAGCCTACAAGAACATTTATGTGAACCAGCATCGTGCAAATTGTTCATTGCAATACCTTTTATTCTGCCCCAACAGCCATCATAAAAAACATGTGATAAATAAAGGTGTTCAGACAAAGCAATAATGGACAACAACCAGTTTAAAAGGGTTTAGACCTTCAGCCCTTCAGGCTCTTAAATGGCATATATGATAAGTATTGTCGTACTGGATATAGTTTCATTGATTAGCATGTTTGTGACAATACCGCTAAATATACTCCGTAGTAACAATTGACTCTTTTTAACATGCTTATTGCCTAATGGTTATATATCTTACCTATGAAGCCTGAAATTAGTTTCCAATTTTCATTCCACTATAATCCTGCCTCCTGTTACCTTCTCTTAGTCCAATGACAATGTTTCTCAAGTATGCACACATAAACCACCAAATGAACCACGGTTACTGACATATTGCAATTGATGATCTTATAAAAGTTTTCTTCAAATCTTATTATACAGTTAATGATTCACTGAATCTTTCTAGAGAGTGCTTAAAAGACTACTTCCATACCTGTTTTGCTATATGCTGGTGTAATCTTATTGGTGTATATGGAACAATCCCACCTTATACTCAGATATCACCTGAAAACATTGACTTCAAATACATGTTTTGCTGATCAATCCTTGTGCTTTACAGTGAGTATTTTATAGCTATCGATTCCAAATCATTAAAGCAAGGGAAGAGTTTAGCTGATGAATCAACTTTCGTCCAATCCTCCCCCAATTATATCCAATTTTGCATTTGAAGGTTGGTTTTTTTTTTTTTTTTTAATAAAGTTTGAATCTTTTATTTTTGAACAATCCTTCTAAACCTCAACAATCAAATACTCCATCAAATTTCACAGAACTTAAATTAATCACTAAACAAAACCATATGGCCTACATTGATATGGACAAAGCACATAAAACAACCCCAAAATCGAATAAAAACATACAGAAAAAATTACAGAAATAAAATAAAAATGCAAAACCAAATAATAATAATAATAATAGAGAAACAATTCCTTTAAATTGTAGAAACCACTGGCCTTGAAAATTGAGGAATAGTTGAGGAGTATTTATGAGCTTCTTTAATGGAAAGCTTACAAAAAAATATATGTATACATATATATATGTATATAGCAAAAAATTCAAATGAACAATAATAGAACACCAAAACGAATTGCGTGCTGAAAATTTACCAAGATTGACACTATAGAAAAATCAAATTGCAAGCTAAACCAAATTATATTTACCTTGAATTGGATTTCGCTTTAATCAAAAATCGGATTTGGAATGAATTTGAATTGAATTTTGCTACCTCCAATTAAACTGAATTTTTGTAATTGCGAAGGATTTTCAAGTAATTGAAATGAAATTTCAGAGTTTGAATTTGAGAGATTCAAAGAGGTTGAGCTTCAGAGTTTGAGAGTGGAGTTGAGATTAATTGAAGTTTCGCGGGACCGATGCAGTACTTTAGGTTTTAGCATTTAAAATGCAATGGTTATTAACTAATTAGCAACCGTTTAGTGAGAAACCATTGCAATAGATTTCGCGAACGTATTTAGTTAGCTATTGCAACCCCTAAACCAACCTGTTGCAACAGGCTTTATTGTAACCGTTGCAAAAGAAGTAACAACAACACAAATCGTTACTAAAAGCGTTGCAAAAGGATTAACCGTTGCTAAAACCCGATGGAGGATCTAGAGAAGATACTAAGGCCCTGTTCTCCTCGTCTTATTTTTACTTATTTTCAGCAAAAATAAGTTCAGTTCAGCAAAAATAAGTTCAGTTTAACAAATATCAGTTTCAATCCTTAATAAATTGTTAATGATTTCAGCAAAAATAAGTTTAGTTTAGCAGAAATAAGTTCATATAAGTAAAAATAAGTTCAGTTCAGCAAAAATAAGTTCAGATCAGTAAAAATAAGTTCAGATCAGCAAAAATAAGTTGAGGAGAACAGAGCCTAAGTGGGTTCACTAAAAATAATTATTTGTGTTAATAAATGATTTTTTATGTTTACAAAATATTTCAAAAAGGCTTCAAAAAATAAAATTTTCAAGAGTTTCCTAGGCCTAAAGATAATTTCCACTTGTTAGGATAAGTATGGACTTTTCAAAATCCTATTTTGCGACCTATAAATACCCCTTAAAACCAAAATTTTCGGATTTCATGCTCATAAGTTGTCATTATGATTTCAAAAATCTAGAGAGAAAGAAAAAAGTGTTTTCCAAAAAAATTTTTCCTTTGAGTACAGTTTTCGGAAAAAGAAAGAAAAAAAAGAGAGTTGAGCGTTTTTTTAACCTCGTGAATCGTTCCCATCGGACCACCGCCGAAGCCACCTCGCGCCACCAGTCGGGCCACCGTCGCCACTACCGGCGGCCCTACTCCTCCCCTTTGGTATATTTTTTGGAACTTTATATATAAAAAAAATTTCTCCTTTTTTTTTTTTGTTTTTTGATTCAATCTTGAAAATTCATGTTCAAATTTATGTTTAATCATGCTTTTATAATTTTTAATCATGTTTTAATAAAGTTATGTTTTGTTTTAAGACATGAATTAATTTGTTGTTCATGAAATTTTAGATTAGGGTTTAGAAACTTTGAAAGTTTTGATTTTTATAAGTTTTTATGATTTAAACTTCAATATCATGATCATGAATTATTGTTGTGTGAATTTATGAAGTTTAGATTGATTTTTAAAGGCCTTGAATATAAAATAAATTGCTGTCCAAGTTTTATAATCATGAAATTTAATAGAATAATATTATGAACATGTTTTGGCTTATGAAAAATTATTCTAAAGCATAGATTGGTTTCATAATTAAGTTAGTTGATTGTAGGAGAGTTTTGCCATGAAATTATGATGTTTTTGTGAGTTTTTCATGACTTTTGTTATAGCTAAAATTTCTACCTATAATCCAGCTTGATTGTCAGCTACGCAGGTACTCAGCTAGCAGCTACAGCTTAGACACGGTCAAGCTAGTGGGTCCGAGAATCAAGGAGTTAGAAGGAGAATATTCCAAGGAGCTTCTAGAAGAGGGAGGACGTGGAAGTTGGTTCAAAGATATTGAGGAGATCGTGCCTAAAGAATAGGATCCGCATTTCAAACTGGCTTGAATCTAGCCCATAAATCAAGCCAGGTGCATTCCCAAAGAGTAACCACCTTGAAGGAGAGATAACGGCTAGATGCCCACGGTTATTCTATAAATAGGGGAGAGAAGATACATAGACAAGGCAATCATGAGAAAATCAGTACTTTGTCATTATTTGTACGCACAACTCACATATTTTATTTACATTCTTTAAGCTAGACACCTAAGCAGCTATAAACTAAAACTATCTAGCTATTTAGCTAGTATTATACATTGTAACTGTAAACAATCTTATTAACTAGTGGACTGGTGGACTCAAAGCCACCCGCGGTTTTTTACCCTAATTTAGGGGGGGTTTTCCGCGTCACCACATCTGGCGTCTCCCCCACTCCCGTCTTTACATTATTTCTTTCTGCATCAAAACGAACAAAATCAGTAATTATTTAGCTATAGCCGGAACCAGCTAAGGTTTACTAGCTAGAGCAGATTTTAGCATAAACAATTTGGCGCCCACCGTGGGGCTATAGCTAGATAATCCACTTATTCAAATACATTCAGTCACCTTAAGATAGCAAAAATATCCCACCCCATGGCATCCAAAGTATCTCAGAAAGCTATGGAAGAAATGAGGCAGGGGTTGGAGAAGACCCGAGCCGAGCTGGAAAAAATAAAGGAAGATAGCAAGAAAGCAGCTATAGAGTCACAATCGACTATGGACAACCTCAAGAAGGAATTAGAATCCGTAAAAAGTAACAAATCCCGGAAGAGGTACACAAGCGACATCTCCAGCATGGCGAATCTGGATTAAAGCGATAGCGAGTATAGCACGTCGGATGAAGAAGAGGAACCTGGAGAGGAGCAAGACGATCAGCCCGAAAAGAAACCCGCTAAGGAGATGGCCCTCCTACGGCAGCAAAACCGGAAGCTGTACCAGCTCCTATCCAAGCTGCCGGGAGCCCCAATCCCCGTAGCTACCGAGGCCAAGCACAGCTATGCCTTGTCACCATTCATTGAGGAGGTAGCTAGAGTAAAAGTGCCAAAGAAGCTGAACATCCCAACGTTTACCAAACTGTACGATGGGACGATAGACCTAGTGGATCACGTCTCCCAGTACAAGCAGAAGATGATGCCGCTACCTATCCTTGATGAAGCAGTGGAAGCCACCTTGTGCAAATCGTTCGGAGCAACCCTCACAGGTCCCGCATTACAATGGCTAATGAATATGAAGTCGGGAACCATAGAAGATTTCTCCAGCTTGGCTAACAGGTTTTACCAGCAATTCGCAAGTAGCCGCGCTATGAAGAAGCAATCTAGCGACCTCTACAGGATAGTGCAGAGGCCCAATGAAGCTGTTAGGTCCTACCTAGACAGGTTCAACAGGGAAATGATAGCCATACCCGACCTACACTCTTCCACAGCCATTGAAGCCTTCAGGCGAGGGCTTCCATACAGGTCTAGGTTATACGAAGAGCTGACCAGGTACCCGTGCTCCACCTTCGACGAAGTGCAAACCAGAGCACTAGCTGAAGTCAGAATGGAAGAAGACGAAGCTTCCTGGAGGCCAGCCTATGACGACAGCAAGATAACTAGCCACCGGCGCAGCAACTGGAGACACCAACCATATCCTAAACGTGAATCTATTAATTAATAACATCTACCCTTCTTCTTCCTCGCAGGTAACAGGTTACGGATATGGAGCTAGCAGCTATCCCAACATCGAGTCATACTGCTTCAATGTGGATACCGACGGTGTCATAAACGCCCTGCACAAGCTAGGAGAAGCCGTGCGCTGGCCAAAGAGAACTGACAAGCCAGACAGCTTGAAAGACAAGACCAAGTGGTGCAGCTATCATAATGACCATGGGCACAACACGGAGGAATGCTTCCAGCTCAGAAAACAGGTAGCCTACCTGTTAAAGAAAGGGTACATGAACCACCTGCTAGGTAAGAAGGGCGGATCACAAGAAGAAACCCAGAAGCCAGGACCGCCCCCACCACCTACTACGTCAAAGGTAATTAACTTAATATCAGGTGGATCTGAAATTTGCAGACTAACCTACTCTGCTGCAAAGCGTTTTGCTAGAGATGGAACGGGAACCCCAAGCAAGCCGGACAGCTTGAAATCGGAGGAAGAAAGGAAGCTGAAGAACATGACCATTTCCTTTGACGGAGGTGAGCTAGAAGAAGAAGATCATCATGATGGCTTAGTAATCTCCTTACAAATCAGTAACTGCCTCATCAAGAGAGTGATGGTAGATAACGGCAGCTCAGCCAACATAATCTTCAAGAGAGCACTAAAAGAGATGGGATTGAAAGACGCTGACATCACCAAGACACCTAAAGTGTTGGTAGGGTTCAGCGGAGAAACAAAGCACACAGAAGGAGAAATCAACCTGACAACCTGCGCAGAAGGAGTGAACATGACAAGCAGGTTCAACGTGGTAGATTGTCCCTCCGCATACAACGTCATCCTAGGGACTCCTTGGATCCACAAAATGAAAGCCGTACCATCTACATATCACCAACCACTAAAATTCCCTTCACCATGGGGAATCCTAACAATAGTAGGGGACAAAAAGGTAGCGAGAGATTGCTACAAAAGGACGTTGAGACTGAAGCTGGCAAACATCTAGCAATTACAGGAAGGGTTAGCGCCAATAGGACCTAGCGAGCTACAGCTAGATGATGTGGCACTCGATCCCTCCAAGCCGGAGCAAGTGGTCCAACTAGGAGCCAGCATAAACGAAGGCCAGAAAAGGAGAATCTTAGACTTCCTAAGAGAGAACGCAGATTGTTTCGCATGGTCCCACAAAGACATGGTAGGTATAGACCCAGAAGTCATCACACACAAGCTGAACGTGGATCCAGCTATGAAGCCAATAAAGCAGAAAAGGAGGAAATTAGCACCTGAAAGAAACCAGGTAATCAACGATGAGGTACAAAAACTTTTAGAAGCTGGGAAGATAAGAGAAGCGAAGTATCCCGATTGGCTAGCTAACGTAGTGGTGGTCAGCAAAAAGAACGGTAAATGGAGAGTTTGCATCGACTTCATAGATTTAAATAAGGCATGCCCGAAGGACTCCTTCCCCCTACCACATATAGATACAATGGTAGACGCAACAGCAGGACACGAGATGCTCACCTTCCTAGATGCCTATTCTGGGTACAATCAAATACTAATGCACCCAGAAGATCAAGAGAAGACGGCCTTCATGACGGACAAAGGAATATATTGCTATAAGGTCATGCCCTTCGGATTGAAGAACGCTGGAGCTACCTACCAAAGGCTGATCAACAAAATGTTTAAAGACCAGCTAGGAGATACCATGGAGGTATACATAGATGACCTGCTGGTGAAGTCCAAGAAAGTTGAAGATCATATAGACCATCTAAGGCAAACTTTCGAGGTTCTAAGAAAATACAGCATGAGACTCAACCCTTCAAAATGCTCGTTCGGAGTAGCAGCAGGTAAGTTTCTAGGTTACATAGTAACCAAAAGAGGCATCGAAGCATGCCCCGACCAGGTAAGAGCTATAATAAATATACAATCACCTAGGAATTTAAAAGAGGTTCATAAGCTAACTGGCAGGGTAGCTGCATTAAACCGTTTTTTTTCGAGGTCATCTGACAAATGTCATTTGTTTTATAACGTCTTAAGAAAAAACGAAGGTTTTAAATGGAAAGATGACCACGAAAATGCTTTAGAAGAATTAAAACGGTACCTAATGTCGCCACCCTTACTATCTAAAGCTCAAGCTGAAGAGTGCTTACATCTATACCTAGCGGTCAGCGGTAAAGCTATAAGCGCGGTCCTAGCAAGGGAAGCTGACAACCAGCAGCTCCCCGTTGACTATGTAAGTAAGTCACTCCTAGATGCCGAGACTAGATACTCCTCATTGGAAAAACTTGTTTTAGCTCTAGTAACGGCATCTAGGAAGCTCAGACACTATTTCGAGTCTTATCCTATACTAGTCATGACTAACTATCCTATTAAGGCTGTGTTAAAAAGGCCGGAGTTATCTGGCATAATGGCAAAGTGGGCAATCACATTGAGCAGCTACGACATAAGATATCATCCAAGAACTGCAATCAAGTCTCAAGCACTATTAGACTTTGTGGCTGACTTTAGTCCTGACCTAGAACGAGTTGCACAGTTGGAAATGAAGGAAGTCAGCCAGGTACAAAACAACCAGGTATGGAAGATGTTTGTAGACGGCTCCTCCAACTTCAGAGGCGCAGGGCTAGGAATAGTACTAAAGTCGCCACAAGGGGACAAGATAGTACGATCCATCGCTTGCGACTTTAAAGCAACTAACAATGAAGCAGAATACGAGGCGTTGATTGCAGGAATGATAATGGCTAAAGACTTAGGGGCAATAGGCTTAGAGGTGTACAGTGACAGCTTGCTTATAGTCAGCCAAGTCACAGGGGAGTTCACAGCTAAAGACTCCAAAATAACCAGCTACCTAGAGCTAGCCTAACAAACATTAGCTCACTTTACCCCCTTCAAAATCAATCAAATACCGAGAGATCAGAACACCCAAGCTGATGCGTTAGCTAATCTGGGATCGGTCCTGAGGAAGAGCAACCTGACGTCTATACCCATAATTCACCTAGCTGGCCCCGCTATAAACAAAAACATAAATCAACTAGTACTCACTACGACCAACCAAGAAGTGGCCACCAACAACAAATCATGGACCAAACCACTCTACGANTAATCTTGGACCAAACCACTCTACGACTATCTGCAGCATGACATCTTGCCGGAAGACAAGCTAGAAGCCAGAAAGATTAGGTTCAAGGCATCCAGGTACCAGCTCGTCCAGGGAATACTGTTCAAGATGTCAGCTAGGGGAATACTCCAAAGATGCTTGGAAAAGGAAGAATGGCAAAAGCAGCTAAAGGAGTTCCACGACGACCAATGTGGATCGCACATAGCTGGGAGGTCACTAGCAAACAGAATCCTTAGCTATGGATACTATTGGCCAACCGTCAGACAAGACGCAGACAGATACGTAGCTAGATGCGACAGCTGCCAAAGGCATGCTGGCATGTCTCACAAACCCTCTGAAGTTTTGCACCCGACACTAACGCTATGGCCTTTCATGAAATGGGGAATGGATATCGTAGGAAAACTACTACCAGCTCCAGGTCAGAAGGTATTCATGCTAGCACTAACAGACTACTTCTCCAAATAGATCGAAGCAGATGCCTACCAGCAGGTAAGAGACAAGGAAGTAGTCTCCTTTATCTGGAACAACATAATATGCAGGTTTGGGGTTCCATCCGAGATCGTGTGTGACAACGTGTCCCAGTTTATAAGTGACAAAACAAGAGAATTTTGCAGCGAATGGAATATCACCCTAACTATATATGTCAACCCCTAGGTACTCGCAAGCAAACGGGCAAGCCAAATCCAGCAACAAGTCAATCATTAATGGGATCAAGAGAAGATTAGAAGCTAAGAAGGGGAGATGGGCGGAAGAACTACCTAGGATCCTGTGGGCCAATAGGACCACCCCTAGGGCAGCCACAGGACAAACACCCTTCTCCTTAGTGTATGAATGTGAAGCCGTGCTACCTGCTGAGATAGCCACACCAACGGCCAGATACGGACTAATACCACAAGAAGCAAACAAGGTAGAACGAGCTAGCAATCTGGACACCTTAGAAGAGCTAAGGGACAACGCACTCATCAGAATGGCCGCTCAACAGAATATAGTAGCTAGGAGATTGGGTATTAAGGAAAGTTTTTGCTAACACCAGAGAAAAGAATGCTGGAAAGTTAGCTGCGCAATGGGAAGGACCGTATCAAATCATCAAAGTCATAGGCAATGGTGCTTACAAGTTAGCTACAACACAAGGAAAAGAAGTGCCTAGAAGCTGGAATGCATCCAACCTGAAGGTGTACCACTTCTAGCTCAGATCGAAAGCACGACCCAGCCAGTAAGTAAGCTAAGCGAACACAACTATCCTAGCCCAGAATTTGTTCGCTATAAAGACATTGAAAGATTAACTTTAAGTTGTTGGTGGAAACACCAACAGCCACAACTAATAACTGCTTCAACTTATACAGGCCCTAGATAGGCTACCAGGGAGTCCAAATACTCCATGTAGAGTAGCAACTAAGGCCCAGACGCCACTCAAAGCTATAACGCTATCAAAGGGGAAGTGGACATTAGCTGGAAGCTGCCCCAGCAACTTGAACACACAGTCAAGTCGCCCCTAGATGGCGAACGAAATAACCTCACCACTTACCCAACACAAGGTATGCATACAATTTAATTCAAAGCTAGCTAGCAAGCAAGCACAAATATGCACAGAACGATTTCAAACCACAATACCATATGCAAAATAGCAGAAACATGATGAATATTCCAAATAAAGAAGTACGGAATTAATACAAATTTAAAAAAGGCCCTAAGACCATTGTCTGATAAAACATAATAATTAAAAAAGTTAATCTAAAACGCAAAAGCAGGAATGATCCTAAGCTTCTTCCTCAGCTGCCTCCAGAACTCCTCCTTCTTGACCTTCATCAGGAGGAAGGACAGCTACAGGGGCAGGAGGCTCCCCCACAATAGCTGCCTCCCCCTCACCTGCCAAGCTGGCAGCATCACCAAGAGGGGCAGCATCAACCGGTTCAGAGGAAGCGAGAAGGAGGTCGGCTAAGCTACCAAAATGTTCTAAGTATTCGTCCACCACGGCTTGGCAATCTTTAGCTGTAGCTCCCTTATGATAGACTCCATAAGCTATCATAGCTCTTCCCCTCGTAAGGGAAAAGGCAGCTACATCCTTACTTTCCTCCTTCAGGTCCTCCAGCTCCTGCTCCAGCTTCATGTTCTTGTTCAGCAGCTCCTTGTTTTTGCCCTCCAACTCTTTCTCCCTCTCCTCCAGTATGCACCTGAAGTGCTCCTCCAGCTTGGAATTCAGCTCTGCTTGCTGCGTCTTGAGGAGTTCGTTCTCCGCCGTCAGCTTGTTTACCTTAAGTAGTATTTGGTCATGCTTGGCAGTAAAACCCTTCACCAAGTTCTTAGCAGCCAGGACGTCTTGGAGAGCCTGCGTGAGACCAAGTAGCATTTACTAGGGAAGCATCTAACCTGGAGAGAGTGGCCAGCCGCGTGGCCCAGCACAGCATCGGGAGATATATTGCTAAGGTGCTGCCTAGCAGCTGGGAACAACAGCTTCTCGACCTGAGGCCCTATCCCTTCTTCTACACCTTCCTTAGCCAGGAAGGTAGGAGGAAAGGATAGCTCCAGGTCATCCACCGGAATAGGATCGGACGACTTAGGGAACTTAGAAGGAGGAGGCATAATAGTCGCAGCTTCCACATGCCTCGAGCCCGTGTTCGCTGAACTAGTGGTGCTGCTGCTGGCAGTCTTCCTCTTTGAAACCCTCCTCTTGGCCTCCTCGAAAGACATTTCCTTTAAACCTATAGGGAATATGACCAAGTCAGCGTTAAAATTAATACCAAACAAAAACTGTATAACCACTAGAAACACAACTGCTAGCAAGCAAGAAGGAACTCTTACCAGACGACATAGCTGGAGCGGTGGTTGCAGGTTCCTTGGCAGCTTCAAAAGTCCTTTCTTCGATAGGGTGACTTAGGAATTCCCTAATAGCTAGACTTTTCGTGATTAGAGGAGGAGGGGAGTGAACTGCAAAAGAAAGCAAGTAAGAACCAGATTAATAAAAGTGCTAAAAGCTAAGCAAAGAAACATTACTAATACCTGTAGCATTCCAGCCACCAACTATCCAATTTCCCTCTTCGCCAAGGGAGAACTTCTCCGCAAAGAAATACCTACTCTTCCAACCCTTATTCGGCGCTCCCTCATCATCTACTAGCTTGTTCCCAGCTACTCTGACCTTCAAGGTAGCATACCCAGGGCCTACCTTCCTAATAGAGTATATACCTAATAAATTATCTAAATTAAAATCTAGCTCCCACTTATCACTTTTTTCCTCGATCACCTTACAAATCCTCCAAAAGGAAGGTTGCAGCTGTCCCGGACTTAGACTTAGGCGTTCTAAAACCGACCTCACTAACCCGACCAAAGGAAAGGAGAACCCAATTATGAAAGAGTACTCGAAGAAACATACGTGGTCAGGAGGACAGGTTTCTGGTCGTTGGTTGAAGGTAGGGACCACTAGCCTAGCTGACTCAGGGAAGAGACCCATCATAGCAATTTGTTGTAGGCGTTCCTCTGTTATCACACTAACTATGCCATCCTTAACTCTACCCATGATCTCTAAACTAAAACTAAGCAAAGGGAGGAGGAAGCAAAATAAAGAGAGGAAGAAAAGATCTCAATACCTGAATAAGCTAAAGATGTCTGGAAATTCACAAAGTCACAAAGAACTAAAATCGAGTTTTTTTGAATTCTCTTTCTAAAAGAAATTAACAAAAGTGAAGAAGAAGAATGGAAGAGGTGTATTTATAGGAAGAGGAGAAGGGCATAACGGTTACTTCTCTTAACTGCCAAATCTTTTCATATCTTTCTTTTATTTATTTTCAGAAATTAATTATTGCTTTTGATTATAACCGTTTGCTTCTCAGAAACTGTGATGACTCCCAACGGTAACTTGCAACCCGGTAGCTGGGCGCTCCCAGCTTACAAGTTAGGGGCAAATTGTTATGGCTAAAATTTCTACCTATAATCCAGGTTGATTGTCAGTTACGCAGGTACTCAGCTAGCAGCTACAACTTAGACACGGTCAAGGTAGTGGGTCCGAGAATCAAGGAGTTAGAAGGAGAATATTCTAAGGGGCTTCTAGAAGAGGGAGGACGTGGAAGTTGGTTCAAAGATATTGAGGAGATCGTGCCTAAAGAATAGGATCTGCATTTCAAACTGGCTTGAATCTAGCCCATAAATCAGGTTAGGTGCATTCCCAAAGAGTAACCACCTTGAAGGAGAGATAACGGCTAGAAGCCCACGGTTATTCTATAAATAGGGGAGGAGAAAGAAGATACATACACAAGGCAATCACGAGAAAATCAGTACTTTGTTATTATTTGTACGCACAACTCATATATTTTATGTACATTCTTTAAGCTAGACACCTAAGCAGCTATAGAACTATCTAGCTATTTAGCTAGTATTATACATTGTAACTGTAAACAATCTTGTTAACTAGTGGATTGGTGGACTCAAAACCACCCGCGGTTTTTTACCCTAATTTAGGGGGGGTTTTCCGCGTCACCACATCTGGCGTCTCCCCCACTCTCGTCTTTACATTATTTCTTTCTGCATCAAAACGAACAAAATCAGTAATTATTTAGCTGTAGCCGGAACCAACTAAGGTTTGCTAGCTAGAGCAGATTTTAGCATAAACAACTTTAAAGTTAATAAATAAATCTGAAATTTTTATAAAAGCAAGTTAAAGTAAGTTAAGTGTTCATATTATGCTAGTATGATCACATATTAATTCTATGATGTTACATATAATTTTTAGTATGTTTTATAAAGTTTAAAAGTGATTTTAAGCATGTTTAAAATGCTGTCCAGAATTTATAAAGTGAATAACTAGGCTTTTAAAGTATGCAATTAGCATGAATTGATCATATAAATTAAGTAACACATTGTATTATTGATTTATGTTGTTTTTGAAGTTTTTCAAGGAGTTTTGGGTAACTTATATTGCTGTCCACTTTTCTAAAGTGGCATAAAATTTATATTACGGTTTTATAAAGCATAAATAAGTCCCGAAAACCAAGTAATCATACAATAGAAAAGTAAAGTGTAGTATGGAATTGAATAGAGACCATATAAGGAATGTTTAGGACAAGATCAAATATAGAAGTTAGTTTGTAGTTGTTGTAGAACTTAGTCAACAAGGTTTTAATTTAGTTTCGATTCTCCTTATGTAGGAGACTTTGATTTAGTCCACTTCTCGAAGTTGTGGCGGAGCACCATTATTTTACAGGGTACGTAAGTACTAAAGACAAACATAGGAACTATAATTCATGCTTGGATGATCCTTGATTATATGAAATATTGTTATGCTTGTTTGAATCATGAGTTGTGTGCATGACAAGTTCATTAGAAACATGATTTTTATAGTATGTTGACATTCCTTGTTATATAGTAATATAAATTTTTATAAGATTGAATTGGAATGTTAGGATCAGTTAATTTGGCCAATAGTTTATTAATAAAGAAAGGAAGTTTATTTTAAAGTTGGTTAGTTACCTAATCAATTAGAAAGGTAGTTGTGAATTTTTATTCACATGATTAAAAGAAGTTATCACGAGCAATTAATTTATACAAGTTGCCACTCACAGTTTAATGTGTGGACAAGGAGAAAGTAAACAGTTAGCCACTCACAGTTAATGTGTGGTAAAGGAAGTTTAGTTTAATTAAAGGACACACATAAGATTAATTATGAATCACCTTAAATTGAAGATAATTAATATGACTTGCTTGATTTGATGCATGTCTTTAGGTGATGATTGTATGTGAGTCATAACATTGTTAAACCGGTTAATCACGTAAAGTGTAAGAGGATTTGCACAAAACTCTTGGAACGTATATACATTGAGTATGAACAATGGGGGGATTTGTATGGAACAGTGATCTATGACTTCTAATTGGAGTAAAAGACGTTGTACTATTTTATATTTATAATACTATGGAATTCTGTCACTTTATGTGACATAGTAATACCTTCTTGGAGTTGCTCCCAAGTTGGTTCCCAATAGGGCTATGATTTTAAGGAGGAACCTCGTTTGATGCAGGATCTATAAGTTTAAATATAATAATTAATTTAGTTGAGTCTATGCACAGGTGAAAGGTTGTCAAAGGTAAGATGTGTGTATGTTTTATTCTTATTGTTTTGTTGCATGATCTTTAGTAGTTATGTACTCAGCTTTGCTGACTGTTTATTTTGTGTGCATGGCTTTGTCTAGTAAAAGAAAAGCTGCAGGTACAAGTGGGCATATGCCATTTCATGATGGGCTGGAGTGAGAGCGCTTGCTGTGTTTTGTAGCTTTATTTTATACTGCTTATGAGATACTAACTGTTATTTGGATGTTGTTTTATTTCCTAATGACTTTGGTTTTAATTTGGTTTTAAGGGCCATTAATATGGTTCCGAAGTGTAATAAAGTTTAAAGTTGACTTTTATTTTTGTGATTGTTTGAAGTTTAGTTTTAAATTGGTTTTGGTTTTAGGACTTCCGCTGTAGTACTTTGATAAATGCCTTAGCCGTTATCACAGTGGCGGTAATACTTTGGTTTTTCCATATTTTGAAGTTTTAATAAACATAATCTGTAATATTTATAATCTTTTTTTCGGAAAAATAAGAAGTAAGAAGTTAGGAAATTACAGGGTGTTACATAGTGGTTACTAGAGCTTAGAATTTGAAATAAAATAAACTTTATTTTGGGGGTACCCTAAGTTTTATTTTTGGAAAGAGGAATTTCTTATTTTGGAAAGTTTCCAAAAATGGAAAGTTTTGAAAAGTAAATTATGTGTGCAGGTATGCAAGGAATTCAGGTATGTATTATGTGTTATTGCTTTAATACCATGTGGTGAGCTTGGGTAGGAAGTTTGGGCATGTAGGATAGACTTTATTTCTGTTCTTTCATGCACTAAAGTTCATGTTTTAAGGTGTTGCTTATGTGAATAGTTGTGTGTAAAGGAAATTGTATGTTAGCCACAAGACCCCTTTTGGGTAGAACTGCTGGTTTGTTTTGTTTTGTTTTGTTTTGGGATGGATGAACCATTAGTCTTAAGTTTTGTGCAGGATGTCTTATAGTATGCCTAGTAAAGATACTCAAAGAGGAACTTTGGAGAAGCAAGACTATGAAAGTCCACCTCAATATATCTGGAAAATACGGTTCTGCTACTGTTGGTATATGAGTACTGTGTTGAAGTTGCCACAATGGGATCAGCCCGACCATGTATCAGCCCTGATTGTTAGGTGCTTGCCCGACCGTTCACCCTATTTATAAATTAAGGCAAAGTTTATTGATTTCCACTTTGCTGGAGGACTTCCGAACTATTCTAAGTATAAGGATGCAGTTGGCCAATGGGGTTGTGATTGGAGATTCTTGGAGGGGTACATTGCTAGGAAAGAGAAGTTGTATCAAGAAATGAATGCAAGTGATGAGACCCCGCCCACACCAAGCCCAAAAGGTAGCCAAGGAAGTGAAGACCTGATGGTGAAGGAGACTACTACGGGTTCAAAGACTGATGAGTCAAGGGATAGTTCGTGTTATGAAATCGAGAACCCAGACCCAGTAATTCCAGTGTATGTTGATTTGGTAACCGATCCCGAAGAAGATGAAGAAGAATTAGATCCTGAGGAAGAAATGGAAGAAGAAGAAGAGATGGAGGAATAAATGGAGGTTGACACTAAAGATGATCCTGAATTCATACCAAGGAAATATGTGATGTCAAGAGACAAGAAAGACAATGTTAATGTTTAGAGACTTTGTTTAGATATGATTTAGCTATTGTTGTTTAATGTTTTTGATGTTTAGTTGAACATTTTAACTTATTGTTTACATTTGTTTGAATATGTGGCAGTGAGCCATAAGAAATGATAAGAGGAGTTGAGTAATAAATTTCTTTTGTGAAATAAAGCCTTAAGTAGAATAGAACCAAGGGAATTATTTTTATTTCTTATGTGCTTTATTCTTATTTTAATGGTTGTGTTAAACAATCAAAACAAAGTAAATCATTCGCTCTAAAAGAATGAAACTTCTTTTATGAGACGAAATGATAAAGTGTTTTATGATTTAAGTTTCTGTTGTTCAAACTCGTAGTTAGGCATAATTTAATATAAAGGTCTTTTCCTCTACAGGAGAAATAGAACGGCTGAACGTAACAGCAATCACAGAATGAAGTAGTAAGGCAATTAGCTACTGTAGCTAAACAATTAGCTGCCAGAGGAAATGTAAATGGTAGTGACCCTGCTAGGGAACTTTTCAAGAAGATTTCTCAAAGTAAGCCATCCGCTTACCAAGGAGAGCACAATCCAACTATTCTAGAGGGATGGTTGAGAGAGTTTAATAAGTTGTTTCGGGCATTAGAGTGTCCAGAGGAGCTTAAGGTGAACCATGAGGAGAATCTGATCTTTGGTGGTCACAAAATGAGGCTGTGATAAGGGCTTTACCAGGATTTAATTGGGATATGTTTCAGGAGCAAATTCGTAATAAGTTCTACTCTGTGTTTCTCCAGAAACAGAAGGCTGGGGAGTTTCTAGAGCTTAAGATGGGAAGTATGTCTGTCACTGAGTACTACTCTAAGTTCATAAAATTGTCTAGGTTTGCTCTTGAGGCTGTAGCAACTGAGAGGTTGAAGGCTAGTCGTTTTGAAAGAGGGTTACCCTTAAACTTAGAGTCGCAATTAGCTGGACAGATCTCTGAATCCTTGGATGATTTATATGGTAGAGCTGCACACTTGTATGCCATAGACCAAAAGAAGAAAGAGGTTCAGAAGGAAGGTGAGTCGAGGGAGAAAAGGAATGATGGTGGAGGAAACTTCAACCAACAAGGATGTCATGGTGGATATAAGAGACCTCGTTTCAACAACAACTTCCAGGGTAATAGGGGAAACTTTGGGAAGCCTAATTCTAGAAATGGGAATAGAGCTTAGGTAGCTAGTCAAGGAGGGTGTGTGTACTTTTTCAAAAAGTTTCCTAACAATCACCTAGGAAAGGATTGTGCAGGGAACCCAGTGACTTGTCGGTTGTGTAACAAACTTGGACACCGTGAGTATGAGTTCTTCTCTAACAACAAAGGAAAGGAGGGACAAAATTCTCAAGCTAGGGGGAATTCAGTTGGAGGACAGCAAAAGGGTTTCCAAGGAAACATGGGAGGAAAGGTGACACCTCAAGCCGGGAATAGGAATGGGAGTGGGAATGGAGGAGAACAGACTAAGACCTTAAACACTGGTAAACTGAATGTGATGGCTCGAAGTGAAGCTGATGCTAATAAGGATGTGATTAATGGTACTTTTTCTATTCACTCTCTCCCTGTTAGAGTTTTGTTTGATTCTGGTGCAACGTACTCTTTTGTTTCCACTAAGCTTCTAGAAAAGCTAAAGTCTGTGTTGGGAAAAGTAGATGCAATAGATGTGTCAATAGTGTTACCTTCAATGTTCCTATTGAAATTGAGGGAGTGGAGTTTAAGGCTAACCTAATCGAGTTTAATTTAGGTGACTTAGAAGTGATCCTAGGGATGGATTGGTTGATTAAACATATGGCTGAGTATTTATGTGAACCACAGAAGATCTCGTTGATGAATAAGGGTGAGAAGGTGAGCTATCGGAGGGCAGGAAGACCAAAACACAACAAAGTAGTGTCAGTAATGAGGTTTGCTAGGTTTGTGAAGAAAGGTTTTCCCATTTACCTTTGTACTGTGAGAGATGTGGATCATGTTGAGACTGCTAAGCCCGAGGATATTGAGGTAGTAAGGGAATTTCTTGACTTGTTTCTGGAAGAGATTCCGGGGATGCCACCTAAACGAGAAATTGATTTTACCATAGACTTAGTCCCAGGAACAACACCTATTTCCAAAGCACCCTATAGGATGGCACCTGTAGAAATGAGTGTGTTGAAGGAGTAGTTGCAAAATTTGTTGGAAAAAGGTTACATTAGGCCTAGTGCTTCACCTTGGGGAGCACCAGTATTGTTTGTGAAAAAGAAAGATGGGAGTTTGAGGTTATGCATTGACTACAGGGAGCTGAATAAGGTGACAATAAAAAATAAGTGTCCATTACCGAGGATTGATGACTTGTTTGATCAATTAAATGGAGCAGCTGTGTTTTCAAAGACTGACTTGAGGCCAGGATACCATCAATTAAGGATTGCTAATGAGGACATACTAAAAACGACTTTCCGTACGAGGTATGGGCACTATGAGTTTGCTGTTATGCCTTTTGGGTTAACCAATGCGCCAGTAATATTCATGGATCTAATGAATAGGATTTTCCAACGATTTTTGGATAACTTTGTGGTTGTTTTTATTGATGACATCTTGGTGTATTCTAAAAGTAAGGAAAAACATGTGGAACGTTTGAGGACAATCTTGATGACATTAAGAGAGAATGAGTTGTATGCGAAGTTCTCGAAATGTGAGTTCTGGTTGGAGAAAGTAGCATTTTTGGGACATATTGTAACTAAAGAGGGAGTTGAAGTAGATCCAGCCAAAATTGAAGCGGTTAAGGAGTGGCCTACACCTAAGAATGTAACGGATGTACGAAGTTTCTTAGGGTTAGTAGGTTATTATAGGAGGTTTGTGAAGGATTTCTCGAGGATTGCTAAACCCATGACATCGTTAATGAAGAAAGACTGTAAGTTTGAGTGGAGTGATAAGTGTGAAGAGGCATTTCAGACCTTGAAAGTGCGTTTGACACAACTCCAGTGTTGATTTTGCCAGATGGAAGTGACTCTTATGATGTCTATAGTGATGCTTCTAAAAATGGTTTGGGATGTGTATTGATGCAAAATAGAAAGGTGATAGCATATGCTTCGAGGCAATTGAAACCATATGAGGTGAACTACCTTACTCATGATCTGGAGTTAACAACAATAGTGTTTGCTTTAGAAATATGGAGGCGTTACTTGTATGGGGTAAAATGTAGGATATACATAGACCACAAGAGTTTAAAGTATTTTTTCACTCAAAAGGATTTAAACATGAGACATAGAAGATGGCTTGAGTTGATCAAGGATTATGACTTAGATATCCAATACCATGAAGGGAAAGCCAATGTGGTAGTAGATGCTTTAAGCCGTAAAACGAAGCATGGTGTGAATACCTTGGTGGTTGCTAATGAGCTATGTAAGGATATAGAAAGATTGAGCTTGGAAATAGTGAAGGAAGGAGAGTTGGAAGTAATTCTTTGTAATCTTAGTATCTAACAAACAATATTTGAGGAAATTAAAAAGAACCACAAAGGAGATGTGAAATTGGACAAAATTAAGGAAAAGTTGAAAGCAGAAAAGCCTATGGATTTTAAGATTCATGAGAATGGAAGTTTAAGGTATAAAGGAAGGTGGTGTGTACCAAAAAAATGCGAGGATTTGAAACAAAGAATCATAAAGGAGGGTCATAATTAATACACTGTATTCAGTGCATCGTGGAGGCGATAAGCTATATAAGGATTTAAAGAAGATGTATTGGTGGCCTAGGATGAAGAGAGAAGTGGCTGAATTTGTGAGTAAATGCCTTACTTGCCAAAAGGTCAAATTTGAGCATAAAAGACCACAAGGAGAGGTCCAACCGCTTGAAATACCAGGATGGAAATGAGATTACATATCAATGGACTTTGTGACTTGCTTGCCAAAGTCGAAGAATCAAAATGATACCATATAGGTTGTAGTGGATAGACTTACTAAGTCAGCGTTGTTTGTACCCATGAAAGAGAATTGGAAAATGGAACAACTTGCAAAGGCTTACATAAAACATGTTGTGAGGCTACATGGAGTTCCAAAGGATATCGTGTCAAATAGGGATTCTAGGTTTCTTTCGAAATTCTGGAAAAGTGTCCAGGAGAGCTTTGGTACAACATTAAAGATGAGTACAACTTTCCATCCAGCAACTGATGGACAAACATAGAGAACCATACAAACCTTAGAGGATATGCTAAGGGCTTGTGTAATGGATTTTCAAGGGACACTAGTGGAAAAAATGTCATTTGCTGCAGGTAAAACCCCCTTATTTGTTGCGTTTTTTGGGCGCATCAAATAAGGGGGCAGCAAATAAGAACCTTCTTATTTGCTGCGGGAGAACCGCAGCAAATAATGGTTTATTTGCTCCGGTTCTTTTACCCCCGCAGCAAATAACCCCCCTGATTTTTGGAGGGAAAGAGGTTATTTGCTGCGGTTCTTTAACATGAACCGCAGCAAATAACCTCTTTCCCTCCAAAAATCAGGGGGGTTATTTGCTGCTTGAGGAGAAGAACCGGAGCAAATAAATTAATTTTTTTTATTTTTTTTTTTCGGTTTTTTTGTTTGCTCTACAGTAAACCAAATAAAATAATACAAATTGGAAAGACAAAATGATTTTCATATATAATAATAAAATCTACAATATATATAATACATCAACTGTCAACGACAACTACGCAAATTAAATAAACCATCACTTAAGTTAAAATTATTAGTTATTACATGATCGAGTACATCGTTAGTTTCATAAATTACTAGCTAATTATGGTTCTTAGTTACATTCACATACTACGAAGAAATACTTTGTCATCACGAACAATATGTTGTAAGGAAATTAGCAAGCTTGTCGCGAACCTCGTCAATCTCCGAAATAGTGAAAGGTCCATCCCGAATTGTTTTCGACGTCCTCATAATCTGAAATCCAATAAGAATGAAAGAAAGAGGTTACCCTAAAATATCAATGTAAATTTGGGCAGCACCTCCCCTAAAATAGGACATGCCCAATCAACTAATTATGTTGATTATACACCTGCATCGACAAAAAAATACCACTCATGCTACACAAATCCACAGCAAACTGCCCACGTCTACCGATAACACCACAAATTCACAACTTCACAATTCCTCAACTCCACAAAATCCAACAAAATCCAACCACATAATCAAGACTATGAAGACCAAATAATAAACATTCTCAATGTTTAAATGAAGGAGTTTAGCTGGGGTATTGACCTTCCGTTTGAGATAATATAGCGGGATTATTTAAAGTAAATTTTTGTACGAATGAAAATTTGTAACATACCGTTTGCAAATCACCATTCTCCGTGCAACTTGCGATGATGTCACACATGTACCTCATGACATAGTACCCACAGTCGACACCATTTTCTTGCTGTGCACACTAATTGCATAATAAAAACGGGATAAGAATGAGGAAAAATCAAAATCGGTACTAACTATATTGTATGTGTAACGAAATTAAGCAACACTTTATCATTTACCTTAATTGATATCAAGTTAGGAATCTTTGTGCTTGTTCTTACTTTCTTCATTACGCTATATTGATAAACAATGTTATATCAGATGTCAAAATAAAAAAGAAAATGATAACCAACTTTAAATAGTAAAGCAATAGAAGATGCTATGATCATACCTATTCACCCAAGTCATGATCATCAAACTACGGGGCGGCTCCGTACGACAAGAATCTAGCACATACACCGTGTATGTGGAAGGTGACACTATCAATAGCACCCAATGTGTACTACATAGATAACAAACGATTGTCAATGACATCACTTGCAGTTTTAGTCAAATTCATCTTAGCACAACGTTTACTTTGTTCATTTATTGTTTTAAAAAGCAACAGTTGATACCGATTGACGGAAAAGGAGCATGACAGGTTCAAGACAATTGCAGACAAGTACAAAAAGAAATACAGCATAAGTTTTATAATAATTCTTACTCTTGAAGGTAAGGAGCGAACACGAACTTCCTTTTGGATTGCATTGCTTTCTTGATGGCGGTTTCAATGTAATCTTTCACTTCGGCCTTGTTCTTCAAACAACGTTGGTCGTAGATCTCTTCCGGACACATCCATCCAACCTTCAATATGGACTCGCACCCATCCAAATCGAGGTGAAGCAAACTAAATGGAAAAATATGAGACGACACATAAGCGTGTACCAAACATGAGGATTTTTAGTCAACTTCATACAAAAAAAATAA
Source organism: Suaeda aralocaspica (assembly GCA_016808085.1). Taxonomy (NCBI): domain Eukaryota; kingdom Viridiplantae; phylum Streptophyta; class Magnoliopsida; order Caryophyllales; family Amaranthaceae; genus Suaeda; species Suaeda aralocaspica. Next base: position 155,360 of record PYUH01000595.1, on the reverse strand, counting down.
AATAATAAAAAACATGTGTATATGGAAGAAATCAACCTCATAAATGCTTGCAATAATGCAACGGACACCTGGTTTCCAATCAAAAAGTCATTTATATCTCCCTTGGTAATCCACTTGTCTGTGTCCTCAAAATAGTGGAATTGAGATTTGCTCAACACCACTTTTAGTGCCCTGTCTTCTGGCTCGTCCTTCACAACATCATGCAGCCATCGACACTCGAATGACAAAGACCGTATCACATCATCATCGTCAAGAAACATAGCTTCCTTATTTGATCCCTTTGATGATATCTTCTTTTGCACCGCCTCATGTCCCTGCCCATCGTCACCCTTTTTTTCTGAAGTCACTTCCTTTGAATTGCATTGCATGTTGTTATTTACTTCTTTCAAACCCAAATCAGGTTGTTCATCATCTTGCACCTGCTTCACACATGTTACACATTATTGCAAGTATGTTCTGCACTATTAATCATGTTAGAATCGTCTCAAATGACCATAATAGTTGTAAAATTTTCTTAATTAACAAGGCAAAACATAACTACAAGCAAAGCCACCTTCCAAAATTGAAGGGAAACACAAAATTACAGATTTGAATTAACATTTCATTTTTTGAACTTAATTTCATTTTTGAATTTATATCCATATTGAGAAGATCATTTCAATCACATACAACTCGGTTTCATCAAATCTTAACAAAGTAACAAAAGGCAAAGATCAATAATAATCATCACCTCTTTCGAAATACGGACCCATTTTCGGGGCCATGCCACAAAACTCCCAACTACATCGCCAATGACATTCAAAGTCCACTCAGGACGAGGTACAGGCAATGGCGCATCTTCCCATCCATCTGCTATCGAATCGATAGAAACACAACAATGGTGCTCATCCACTGCTCTCAAATGGGACAATTGAGAGTGGACTTTCGGCTGCACATTCCCAAAGGCTGCAGCTACTAACACTTGCCTTTCTTGTTTAGGGTCTGGGAGGAACAATGTGCACGGGGTCTCTTCCTGTACATAGGAAAATAAGGGTTTTCGGTTCACTTTAATCTAATACAGAAGCATTTAAGAATTGAATGTAATTAGAATGTGAAAGTACTATCATTAGGATTTAGGATCAATGTGTAAGATGGAAACAGACAATATAAATTGTGGTCCCTTGAATAGTTTAATTTGTATCAGTCCTAAATTTTTTGTTTTAAGCAGAAACAAGAAGTCTTACATATTATGCTGAACTTAATTTAGCCTCCGGGTATCTAAAAGACCAGGTATCTAAAAGACTAACAGGCTCCTTGGGGACCGAAAACACAGACTAAAAGACTATATGTAACATTCTAATTATAATAAGATTTAAGAGTATATATTATTCTACCTAATTTAGCTAACAGCCTTTCAACTTTTTGAATGTCAAGCACATAATCAATTATGAGTATTTAAATAGCAAAGAAAGGATGCTTCACCTCCACATCCGGCACCAATTGTTCTGGGTCTTTGGTTGACCACTTCTCTGAGGCATGCTTGCTGGATTTGTCTTGAAGTTGCCGTACGAACAATGAAGAAACGTCAGGGACCCCTAGCTCTTTACAAATCAGCTTGAAGCGTTCATTTACCAGGTCCTCAACCATCTTCTCCATATCCGGAGACAGCTTGGAGGTTGATTTTCGGCTCGTTCCACCAGCTTTCTTGAATGCTTTTCTCTTGCCAAGAAGCACACCTCCAAAGCCTTTCACCCGGCCTTTGTGGTCAGGCCCACACACTGCAGTCAATGCATCTTGGTTGGGTGGTATTTGGGAATCTCCCGTACTTTCTTGCTGCTTGATTCCAAGCTGTATAACAAGCAAAATATAGCTAACAAGATCAGATTTTTTGCGCCTAATTACCTCATAATCCATAAACTTTAACATGATCAAAATTGATGCGTAAGAAAGGTTTAAATGTTGTCATAAATAGCTACACTCTTCTAATACAAATTATACGGCATTTAGAGCAGAAAAAGGATGCTGAAGTCGCGTACCACTGCATCAACTATCTTTTTCACCTCTGGATCCTGTATGACACGTTCCCCGTTAGCATCTAGAACTTTACTACATATTTAGGCAGAATCCCACGAATTGCAATTGGAATAAACACTTGCATTAAAACATGGCAATCCCGATAACATTAGCTCACCATCTAGGGATACAAACCGTTTCATGTTAGAAGAGTATCCTGATGGTACCTTTATGTTGTACAAGGTTGTGCAAAACCTCCTTTTCTCCTGTTTTGACAATGTGTAGCAAGCTGGGGGCAAGTAGAAAGTGGTTTTCTCTTTTTGAACCTTTTCCTTTCCCTTTCCCTTACTATTATTATCTTCTTGTTCAAGGTTCTTCCTTTTCTTAGTCTCCTTAACCTGAGGCCACAACTCTGGTCGAACTCCAGTTTGTTGCAAGAACTCTCTGTTGACCTTGGTGTCCTTAGTCCTATTCGGAATGTTAAAAAGAGTCGAAAGTATGGCGTCACAAACATTCTTCTCAATGTGCATCACATCAAGGCAGTGCCTGACTTGTAAATTCTTCCAGTATGGAAGTTGCCAAAATATGGACTCTTTTTTCCATAACCCATCATAAGTCAAAGGCTTGGATTTTCCAAAGATAGTTTTAACACCTTTAACCTGTGCGTAAACCTCATAACCGGTTAGTGGTCGACGAGCAACACGATCTTCTACCTTCCCATTGAATGCCTTCTTTTTCTTACGAAAAGGGTGATTAGGTGGGAGGAACCTCCGGTTGCACCAATCAACGTATTTACCCACCCAAGTGGCATCCTGGTCATCCATACAGATAGGGCACGGATACGTTCCTTTGTTCTTGTAACCGGATAAGTTACCATACGCAGGAAAATCATTTAAGGTGCACAAAAGCATAGCATGCAATGTGAATGTCTCCTTCGCATAAGCGTCGTACACAGATACCCCTTCATGCCACAACTTTTGCAAGTCATCAACAAGTGGCTGTAGGTAGACATCAATGTCGTTACCAGGCTGTTTGGGACCACTGATTAGAAGAGACAACATAAGATACTTCCGTTTCATGCAAAGCCACGGGGGGAGGTTGTAGATGGTAAGTATCACTGGCCAAGAACTATGCTTTGAACTAAGAGTACCAAAAGGGTTCATTCCATCAGTGCATAACCCTAGCCTCAAATTACGATTGTCAGCCCCAAAAGTCTTATATTTCCTATTGATAGTCTTCCATTCAGGACCATCTGAAGGATGTTGGAGCAAACCCTTAATCTTCCTACCCTCTGCATGCCACCTTAAATTCTTAGCGTCTTGTTTAATTGAAAACAACCGCCGGAATCTTGGTATTATGGGGAGGTACCACAACACCTTGGATGGAGGACCTGAGTTTGCTCGCACCCCCTCCCGCTTGTACCGGGGCAAACTGCACTTTGGACATTTGTCCAAGCTTTCGAACTCATTCCGGTACAAGACACAATCGTTCGGGCAAGCATGTATTCTCTCATACTGCAACCCAAATGGAAACATTAGCTTCTTTGCATAATAGGTCGACTTAGGTAGTTCATTGCCGTCCGGAAGGTAGTCACTCAACTTTTCCAACAACCTTGTAAAACTTGAGTCCGTCCAATTACTTTCGGATTTTAAACTAAATAGATCCAATACACATGAAAGTTTCGTCCACTTAGTACACCCCGGGTATAGAGGCTTTTGAGAAGCTTCTGAAATGAATTCGAAAGCACGGTCACCCTCAAGATCCTCCACCATGTTCTGAACTTGGTCACCCTCATTTTCATAATCGTCGACATCATTTTCAAAGACATCATTATTGGTTGTGTCAATGGTGTTTTCCACATTTTGATGCATATTACCTGACTCAGAATTACCCTGGTAAACACCGGTCTCACCATGAAAAACCCAAACATAGTACCCAGGTCGAAATCCGAAACGAAGAAGATGCTCCCTAATAACAACTATGCTCTCAAACCTACAATCATTCTCACACTTGAAACAAGGGCAATAAAAGCCCCCGCTCTGTTTGGTGTTTTCATATGCTACGGCAACATCGCAAAATTCAAACACCCCATCCACAAATTTGCCTTTGTCAGGGCAATTATACATCCAAGAACGGTCTTTTGTCATGTTTCACTAGACATAAGCAATGTAGTTTAATTAATTACACATTTATTTTCAGAGAAGCATGGATGTAAGTATATAGGATCTAGTCATATAAGTGCAGGGAAACACCATAATTTCATGCATGCAGTCCAAGGGTCCTTATCACTCCAACCTAACCCATCCTTGGACGTCTAATCCCACTAGTGAATGTTTGTCATTTGATCGATTCACACGAAAATCCGGCAGCATCTCCCTACAGTTCTCCAAGTACATAATGTAGATAATTTGCATTAATCAACACTTGTACTCGAAGAACAAAAAAGGGAAACACAATGACTAGATTTTCATGGAATCGGTCAAAATGACAAACATTCACCACCTAAGTGAGATTACACGTCCAAGAACAGTCCCAAAGACGGGGACTATTCAACACTTACTCCTAATGAGTAAGTATTGAATGGGTATCTAGGTCAAGCATGGGAAAGCATAAACATGTGTTATACTAATAACTTTAGCCAACATATATAATGGAAACTAATACATTTGCCAAGCATATAAACTAAATTAACATGTCTACACCATTATTCTCATATGTCCATCATTTTACATTTGTAGCTTCTAATAAAGTAACTCAGAAACATTTATAAGTGATAAGTAACAATTTTGTACCAAGCTGAGGTGGAAAGGTTGAACTCTAACTTGTTGCTTGAATCGCTTCAACAGTAACATACATTCACATAGAAGATTTTGAAAATCAAGTCCAACTGATATTACATAAGCCGACATAATCATTAAGAACATCACAAAGCCAAACATCTTTACTTAGCCTAAGAAAACTCGATTTAAAAGAATAAAAAACACAAACATATTGAATTATTGTTCTTTTTGGTGGTGGACTGAATTGGACAAAATTCGGTAACGAGTTGGAGGGAAACAATTTTACAGCTTAATAATTGCAATGTTTACTTAACCCAGGTCCCATGGCATATATGATATACTTTTGGCTTCCACGAGCTTCCTATGAGGCTATTATAGCCGCTGCCCACGATTCACATTTCCACACGACACACATTCAACCTTATAGCTAACCTAGCAACAATTTTAAGCCCAATCAAACCACAAAAATCAAACAAAAGTCTCTAAATTATGAGTAATCAAACAAGCCACCGTCGTAGAACAATCAAAATCGCAAACAATATTCCATGGCTGAAAACTTGTGAAGCCGAGAAGCCTAGTCCATATCAAATTGGATGTAATTTTGATAAACAATCCAATTTACACTACTTCGTATATATTTGCAACTAGAATTAAGTAAGAAACACCTTAGTTCTAAATTTCAAGCAGAATTTTATCAACAACAAACTGAATTTATAAATCAAAGTTGTCAATTAGCAAATCAATTAATGGATTCCTTCGGGTGAATTTGATATCAATACTAACACTACATTGGAAATGATTTATTTAGTATATTGGTATAAAAAAAACATTGGAAATGATAAGCTACTCAAATATTGCCATAGATAAACAATAAACTAGTCCTGGAAAAACCATTGAATACATGGGGCTGTAATTAACTAAGTGCACTAGGGCTTAGAATATCTAGAAGTATTGATACTTCATTACCTCTGATAAGTGACGGATTCAAAAATTAGATGGAGTCGTTTAGCATAAATGTGATGTCGGTGTAGAATGAGATCACTTTTTTAGTCGAGTGGGGTCACTTTTACAATAAATCAACACATATTTATAAATAAAAATTAGGTTTCATTTCATGCATATTTATTTCACAAGTGGGGTGAAGTGACCCCTTATCCCATTACATACATCCGACATTGATAAAAAGATATAACTTGATAAGATTTGAATTCATCATGACATTGTCACAATAAGTTATAATACTATGTTAAATGATCAACTCAATAGAAAGTCTTAGTTAATTGTTGAAGTTCGATAGTTAATTTTAATTTACCCAACAAGATAACATAATAGGATACTTTTAAACTCATTATTGTACCGTGTTTGGTTTATATATACCTTAAAGAGGAAGTAGCCAACTTTGGATCGAGAAGTCAACACAAATAGTGGCATATATAAACCATAACATTGGAATGAGACTTGATTGGATATTTGTTTGACTAGCTAGTACTAATAAGAGCTGGTATATAAAACGTATGAAGTCGCTTCGTCTTCTTCTGTGGTGACACTCTTTTCTTGTGTCACGGTCATTGTTTGTTATAACTTTCTGTGTAATTTGTAATTCAAGCAAGAGTGTTTACCTTCCAAAATACATTAAACAAATTTGTATCTTGGTTTTCATCAGTCAATCTAGGCTTCTACTTAGTATTACATGTTTTTACTTTTTATTTAATCTATTTCTATGTTCCTTAAGATTATTCTCTTTTATCGTGGCAAGGAAACAATAATTAAGGGGTATTAATTAAAAACTTATATCGACATATAGTAATCTAGCTAAAAGTATATATATAATAGCACATTTGTAAAATATATAGTCATTAATTAATTAATTAATTAATATTCATTTAATCTTTAAGTTTTAGTGAAATTTGCACACCACTACACCACATAATTATAGTTTTTGTACAAGACATCATAATGTAAAATAGTGAACAATCAAAACCCTAAAACCAGAAATTTAAAACAATCAAATACCCTAAAACCAGAAATTAAAAACCCTTAAAAATGAGAAAAGAAGAGAAGAGAAATCCCAAACCTAAAACAGCAGAATACGTCGCAACAGCAAGAACAACATCAGCTTCAGCCACGAACACCGGCAGAAGGTTCAACCTAATTCGACTTGGAAGCTTCAAGCTTCAATCGAAAACCAGAAATTAAAAACAATCAACAACCCTAAACCCAGAAATTAAAAACCCTAAAAAATGAGAAAAGAGGAGAAGAGAAATCCCAAACCACGAATTCGTTTGGAGGTTAGCAGCAGATTTTGATTCGAAAGCTTCAAGCGCGAATTCGACAGCTTCACGCCTGGTGTTGATGAAAACTCACGAATTCCACAGCTTCAAGCGCGAAGATTTTTTTTTTTTGGTTTACGAGGAAGTGAGAGAGTGAGAGAGAGTTTATATTGAGTGAGAGAGGATCGAAGTGAGAAGAAGAGAGAAAGTGGAGTGTTGGTGGTGGTGGAGCAAGGGCGGTTTACGAGGAAGGAGGAAGGAGGAAGGACGAAGAAGAAAGAAGATAGGGTGAATGAAGGAGGGAAAAAGTGAATGAAGGTATGTAGAAGTGAAGTTCAGGAATGAAGTTGAATAATTGTGCGTTGAACAAATTAAACATGTGTTCGTATTTAATTTGCTGCTTGATGAAAACCCACGCAGCAAATGGAAAAAAAAAGCAGCAAAAAATATTATTTGCTGCGGTTCCTAAAAGACCGCAACAAATAATAAAGGGCGGGTTTTTTTTTATTTTTTCCGATTATTTGTTGCGGTTTTAGATGAATGGAAGAAAACCGCAGCAAATGGGCCGCAGCAAATGTGTTTTTTTGTAGTAGTGGGAATTGGGAGGATCACCTGGATCTCATTGAGTTTTCATACAACAATAGTTACCATGCAAGTATTGGTATGACACCTTTTGAGGCTTTGTATGGAAGGAAGTGTAGAAGCCCCTTGTGTTGGAATGACATAAGTGAGACATTGATTCTAGGACCTCAAATGATAGAAGAAACCACAGAGAAAATTAGAATAATACAAGCAAAGATTCCGGCAGCACAAGATAGACAAAAGTCTTATGCGGACCAAAAACACCAAGAAGTTGTGTTTGAAGTTGGCGATAAAGTGTTACTTAAGGTATCACCAATGAAAGAAGTAACGAGGTTCGGAAAGAAAGGAAAATTGATCCCAAAATACATAGGACCCTATGAGATCTTGCAAAGGGTTGGAAAAGTAGCCTATAAATTAGCTTTACTAATGAAGTTGAGCAAGGTTCACAATGTCTTTCATGTGTCTCAACTAAGGAAGTATGTGCCAGACGAGTCACATGTGTTACAACCTGAAACAATAGAGTCAGACCAAAGTTTGACCTATGAAGAGAGGCCAATTAAGATCCTAGATAGTAAAGTCAGGGATACTCGTAGAAAGAGTGTCAAAATAGTGAATGTGTTGTGGTCTAACTAAGAAACCGAAGAAGCTACTTGGGAAGCTGAAGATATGATGAGAGAAAAGCACCCAGAGCTATTTCAGGTTAGTAAGTAAAGTTACGGGGACGTAACTGGATTTTTAAGGAGGGTAGAAAGCGACCTGTTTTTTCGCACGTTTTACCCTCAATTTTGCAAATTTTTATGAGTTTCTACGCCTTTTAAGTAAGAGTTTATGTTTGTCTACTAAAAGTTGTCAAGTAAGTGTCTAAGGTCTACAATAACATAGCATTATAATAAGAAAGTTTGAAGTAAAAGTAGTCTCTATTCAAATTCCACACACTAATCTACACAAAGTTTCGAGACGAAACTTCTTTTAAGGGGGTAGACTGTAATACCTCACATTTTCACGTATTTTAAGAAAGTATTTTCGTATTTTATTCATATAATTTTAATATTTTTACTGAAAAAAATATGTTCAATAGCAATATTAATAAAAAAAAATAAATTATAAATAAGTTTTAATTAAAAATAATTATTTGTGTTCATAAATAATATTTTATGTTTATAAAATATTTTAATAAGGCATCTAAAAATAGAATTTTCAAGAGTTTCCTAATTTATTTTGAGGCAATGGCCTAAAGGTAATTTACACTTGTTAGGATAAGTATGGACTTTTCCAAATCCTACTTTGGGGCCTATAAATACCCCTTAAAATCTAAATTTTAAGATTTCAAGATCATAAGTTGTCATTAGGATTCCAAAAATCTAGAGAGAAAAAGACAGGAAAAAAAAATGTGTTTCCGAAAAAAAAAATTCTTTGAGTTCGGTTTTTGGAAAAAAAAAATAAAAAAAAAGTTGAGAGTTTTTTTACCTCGGGAATCGTGCCCATCGGACCACTGTCGGAGCCACCTCACGTCACCAGCCGGACCACCGTCGCCACCACCGGCGGCCCTACTCCTCCCCTTTGGTATATTTTTTGGAACTTTATAAAAAAAATTTTCTCCTTCTGTCTTTTTGATTCAACCTTGCAAATTCATGTTCATATTTATGTTTAATCATGCTTTTATAAGTTTTAATCAGGTTTTAATAAAGTTATGATTTGTTTTAAGACATGAATTAATTTGTTGTTCATGAAATTTTAGATTAGGGTTTAGAAACTATGAAAGTTTTGATTTTTACAAGATTTTATGATTTAAACTTCAATATCATGATCATGAATTATTGATGTGTGAATTTATGATGATTGTATGAAGTTTAGATTGATTTTTAAAGGCTTTGAATATAAAGTAAATTGCTGTCCAAGTTTTATAATCATGAAATTCAATATAATAAATATTATGAACATGTTTTGGTTTATGAAAAATTATTCTAAAGCATAGATTGGTTTCATAATTATGTTAGTTGACTGTAGAAGAGTTTTGCCATGAAATTATGATGTTTTTATGAGTTTTTCATGACTTTAAAGTTAATAAATAAATCTGAAATTTTTATAAAAGCAAGTTAAAGTAAGTTAAGTGTTCATATTATGCTAGTATGATCACATATTAATTCTATGATGTTACATATAATTTTTAGTAAGTTTTATAAAGTTTAAAAGTGATTTTAAGCATGTTTAAAATGCTGTCCAGAATTTATAAAGTGAATAATTAGGCTTTTAAAGTATGTAATTAGCATGAATTGATCATATAAATTAAGTAACACATTGTATTATTGATTTATGTTGTTTTTGAAGTTTTTCAAGGAGTTTTGGGTAACTTTATATTGCTGTCCACTTTTCTAAAGTGGCATAGAATTTATATTAAGGTTTTATAAAGCATAAATAAGTCCCGAAAACCAAGTAATCATACAGTAGAAAAGTAAAGTGTAGTATGGAATTGAATAGAGACCATATAAGGAATGTTTTGGACAAGTTCCAATATAGAAGTTAGTTTGTAGTTGTTGTAGAAGTGTAGAACTTAGTCAACAAGGTTTTAATTTAGTTTCGATTCTCCTTATGTAGGAGACTTTGATATAGTCCACTTCTAGAAGTTGTGGTGGAGCACCATTATTTTACAGGGTACGTAAGTACTAAAGACAAACACAAGAACTAGAATTCATGCTTGGATGATCCTTGATTATATGAAATATTGTTATGCTTGTTTGAATCATGAGTTGTGTGCATGACAATTCCATTAGAAGCATGATTTTTATAGTATGTTGACATTCCATGTTACATAGTAATATAAATTTTTATAAGATTGAATTGGAATGTTAGGATTAGTTAATTTGGCCAATAGTTTATTAATAAAGGAAGGAAGTTTGTTTTAAAGTTGGTTAGTTACTTAATCAGCAAGAAAGGTAGTTGTGAATTTTTATTCACATGAGTAAAAGAAGTTATGAACAATTAATTTATACAAGTTGCCACTCACAGTTTAATGTGTGGCCAAGGAGAAAGTAAACAGTTAGCCACTCATAGTTAATGTGTAGCAAGTGAAGTTCAGTTTAATTAAAGGACACACATAAGATTAATTCTGAATCACCATAAATTGAATATAATTATTATGGCTTGCTTGATTTGATGCATGTCTTTAGGTGATGATTGTATGTGAGTCATAACACTGTTAAACCGGTTAATCACATAAAGTGTAAGATGACTTGCATCAAAAATCTTGGAACGTATATACCTTGAGTATAACAATTGGGGGAGTCGTATGGAACAGTGATCTATGAGTTCTAATTGGAGTACAAGATGTTGTACTCTTTTATATTTTTAATGCACTAGAATTCCGTCACTTTATGTGACATAGTAATACCTTCTTGGAGTTGCTCCAAGTTGGTGCCCAATAGGGCGATGATTTTAAGGAGAAAACCCGTTCGATGCAGGATCCATAAGTTTAAATATAATAATTAATTTAGTTGAGTCTATGCACAGGTGAAAGGTTGTCAAAGGTAAGATGTGTGTATGTTTTATTCTTATTGTTTTGTTGCATGATCTTTAGTAGTTATGTACTCAGCTTTGCTGACTGTTTATTTTGTGTGCATGGCTTTGTCTTGGACTTGGCCCTACAATGACCCACTTGTGGTGAGTAGTTGTCTAGTAAAAGAAAAGCTGCAGATACAAGTGGGCATATGTCATTTCATGATGGGCTGGAGTGAGAGCGCTTGTTGTGTTTTGTAACTTTATTTTATACTGCTTATGAAGTACTAACTATTATTTGGATGTTGTTTTATTTCCTAAAGACTTTGGTTTTAAGGGTCATTAATATGGTCCCGAAATGTAATAAAGTTTAAAGTTGACTTTTATTTTTGAGATTGTTTGAAGTTTAGTTTTAAATTGGTTTTTGGTTTTAAGACTTCCGATGTAGTACTTTGATAAATGCCTTAGTCGTTATCACGGTGGTGGTAATACTTTGGTTTTTCCATATTTAGAAGTTTTAATAAACATAAGCTTTAATATTTATAATTTGTTTTCCGGAAAAATAAGAAGTAAGAAGTTAGAAAAATCCAGGGTGTTACAACGATCCTCCACTAGTGCATATCTATGTTATCATAAGACACACGTTGCCTTATCAACAAATACTGTTTACCCAACAATTTTTAACCTTTTTTTTTAAAGAAAACTTTTTTTGTTTGTTAATTAGCCTCTCATGAAATATTTTCCTTTCATAAAGTGGTAACCATAAAAATGGAGTCAAACACAAGTAGCAATTGAATTTATTATTATTATTATTATTATTATTACTATTATTATTATTATTATTATTATTATTATTTATTAACTAAGGTTAAGTATAAATTTAATAAGAATATAAATTACATAAGTATCTAATATATATAGAAATTAAGGTCATATATATAATACAGAAGTTGAAGGAATTGTGCCCTCGTCAGATGTGCAATTACTAAGTATGATATGGATCAAATTATGGAGATAATTAGTTCATTTAATTGGGTGGTCATTATACCGTTGCTAGACAGTACTAATAACCTTTGGACTTGAAGTACAACCGAAAGCCCAATTAAATGGATCCTATAAGGTCACACAAAGTGGTATATATTGATCATGGACAAAAGCCCATTGTGGGTTTATGTCATAAAACCGACCAATAGGAAAAGAGGAGATTTTATGGGCTTAACCTAATTATTATAATGTGATTATAAATAATGGGAATTAGGTATTTTATCCAGAGAGATAGAAAACTGATAACCTAATTACATAATTTAAAAAAATATATAATCTACCCCTTCCTTTTGTAGGTGGTTTTGCATTCCAACAAAGAGGAGTCTTTTGCTTCTTGTTCCAACTAGCATTGGTGGTAGATCAAACTGTATCCGTGGACTGAATAGAGGAGCAGCGTTTGAGGCTCTAATCTCATGTGTTAGTAGTACTAATTTTTGTGGAATTCACGCTACAAAGGTATGATTTAAACTATTATGTGATCCTTTAATTGTTATGCATGACGATCCTATTTTAGATGTTAAGAATGTAATTCTTGAAATTCTGCTAAGTACAACTAAGTTCCTACAGGAGTATCAAATAAGAATACAACTTACAGTTTAGTTGTATCTATAGTATTTCGATGGAAATGTCTCTAGTTCAATTTGTACATAGCTAAAAAAATAAAAAATCTGACAAAATAAAAAAAATAAAAAAAACAATTATGTACCAAGTACATATTTCACAACTATGTTTTTTTTTTTTTTTTTGAGACCTAATCTAGTAGATAAATAAATCTTAGTATTAAAAAAATAATGGACTATAATAACTTAAAAAAAAAAAGTTAAAATTATAGTAGATAAGGTGGCCATCAAAAAATATGATCCATCAATATTGACAATTAATTTCCAAATAACCTTCGATAAAAATCCGGCAACCAAACGTGTCGTTTCTCTCTTTTATATATAACAATCTATATATACCATACTGTATTTTTTTCACCCTTCTCTCTCATATTGCCATTAATCTACTTTTCTCTCTTCTTTCACAAGAAATCAAATCTATTATCTCTCTATTTTAGAAACTCAGAGTTTATAATTGAATCTAACATTCAAATATATGAACATCAATAGCAATAATCATGACAGATTCAACAACAATTCAGCAAAATACAAATCAAAACAACACAAAATCAGACGAAGAACTACGAATTCAACAAATATTCAATGAAGATTATACAAAAAACTGTAGTTCTAATTTTCCTCAATTTTGTCATAATTTTTATTAATCAACGTTCAAATATTTTCAGTTATTGTTCAGAAATTTTGTATATATGCTGCTGAAGATTCATGAAAATTCAGAAAAAATGACTTAGTGTTCATAAATTACATTTCTATGTTAATATGTTTTGTTATAATCTTTTAATTATTTTTCTGAACTTTTTTACATAAACTTTTGAACATTCAGAAAAACAAACTTAATGTTCAGAATTAAATTACATGCGCATATAATTTATTTTGTTATAATTTTCAGTTATGATATGAACTTTTGTATATGAATTTCTAAACGTTTAGAAAAACTGATTTAGTGTTTAGATTATTAATATTAATGTTTACAATTTTTGCAGATAATTCAAACCAGATAATTGTAAATGAAGTTGATGAATCTGAATTGTTGAATATCAAAGTGAACAACGATGAAGAAGCATTTGATCTATATAATAAAGTGGACAATGAGGAACTTTTGCTAAACAACTCCAAAATATAAAATTTAAAAAATTGTCAGTTACCACCTTTTTAAAACTTTTTTTTCACTTACGACCTTTTAAAAAAAATTTGTCAGTTACCACCTTTTAAAAAAAATTTTTGTTAATGAAGACCTCAAGCGAAAAAATCCGGTTTGACTGCCGGAATTTGCATTTGACTCATTTAAAAAAGGTTTTGTTAGTAAATGTTTTGATATATACACTCCATCCTCCAATTTTCACTTATTTCTCTCCCTCTTCATTAATTCAAAATCAGAAATTCAACCTCCAATTATTTCATCTTTTAAAAAAAAAATTTAAACTGCCAAAAAAATTAAATTTGTGCAATTGAGTTAATTTAAAGGAAAAAAAAATCAAACTTTACCAAAAAAAATTGAGTTAATTTGGAGAAGAAGAAAGAGTGAAAAGAGAGTTTTTTTATGATTTATGGTTGATCTTATAATAGGATGGAGTGAGGGGTTTAGATTAGGGAATCTGGAGAAGGGGGGGGGGGGGGGGGGATGATGTTGAGGGTGCAAATAGAACTCAAAGGCAAATTCCGGCATTCTAACCGGATTTTTCGCTTGAGGACTTCATTAAAAAAAAAATTTTAAAAGGTGGTAACTAACAAATTTTTTTTAAAAAGGTGGTAAGTGACAAAAAAAATATTTTCAAAAGGTAGTAAATGACAATTTTTCCTATAAAATTCTCAACAACTAATGACGTTTTCTGAACATTTGATTTAAAATGACTTAATGAGCATGCAATAAATATATATATATATAACAAATATTACAAAATGAACATCATCCATTAAGAAATGAATAACATGATAATTGTAATACTGAACATTGTTCAGTTAAATATGAACATCAACAATTAAAAAATAAACAACAACATAGAAGTTATGAACTACAACAAATACCTATCTATAAGCAAACTGTACATACTAAATTTATACATAGTTTTCAAACTATTATAAAACAAACTAAAAAAAATCACCAGCTAAAGAAGGACACAAGCATATGTTTCTTCTAGTTTGTATAAAGATATTAAATTGCTAGAGTTGATCCTTGTTTTTGTAAAAACCTCTTGTCATACTTTGATCCAAATTATTGTTGATTTTTTACACAAATAATGAACTTCATATATTTTTATGATATTGAATATTAATTTGCAATGTTTGTTAGACAACATCATATATAAAACTCTGAACAAGTAATTTCATTTTATGAACATTAAATTAGTAGCAAATTTTAATGACGAGTAATGCAACAAACATATCTGAACAACATCAACTAAAAAATGATCATAGTATATAGTAATAAAATGTAATTCTAAACATCATTCTTAAGAAATTAAACATCATGTCATATAATAATTAGAAGGGGCCTTAGAAATTAAAATCATGCATTGGCAATAAAAAAAATGAATATCTGACTTTAAAAGTTAAACATACATTCAAGAAAAGAAAATAATTGAAAAAAAAAAATCAACCATACAATTACTCATTTTTAAAACTTAAAAGTAGCATTTGGACAGAATATAAACATATATAACACATTCATCAATCATATAATACTGCAATAATATATAAATGAAGTAAAATTACAAAATTAAAAGAATGATATCTTATAAACATTACTTACAAAAACATGAACATTGGTTACAAAAATCTGAACATTACATACAAAAATCCTGAACATTACATAATGCTCAGCGCATCTTCATAACAACGCGCAGCGCGTGTTAGACACACGTCCGGGTGCACATTCCCCAATATGCACGTGGTGCACTTTTGGCGTAGTGCCATACTTCCTCATAATTATAACGACTATTCTTTCCTTATTTATAGTAGTTTAGATGTAAATTATATGCTTTCCGTAAATTTTCTCGTTTATTTGAGGCACTATATCTTCTATTATCTCTAGTTTTTTTTGTGCAAATATTCTATTACCTTAATGCAGTCTACTAGCGTGTATATATAAGCATAGTTTGTCTTTATTGTGAATACACATTTCTTCTACTACGTATTATTCTCTAATAACATTCTCCAAATTTGCTTATTGTCCAATTTTGTTTTTGGTGAATGCAGCTCTATTGATATTGAACAAAAATTTGCTTAGCATGGCTGTAGTTTCCGCACAACATTTGGTAATGATGCCTGGCTCATTAACGAGAGAAATAAGACATGAAAAACTTGAACGTGCTAAGGTTACACCTTCATCGGTAAAATTGGAGACGCTGCCTCTCCACGTACCTAGTCTAAGGATCCATGGTAATTATAATAAAACTCGGTTACAATCCATCCAAACTTCATCATTAAATTTGCGTTCCCCGTTTTTAGGTTCGACATCATCAGTAAATGAGCATTCCTCACAGTTTTTTGGCACTAGGATCGTCAAACATTTAAACAAGAAGGATGCAAATTTGGCTCATGATGGGAAACCTACTAGAGGTATTGTTACTACAGCCTTGCATCGACGTTTTACTTACACGGCAGTAAAAGCTTTAGTTCTTGCTGACGAGGAAACAAGGAGATTAGGTCATAATGTTGTTGGCACTGAACAAATTCTTGTAGGCCTTCTTGGTGAAGCAACCGGCATTGCCTCTAAGGTTCTAAGATCCGCGGGAATAACCATGAAAAAAGCCCGTATTGAAGTTGAAAAGATTATTGGAAGAGGCAGTGGTGTTATTCCTCCTATTGATCAACTTCCGTTTACTCCTTGTGCGCTGTGTCTTTTGGAGGCCTCACTAGAAGAGGCACGTAAACTTGGTAATTTATTAATGCTTTTAGCTTATAATTTCATACATTAAAAGACAAATAACGGAGCTGTAGTTCTTTGAAGTTTGAATTTGTAGTTTTATTTCACACTGTACATGATAAACCGTTTGTAGGCGTTGAATACATCAGTTCAGAACACTTGCTGTTGGGATTGCTTAATCAAGTTAAAAGTGTAGCTGCTCGTGTCTTTGAAAATTTAGGAGTTAATCTGAAAGAGATTCGCAAACAGGTTTGGTTATGGTGTCTTTCTGTTGATTTTTATATATTGCGCGTTCAATTTCCATTAGCCTGTTATTAATAAGTTGAGTTACATCTTCAAAACAGGTTCTAAAGATGATAGCAGAGGCGCCACAACACAAGGAACCTGTCACCAATGATGGTGGAGACTCGGAAGATACTGATACTATGACCACTTTACGACAATATGGCACGAATTTGAGTAAGGCGGCAAAAGAGGTGCATATGCATACCCTTTACAAATCTTTCTTTCCTCCTATGAAAGTTTTGATTTATTTTACAGAATCTGTAAGAAAGATACTGCTTTTATGTTTGTAAATGACAGCATTTTGTTTGCTGTTTGTGAAGGGAAAGTTAGATCCTGTTATTGGAAGGAAAAAGCAAATAGATCGTGTCATCCAAATTTTAGGCCGTCGTACTAAAAATAACCCTTGCCTCATTGGTGACCCTGGAGTTGGTAAGACATCTATTGCAGAAGGTTTGGCTCAGAGAATTGTAGATGGTGATATCCCAGATTTTCTTGAGGGGAAACAGGTATGCCGTTGTACAAGCTTGTGTTCCTCACTTCAAAATATCAAGCAAGGACATTATAAGTTATAGAAATTCCTAGTAAATCTAAGTGTTTTTGTCATGGATATGATTTTTCTTAGAGGGTCAATTGAAGACATTATTATTCTATCTATCAGAGGACTTTAAAACCAATTGTGCTCTGTGCAACATAAGCATATACACTTATAAGTCTTATATTATTCTTCTTCTATATTGAAGCCACAAGTGTATATCACTATTTCGGCACTGTTGTCTTTCTTGTAATTGCTGTAGCAAGTGTTATCTTGTTACTTGTTGCCCTAGATTATTTGACTTTATATGTGCATTAATTATGCTAAGGAAGTTACAAAATGTAACATTGGCGCTAAAAGTTAGTTAGTTGGTTAACAGATGTTTTGTTTGATGTAACAAATTTTCTAGAATCTGTTAGTCTGTGTATAAGTAGCTTCACTATGTAATTGAGCAAAACTATACCATGAACTGAATAATAAACATCCTTCCTTTCTCTCTATTCTTCTTCTGTTCCATTGAAGTCTACTCTGAATTGAGGGTTAATGTTCCGTTGATTTACACAGTTGTTGGTTATAGCTGGAGCTTATGATCACTCTGACTTTAACTCCTATAACTCCACTCGTAACAATAATGTGTTTGAGAGGTTATAAACTGAGATATGATTGTTGTTCAGAATATTGTTTTTGCTTTCAGGTTATAACTCTTGACTTCAGTCGGATTATTTTCGGAACTAAATATCGTGGAGAGTTTGAGGAGAGACTGCAAAACATTATAGAAGAAGTCAAAAATTCTGATAACCTGATTATTTTTATCAATGAAATCCATACATTGGTTGGGGCTGGGGCAGTAGAGGGAGCAATCGATGCTGCAAACATATTGAAACCAGCTTTGGCAAGGGGCGAATTACAGTGCATAGGAGCCACCACGCTAGATGAATATAGACTACACATTGAGAAGGACCCTGCATTAGAGAGAAGATTTCAGCCTGTTGAAGTACCTGAACCCACAGTAGGTGAAACCATACAGATCCTCAGGGGGTTATGTGAGCGATATGAGACTCACCACAAGCTCTCTTATACAGATGAAGCACTGGTTGCAGCTGCAGAATTGGCATCCGAGTACATCAGGCATGTATCCCTTAGCTTGCTACTTTTTTCTTGTATATTGTCTTTGAAGTGTCTATTGTTTGTAGTATAAGTTTTTTCAAATGGCTGTTGATTCAGACCGTGGCAACTACTGTATGATAAGAATATCAAGTTGCTGATAATTAAACCATGATGAATCATTAGGGTAGGTTGTGGATGTAAATCCAAAACGAATCAGTAGTTAAAATCATTCAGTTGCTGTCCTCCAAGCTTTAAGAGGCTTGCTCCCAAGATTAAACAACTAAACATGTCAATAAATTTCAACATCTTTTCTCGTTCCCTAATCAACTTACTAAACGCTACCACAAGATACTTATAACAAACTTTTTTGCATTAGTGCTTTAATTATTTACCTAATATCCCTGCTAATATACACCTAGCACTTACTAATGATGTAGGCTATGAAATGAGCAGTTAGAACATTATAGTTTTTTAAAGCAAAAATTGATTCTAATAATCCCATCTTTCACACATTTAAAAATAACAGTCCCATTTTTTTGTTATCTCACAACAGTTTCACAATTACTTGTATTTATCTTTTATTGGTCCTTTTTACCGGTGACTTGAACTTCTGGTTAACTTATTTCAATTTTTTGTTTCTATTTGTTTTTTTAATTAACAAAACTGATCAAATAAAAATAGTTAATTTACAATTTTTATCAATATCAATAAATCAATTATAAATTACAATTTTTTTCTCTTCTTTATTTCTTCCTTCCATTATAGCAGTCTTATATTACAACTATCCCCACCACCATAACTGTCATCACAACCACCTATCCACCTGCACTACATCCCAACTTCCACCATGCCACCGACACCACCCAAAAACCACTCACTAGAATCACAACCCTATCAACGCTATTCAAACCCTACCTAAAAAACCACCCATCACTTAAAATTTTGAGACCCACCAAAAACAAGTCGCAACCACCCACTAACCTCTAGCACCACCACTACTACAAAGTACAAAACTACAACCTCCAATTAGAACACCTAATTCAAACACCAACTGAACCCTCAAATGAACACTAAAAACCCAAAAACTTGTGAAAATCCCAAATTTGAACAAAAAGATTCAAACACAAAAAACCTCAAGCTCTGAAATTCGAAGCCAGTTCAAGAAAATGAGCCCCAAAAACCTAAATTTTTAGCAGAAAAACCCCTAAATTTGAAAATATTCGAAGCCCCAACTCCCCAAAATCGTGCAATAAAAAAAAGAAAAAAAAACATTAATCCCAAAAATCCACTGTTAAGACTGATTGCTAAAACTTTTGCTGACATTCCATATAATGTTAAGGTAGTAATTCATGTTAATAGAGAGTGAAGGTGGTGGGTTCTTTTTGGGATCGGGTGCTAGCGGGTTTGGATTATTTGGGGTTGTGGTGGTTTAGGTTTTTGGGACCGGGGGGTATGGTGGTGGTTGGTGAAATTATTTAGGTTGGTGGTAGGTGAATTTTAGGGTGATGAACTAATGATGAATTGGAGAAGTAGGGATTTTTTTTTTTTAAATAAAGGAAGAAGGAAATCAGATTTTGGAGATGGGATTTTTTTCTTTTTAATAAAAAAAAAACACTCCGCCAGTCAGATAATGTCACGTGTATAGATAATCTGCTAATTAAGGTGCTAACCAGTTAAGAACCATGAGATGAAAATAAGGTATAAAAGTGGGACTGTTGTGAGATAACCAAAAGGGAGGACTGTTATTTCCAAATGTGTGAAAGGCTAGATGATTAGAATCAATTTTTCTTTTTTGAAAAAGGCTACATTTTTCTAGGTGAAAAATATATTGCCCCAAAAAATGAATTATCCTCTTTACTTTTCCATTGCTTGATTTACAAAGCCGGTGTGACAAGTTTTCTGGTCTGACTATGAATTTCCTGTGCATACGGAATAGTGTAACTATGAGACTATGAGTGCTGCGATTAAGAATATGTGGTTGATGATTTAGAGAGTTTACATATGCTATGTAGTAGCTCCTTTCATCCAATTGTATTGCTAACCATTTCTAATACTACCAAAAATGTTGAAACCTCCTGGTACCTACGAGCTAGCCATACATCAAACTATTGAACCATGAAAGTATTGCCTTGACAAATCGGAATCAGTTTTTATCTAGCCTTATTTGAAGCAATGATGGTTTATCTACGCTGTATAATCGCTTGCTGCTTTGTTTTTACAGATTTTCATAGGCTCCTCTACTTTGTTGTGGTTCGTTAGGATGGCAACTTTAGTTTCATTTGCGACTATAAGCTTCTATCAGATACCTTGCTTTCATCTATTGGTTTTTAACTTTTTTCTGTTTTTTTGTCATATGATTTGCCTTTAGACAAATGAGGTTTTGTTCTAATACAATTAAATGTTCCACAGGGATAGGTTTTTGCCTGATAAAGCTATTGATCTTATTGATGAGGCTGGCTCTAGAGTGCGCATGCGCCATGCGAAGGTATGATTTCATACACTGAGAATTGGGCCTGATAATTGTTTGGATATAATTGGTTCAGCCCTACTTATTGCTTCCATTTTTCAGTTTTCTGAATACATAAGAGAACTTCGAAAGGAGCTCAGGCAGATTGAAAACATGAAAAATAGTGCTCTTCACAACCAAGAGTTGGATAAGGTTTACAGCTTAATCCTTTCAAACTTTTCTGTTCTTGATATCTTTCATATACTCATTTGTTTGTGTTCATAATTATAAATGCTTTATCATAATCATTATAGTATGCTTTAAACAATTTTCATAACCTGCTATATATGTGCAGGCTGCTGAGTTGCACAAACAAGAACTGAACCTGAAAGCACAAATTTCAGCATTCAAAGAGGCAGGCATGGATGATGCCAGACCAGTTGTGACGGAAGCTGATATAAAGGAAATTGTTTTCTATTGTACAGGTATACTAGTTCAGAGAGCCACAGATGATGAATCGAGTCATCTTCTCAAATTGAAAGACAACCTACATGACAGAATAATTGGGCAAGATGAAGCTGTCACTGCTATCAGCCGTGCAATTCTTCGTTATCATGTTGGACTAAAGAATCATGACCGTCCGATTGCTAGCTTCATCTTCTCAGGTCCTACTGGTGTAGGAAAGTCTGAACTTGCAAAAGCTTTAGCTGTTTGTTACTTTGGTTTTGAAGATGCCATGATCCGCCTTCATATCAGCAAGTTCATTTTCAAAGTTAATTGGTTCACCCCCAGGTTACGTGGGGTATTCTGAGGGTGGCCAGCTTACTGAGGCAGTGAGGCGTCGTCCTTATACTTTGATACTCTTTGATGAAATCGAGAAAGCTCATCCTGATGTTTTTAACTTGCTGCTTCAGATTCTTGATGATGGAAGATTAACTGATAGTAAGGGAAGAACTGTGAGTTTTAAGAACACCCTTATAATTTTTTCTTTGATTAATGTTATGATGTTAATAGGGTGAAAAATGTTGTATTTTTGTGTGACAAAGTGCTATTTTTTTTTAATTCATTATTTGGTTTTTTTGGTGTTTATAGTTTAATATGTTTAGTTTATCAATTAGTAAAAAAGCCTAAATTAGCTTATTACGTAACTTACAATTACTTTACCGCTTATAATTTTATAAAGTTATGGATTAGTATGAATTAGTTTATCAGCCTAAATTTATATGCTTAATGTTGAATTTATTTTGTGTATTCCTAGAATGAAGAGAAGCAATTCAAGCAAGTCAAAAGGCATTAAAAGATTTTATCAAGAAAAGCTAACAACAGTCAATCCAGTAAATACATTTCTGCTCCTTCAACATAAGTTAGTGCTCAAAATTACCCTCCAACTTAAACAAGTGCACAAAATTAACCCCAATCTCAAACAAGTGCACAAAATCAACCCTCACATCAAACAATTGAACAAAATTATCTCCCACCTCAAAGTCAATGAACAAAATTCCACTCCTCTCCGAGTTAGTCAACAAAACTCCTCTCCATCAAATGATGACACTCCATAAAGTGGAAATAGTGGAGAACATGCAAGTCTTAGACTAAGATTAACAGCAATTGACGGTGTCAATCTTCCCCAAGACTCGGGGAAGAGAAGGAGGATTACTGATTTTCATCCCGATAACATTGATGTTGTTAATTAGAAGGCAATACATTCAAAGAAAACTTTGTCAACCTACAGATCATGAGTTTCCTTTATGAAAAATTGGAGGGAAAAGACGACGATTTGTCAAAGAGTGATTCAAGAATCATAAAGCTTGGCTTGAATATAGTGTGGAGAAGGATGCAACTTTTTGTTTTGCTTTTATTTGTTCAAGAGTGAGACTTTAGCAGGAGGAGATGGCTTTGTTAGTAATGGATTTAAAAGTTGGAATAGACTGGAAGCATTGAACAAGCATGTTGGTGGTTATATGAGTGCTCATAATCAAGCAATAGGGAGGGTAGAAGACTTCAAAAATCAAATGGCTTCTATTCACTACAAGAAAATTCAGTTTGGTCAACGAAAAAATTCAAAGCCAAAATGTTGATTTCTGTAGGCTAAAGGATTTGGCAATGAGTTTAAACTCATCATGGGGTCGACGCCCAATGGGTTTTGGGTGACGAAAATTGAGGTTGTTGCACAGAGTGTGTTTTTGCTACCAAATCTTTAGTAGCTTAAAAACTATAACTTAGGTTGCCCAAATGATTCTGTGCAACAAATGTTGTCGTTGCCCTTAGGTTAAGCTGTTTGTGCAATGAATTGATTTTAGCTGCCTATTGCTCTTTTTGTGCAACGAATATATGTGATGCCCAAACCGTTATATTTTTGTGTAATGAATATATTGTCGCCCAAAGGTCCTATACTTTTTTCGCACCAAAATCAATATGGTTGCCTATGTTGTTCGGTGCAGTGAGTTATTCTCCTTATAGACAACAAAAGATGCTTCGACAACATGCATAAAATATAATTATGAATATGAGCATAATATGCTCTTAGAAAGACAATTCATTGGATGAAACCTATTTGGAGGATAAATTAGCCATATATTCCAAATGTAATGAATAATACTGCTGAAAGCTCAATGACATTAGATTTGATCATAAAAGCATAAATCGATCAACAAATATCAAGAAAAAGTTCAAGTGTCACAATGACTTTGTCAAGCAAATACAACCGAGAGCTATTTGATTTTGCGAATACAAATTAGGAAAACATATATAGCTAACTACTATTAGAAGTCTTAACCTAGTTACAATTGGTTCTTGTGAACGTTGCGCTGCACATATATATAATTCATCTATTCTAATAATTAATCTCCACTACCTACCATTCCTGTAGAATTAAAACATATATATCTACAACCAGAGAACCAAAAATTGTAAAACAAAATCAACCAAGGTCATAGAATAGTGTGCATAACATTGATACTAGTCACATTCACCATACTCCATTAGCCAAAAACAAAGAGACCAAAAATTGACAAGTTTAATTACCTCAACAGACCTGATAAATTGATCTCGGGTCATTTAACAGTTCTCAAAAATTACCTCCTGGTATTTACCTCAAAAACTAATTACCTCAACATACCTGATCAACTGAAGGTATATTAACCTGATAACGATCAATTGATCTCAGGCCTGCAATTATCTTAGGTTATTGACAGCTCTCAAAAATTGACCAAAACTGATAAATTGACAGTTTATTGATTATCAAGTTATTGAATGGGGGAAAAATAATCTTCAGTTTTGATTGTTTATAGGTTATTGATCTCATTCATGATGTTATGTCAAAACTTGAACCTCTACATTTCCTAGATAGCAAAGTGGAGGTGATCTCCATGCTTGTAAGGGGTTGTAAAATATAAGACAGCTATGTAGGGATTCTCATAACTCAACAGTAGGCATGGAAGTAGTGTAATGCGACTCTCTATATTGCACTCTTTTAACTAATTAAATGCCCCCTCTTTAACCAAAAAACAAAACAAAGAAAAAAAAAAAACAAGAACTGTAGCAAGTTGCATTTATCTTTGAGGTTCATGTTTGTTCCTTAATTTTAAATTCTATTCAAGTGTTTTCACTTATTCCATGTTTAACCTTCTCTTCTTCTCCCCTGCTCCCCCTAATAAAATACAAAACCTACTTAAATATCCTCTACATAAAACTTATGACTATGTAACTAGTATGTACTGCTAGGCCATACCCAAATGCTTCTCTAATTCCAACACCACAGCAAAGGGACTCTATAAAAAACTATGCTTCATGTTGAAAAAACTTGTTAAAGGGTTGAGCTACATCCTAATAACAAACTACCATGAAAAACATGAGTAAAACAGAAAATCATCAATCCACATTTACAGCAATCTGATGAAATATTTTCAGATTTCATGTCATAAGCATAAGTAAATCGAAGCAAACTTTTGCATATTTACCCAAGGTTGATTCTTATAATGTTTAAGTTTCTATATTCAAAGACTAATAATTATGAATAAGGAAGAAAGGAAAGCATTTTTACCCAATTTCTTCGAACAATTTAACCATTTCTTCTCTGAGCTTCTTTTCGTGTTTGATTGTTCGATATTGATTCTTGATACACTTGCTTTAACTTCATAATTTAATGCAATAAGATCTGCGTTTGAAGTTTTGAGCTCATCAATATATGCCTTAAGGGTCTCAATTTCCCTAATAAGTAAAGCCTCTTTTGCCGCAATGTCGTTTTTCAGTTGTTAAATCTCTGCCAATAATTTTCTACCCTTACTTCATTATTACTCTCTTTTTCAACTCTGCTTTTTTTTTGGTGGATGAGCTCTGGTACCAAGTCCTCTCACATACCAAGACTTTTCTTTTAAAACCTCCATATAGGCAGATTTGACGCTTATTGTATCCTCACCATGGTTCTCAATTTCTCATTCAAGAAGCTTTTTCATAGCCTCATAATCTTTTTCGGCACCGGGTTCCCAGCCACTTCCTTTATGCCTAATACATTAAATTTATTCAAGATTGTGATCATTATAATATAAATTGGTAATAGTAAAGCACATAACTAGCACACAGACGCCAAATATAATAATGGACAAATAGTTTACTTTTTACTGTTCTCAAATAACTTAAGGTACAAAGGATCCTCCCGAGTTTCAAGCGGATCATTTGATCCTTCAACCTCTTGAGATGACTGAGTAGGTAGCTCATTAAGCTGCATGCCAAAGAGAATTACATAATCATAAGTACATATCCAAAAGTACTTTAAATGACTCACGTAAAAGTACATGATCAGATATTTCAATGAGTTACATAGGCAAAAGTACTTTAAATGATTCGGGTACAGGCTGGAGTTACAGGAGCTTTTGAATTTAAGTACCAATGACATAATATTTTATTAAAATGCTCAAATGTTGTTTAATACAGTTGTAAATTGAATTACTAAGCGTTGAGACATGCTCATCCAGGGTAAGTACAACTACAACTATGAATTTCATAAACATATCAAATTTTTACTATACCAAATCAAATTTTAGTGCCTATTATTACGAGGCATTGAACATACCTGAGAAGCATGCAACCTCTTTACGCTACACCACATATGTATTAAGATATTCAAGTAGTAAAAAGAAATTAGTACTAAAATCACCTTCTTTCTCAGTGAAGATAATGAAGAGTTTTATGAACAATTTGTACATTTATTTTATGAGTTTAGACTGGTTATACTGAAGTCCATAGTTCAGAGTAACCAAATCACTGACAGATAATTGTGATGGGTAACACTAGAGATTACGAACAACATTGAATCGAAATCCTTTCTCATATAATTGTCTAATGACCTAAGGTACTATTCACTTAGCTCAAGTTCCTATAAAACAAAAATAAGTTCTAAGCAATGAGCACTGAGATCCATGACTTCGCATCAATGCATTAGAGATAGTTTCTTTACAGCAATGAGTTTCTTTATACTTTCTCAATACTTTAAGCAAATAATTGTCACTTCCCTCACTGAGAACATGCCTATTTTAAACTCATTCACTCTTCTTCATGGAGAAAGATAGCATATGATAAAATTCAACATTCAAAAATTATTAAGAAAACTGATAGAAGTATAAAAATTCAGCAACAAAAACTCATACCAAGTCATGGAAAATCCTTGTCGTAAACTGCGAACCGTTCGCGGTTTCAATTTGCTTAAGCTTATTTTTTGTGTTCCACTTACTGATATGCTACAAATCACATAAAAAATACAATAAAAAGTCAACATTATTTTTGTAATACCCTAGAATTTCCTAACTATCTCCTAGCTATTTCCGGAAAACATAATAATAATAATAATAATAATAATAATAATAATAATAATAATAATAATAATAATAACAATAGTAATAAATAATAATAATAATAATAATCATAATAACAATAATAGCAATAATAGCAATAATAATAATAATACAATGAAAATTCTTCCCACTTAACTAGGAAAAATTAAAGTATTACCGTCATCGTAATAACGGTTAAGGCTATTATCAAAGTATTACAGCGGAAGTCTTCTTACTTTTAAAACAATTCCAAACCCTAAAGAACACTTAAACAAATCCAAATAAAACTTTATTAAAACTTGGAACCGAAACAACGACCCTTCAAAACCAACCAAACTTTTAAAATTTTAAGACAACCAAACCAAAAGTCAATAACAAAAGTAAACATGTCCAACACAAGTAAACAGTAGAAACAACAACTACAAGTGCTCAACACACAATCCCATCATGATTGACTATGTCCACCTGTACTTGTTGCTTTTTCTTTATTCTAGACTACTATTCGCCATCGAAATGGGTCGTCATAGGGCCAAGTCAAAGACAAAACCATGCACACAAAAACACACACAATCAGCAAAGTTGAGTACATAAACACTAAACACTATGTGTAACTAACATGAATAATCTAAGCATAAGCATAAATGGCATATCATCTTACCTTTACCACAAGTCCACAACCATGCACCTGTACATAGACTTATCAACATTATAAATTACTTATAACATTTTATTGTGGATTTCGCATCGAACGAGTTTCCTTCTCAACAATTTCACTAATGGGCACCAACTTAGGAGCAACTCTAAGAATGTATTACCTATGTCACTTAAAGTGATGGGATTCCATCGCATTTATAAATATTAAAGAATACAACATCTTGTACCCCGATTAGAAGTTATAGATTACTATTCCCATAACTCCCCCAATTGTTCATACTCAAGGTATATACATTCCAAGATTTTTGGTGCGAATCCTCTTTCATTTTACGTGATTATCAGTTTTAATAATTGTTATGACTTACATATATAAAATCACACATGAACATTCAAGGCAAACAAAGTATCGTACACCATATTAATTATCTTGATTATCGCGTGATTCTAATATTAAAATCTTTGTTCTTTATTTATATAAACCTTCCTTCACCACACATAAACTGTGAGTGGCTAACTATTTGCTCATTAAATTTGCTACTAAACATGTGAATAGACATTTACTATCTACCTTTCTTGTTGCTCAAATTATTAATCAACTTAACTGCTCTTCTTTACTTATTGACTACTAGTCAAATCTTTCAAAACAGTTAGCATTCCAACATCAATGATGTAATAACAATGCTATGAAAATAGAATGTAAAACATTGTAGTCAATACATACTTTTCATGTAATCATGCCAAGATATCTTCTCATGCAAGTCATCAAAAGTCAACACATCATTAACTTTCAATACCACAAATTCTAGCATGAAGCTTAAACTACTATAGCATGAATTCTAGTTACATGAACACCTTTAGTACTTACGTACCTTGTGTTATAACGATGCTCCGCCATTACTCCTATAAATCGCTTAGTTTGAATTTTCCTACAAAGGAAAAATCGAAACTAATTAGAAGCCTCATTGACTAAATTAAATTGTCCAACAACTCTAAATTAAACCAACTTTTTATGATGAAAACTCATCCAAAACCTTCTCTATATGGTCTATATTCAATCCCATACTTTATTTCATAGTTTTCTTTTCAAAACACTTGATTTTCGATATTTTTCCAAAAATGGTAGCTTTGAAAAATATTTTTAAAACTCCTTTAAACCTTCTTAAAC
Source organism: Suaeda aralocaspica (assembly GCA_016808085.1). Classification (NCBI taxonomy): domain Eukaryota; kingdom Viridiplantae; phylum Streptophyta; class Magnoliopsida; order Caryophyllales; family Amaranthaceae; genus Suaeda; species Suaeda aralocaspica. Next base: position 126,698 of record PYUH01000595.1, on the reverse strand, counting down.
CTCATGTTATGACCTTAAAACAACCTATTTATGTTCTAAGATCATCCTATAATAGTTTAATGCATTCAAAACACTTATAGAATAATTCTATCATGAATCTACTACTACTATTTTTATTAATATCTTTTATAAAATTACAGCAATTTAAAATTACATAAAAATTACTTTAAAAACCTGTAAACTCCATAGTTCATGCATACAACACTATAATAACACCATAATATCATTATAATTTTATTCATAGTTCATGCATACAACACTATAATAAAACCATATATTATTATAATTTTATTTCATTCATTAAAACTTATTTTCCATACTTAAAATGTGATTATAGTATTATTACTACTTTCTATTCATACTTAAAAAAAATTGACAATAATATTAAAATCAAATCTAAACTTCATTAAATAATCATAAATTAATGCTATAACAATATGTGATCATTATATAAAAGTTTAAAACATTAAAATCGTAAAACTAACAAGCTTTCATAAACTTTCAAAAATCCTAATTTTATTATTTCATGAACAACTTATAAACATCATTATAAATCATAAAATATGGTTAGAAACATAATTATAAACATAAATTAACAAGATTGAATTAAAATAAACAGAGGAAGAGAAATTTATATATATGTGTAAATTTATATGTGTGTGTGTGTGTTCGAAAAAAATACCAAGGGGAGGAGGGTGGCTGGCTTCCGGTCACAGGGCCGACGACGGGGAGGGGCAGTGACGGAAGGAGACCGGTGAAGGGAGGGGGCCGATCACTAGGCTTCGAATTTTTTTTCTTTTCTCTTTTTTTTTTTAAATTCTAAAACCCTAAAACTCAATTAAATCACAAAAATTCTTATTTAAAGGGGTATTTATAGGCCCAAATTAGGGTTAGGTGAAATTACAAAAATACCCTTAATGATTGAAATTACTCATGTGCCCTTGTTTGGAAATAAATAAGGAAATCTGTAAAAACTAAATTTGGAAACTTCATAAAATGTTTTCATAAAAATTAAAGTGACATAAAATAACTTATAAACTTTATAAAACATGAAAATAATTATTTAACTCATTCATCAATTAAATTTTCTCTAACTAATTAATTTATTTAACCTTATTTTTCAACAAAAACACAAAAAATATACTAAATAATTATGAAATTAAATTAATAAAATGCATGAAAATACGGGGTATTAAAATCTTTAAAATGTATTATTATTTACATGATGTAAACTTTGTCGAGGGTAGGAACATTACCTTTCACTTTTCATCATTCCAATGCTCACAAACCAACCAATTCCATTTTTCCGCCTCAATATTTTCTGGTTTACAGCTTATAGCTTCAGTGACTGACTTATTTATGAAGTGTTGTTCCTTAACCCTGAATCTTCAATTTTTATACAACATAGAGCACTGGAAACTCAGCCAATGACATCAGCACCACCAACCTTTTCTAGTAAATCATATTTTTCCTAATATGAATGTCAATTTTCAGTGAAGGTTTTTATAGTCAGGAAGGTCTTTAAAGTTATATATATATATATATATATATATATATATATATATATAGAAGTTTCTTACTAAGTCAGTTCTCAGTGAGCATGCTATATCCTTTTATTTTTGGAAATAAAATTTCTTATATTTTATCAATAAAAATAAAGTTATTTTACCATGATCTTGTCATAAAGCTGGTATTGTTTAGCTTTATTCGACTTTGATCAATTTCTTTCATGAAAGTAAAGTCAAAGAAAATGGACTAACGAATGTACGAAGGTTTTGTTATGAGTAATATTATATTAAGAATATACCAAGAATCTAGAGGACAAAACTCTTTCACCCATGTGCTACAATCACATTATCAATTCATCTGCCTTTTCCCCAACCACACTCCAAAGCTCGTCCATGAATTTAATCTTAATCTTTCTTGAAGAATCTGAATTCAATATCTGCGAGTCATACTTCTTATCCCTTGTTGGCCCACACCTCTTTCGATTAGGATATTTGAGTCAAAGTTTAACTTGCTGAAGTCTTCGTTTCTCTTGATATGTTAGTCTAGCTTGCTGGTCATTTGCATCTGGACTTCCATTTGCATTGTTATTCTATTCCTCATTTGTATTTAGCCGTTCCTCACTTCCATTTGTCTTTGGCTTCTACTTTTCATTTGCATTATGTTGCTGCCCATTTGCATTCTGTTGCTGCCTTATATTGCACTCTGTGCTAGATTGAGGAGCCATTGTCCTAGAAATTGTTCTTGTAGCATAATGTTAGTAATGCTCACTAATATCATCATCTTTCCAGTATTCCAAAAACAATTATAAAATCAAGAGAGAACAAAGAATTCGTGTATTATTGCGAAAGAAGAACAAAAATAAAATCCCAACATACAAGTAAATACAAAACCATTGTTCAACAAATTTATAACTAAACCAATGTCTTTAATTCACCAAATAATAGTTACGACAAACTAATATGAGTGTGTATCGGAAGAGCTATCACTTTCAGCTTCTTCATCTTCAAGATTGTCATTGAGCTCATCCATGCTTAGACTCCGTATCAAACGCCTCTTCATCCTCCTCTTCACTCTCTTCTTCTACCCCATCATTGTTAGCTTCTACCACATTTTGAGCAACTTCTAAGCCAAAATTAGCATCAACCGATTGTGGTTCGATGTCATCTCTAACTAGAGTGATTTCTTCATCACTCGTACCAATCATTTGTATCAAGTTATTTGCCCCTTAATCCATAGTATTTCATATTTCTTCATCTTGTTCAGTTTCTTCGGGGAAATCAAAAAAGCTACGCGGATTCGCTTTAATGACAATTTTCTAATGTCTATCATTGTGAGACTGTAGACACCTACATTTGGTCCCACTTGAAGGCTGATGATTAGCGTGTATCACGTCACAGTAAGTCCAACTTTTGAAAATTGAATGCTTGAAATAACTAATAAAATAATTAAATGATTGTCAAACATAACCAATGATAAGTTTCGATGGTCGGGTTGCGCTGAAAATTATTTTCTTTAATTTCATATTTTATTATATTATCATTTCATTTATTATTTTATTTTATTTTATTTATTTATTTCATTTAATTTAATTTAATTTCATTTCATTTAATTTCATTTTATTTTATTTTATTTTATTCATCGGAAATTAAGAAAATTAATAAAACGCGCAAACAAGACCACGTACATCGAACCTTCTAGAAGAATCTGGGAGGATCCATACGTAATAAGGTAACTTTAGGTTTATGGAAGTGAATAAAATGAAATTGGGAAGGGAATTTCGAATTATGGAAGTAAATATCACGAATTTTGAGAAAATGGCAAAGAATCAAAAGGAGCGCCTAGGCGCTCTGAGCGCTCGCTAGGCGCCTATGCCCTCGTCGCTGAGCGCTCAAGCGCTTCTTTGGCCCCTATACGCTCAGCGACGCCACCCCAATTCCTATATATATTCGCGAATTTCGACCTTCATGGAACACACTTTAACACACATCTTCACATCAACTCTTCAACTCCACAACCCATCTCTCTTTCGAAAAACATGCTCATTTTCTCTCTAGTTTCTCTCTCTAAAATTCTTCTAAAAACCTTAAACAAAAATCTCTTTAAGCATATTCAAATTCTAATTCTTCTTATTATTATTTTTATTATTTAAGTTCTTTAAATTTTTATTCGAACATTCAAGTAAAGAAGTTGTTTTGACTACTGCACGAAATGTACTTCGAATAAGGCCGAACGCATCAACCACATTGTCTCGAGCTCTTCAAATTCTTATTGTTTCATGTGATTACTGCTTTCTTAGAAATTCGATATGTTTTAACTAATTTATGAAATATTGACTTAATTATGGCTCGATTTTTAATTAAAATCAACCTTAAATAGAAACATGAACTAGGTTGTTTATGTGATCAAGAATGCTACATGTTTATTGCTTGTTATCACCGAGAATACATGTTTAGCTACAAGACTTGAACGCATGCTATCACATAAAGTAAAGATAAATCTTGAAAATTAGCTTAAGGTTTTTGAAATCTTGATTAATTCTAAAGCGATCACCCTCACATGTCGTTAGAAACTATGTGTGCATTAATTAAAACCTGCCTAGCAATATTCCTATGTGCTTTTAGGTCTAAAATGGAAATATCTATGCTACAATTCGATATTATGATTCTGAGATTACACATGAGACTAAGTAGAGGCCGCTATACACTGGGGGACAGTGTGACCTATTCTTGTCCTTACCCTTGTTCCGAAACTATAGTTATGAGACCTTCTTATCCTTGGCTATTGATTTTCCTTTGAGATAGACCTAATGGGGTTTCGTGAGCTCCTGGAAAGAGCACGGTGGCGACTTCTCTATTTGGGTTTTAAGTTTCTACTCACTTCCTAAGCCAAGCATACTCACACTATGCAAAAAAACTAAAGACATTCAATGTCCGTAAAAAGGGTATATGGGCACGGTCATGAAAGCCCCGGGTCCAAAGTTTTGTGACATCACTAGGCATATTTCCTTAAAAAATTAAGGGAGAGTGGATCAAACTAAAAAATTCTCGTAACTTCACAATTATAATATCGAATTTGTTTGTTAGGCACGATGCATGCAATTCCCATGTGAGGGTATTTGCTTTAGGATTCACATTTCTTAAAGTATGTTTTGTACTTGAGACACCCCCGGGGGACTTCTTTTAAGGATGGTTAGGTGAACTACTCAAGGCTATTCACTAATCGAAACCCATTCCAACTATAACGTGTGACTACATGACCTATGTGGCTTATAATGGATGTCCCACTTAGATCACCACTAAGCTGTGCTGTGGATAGTTGGACACACCCTAGTCATGGTAGGCTTTGGAAACCTTAAGCGTTACTTATAGTTGCCTCCATAGAACCTTGGCTATTTATGAACGTGACCTCATGCATAGGTGTGCTACATGCCACATGTTTGCTCGCTTGTATGAACGTTTCAAAGGAGTATAGCTTTCTCGCAACTGTTTCACTTAGAGAGTCACATATAGACCATGATTGCTTGTTGCATGGACTAAAGTCGCATGTAGAACCCCATAGGTTGCATTTCCCATTCACATTATAAAAAATATCGTCATCATCAAATAATAAAAAAAAAAAAATAATAATAATAATAATATTAAATACAAAATCAAGGATGATGAAATACTACGCATCATGCTTTCATGTAGAGTTAGAAAGTAACCATGATAAGGCCATGCATATGAGTCTAAAAACAAGTTAAAGTTCTAAAAGTTCAATATCACAGGATAGATCGTGCACGGGTCTAGCAAACAGATCCTCTTGGTTGGACTAGAGAGTGTGTTACAAGGCTAGTTCGAAAAGACACTTCGGTTTACGTCCAAGATCAACAAGGATCAACACAATCCAATTCAACAATGGGTGACCAAGACCTCGCAAGCAAGATCGACGAAATGGCTATTAGCTTGGCTCAATTGACCCAATCTTTTGGATCAATGTCGAATATGGTGAACAACCTTAAGCACATTAAATACACCGTCCATGACATGGAAAAGGTGGCCAGGAGGGTCAATGATCAAGAAGCTTACTTTGGCCCCCCAAATCTCGACTAGAACTTGATCGACACTTTACCGGAAAAGTTCTCCATCGTTGAACTTCCCAAATTCATTCCCACTGACAACCCTAAATACTTATTAAGAGGGTTTAAATTCTATATGGATGTAAAGAAGATCAACCCAAAGCTCTAACCAAGGATCTTCCCTATAACTCTTGAACCCATATGCCAAAAGTGGCTCTTTTCGCTTCCAACAAAGACACCGCAATTTGGGAGGACATAGCTCATGCCTTTATGACTCGCTACAAACACTCAAGTGAGCACTTCTCAAAGTGAACATGAAATCCTCAAGTAAGGGGAAAAATAAGGGTTTACCACTTATCTCTCTCGCTGGAGGGAGACTGCTGTACAAATGGTGACCACACGGCCAGAAAAAGAGCAAGTCAAGATCTTCATTGCTAATTTTCTCCCGAAATACAAGAACCATCTCAAGTACTTAGGCCTAAAAACCTTTGAAAAGGTATATCATATTGGGATTAAAATCGAGGATGACCTCAACAAAGGAAAGTGGAAAAGGTAGGTGGAATAAGAATCAGAAAGTAACTTACTCAAAAGGGGCATCCACCTCCAACAACATCAATGTTGTGGAAGAAGTGAGAGCTCCCTTTCCATCGCCGACGTAAATACACTCCCTTAGGTATGACCTAAACCCTTAAAGGCTTTAGTCTAAGGGCAAAATAAATCTGGTAGGGCCCACCCCGGATCCTACTCCTTAAAAGAGATCTCTACGATAGGGCACTAACAAGGACTACAAATACCATCAAGGTAGAGGCCACACTACCAAAGAATGTTGGACCCTAAAGAATCTCTTGCAAGATATGGTTGAAGATGGAAGACTTCCGATTCCAACAGGAGGGAAGAAGCTTAACATTCAATCAAATCCGCTTGCCATCCTCATGATCGAAGAAGAGAACTTCTTCTTTGATCCAATTACCTTGATCACTTCCGCAGGACAAACGGTCCCTCAAGACATCTTTTCCAATAATGGGGCTATACCAAAGATCTTCGAAAAAGGGGAAAAGACTTCCAACGATCTTCCTCCATCTAAGGATCCATTTGCATGTGATTGTTGGAAAAGGGTTCAAATTGAAAGAATGAAGACTAGATGGGATGAACCTATCAAAAATTCAAGATACTACTTTCGCCTTTGTAAGTGGCATTTCAACATACCTGAGATTTTCAAACTACCTAGCCCCTTTATTGAGCTTTCCATAGAGTTCTGTCCGTTTCAACACAACTTTGATGGGATAATTTGTCATAACAAAAATATGGTGAAATTCAAAATAGTGTCTAAGTTTCCTAGATGCTGTAACTAGAGCTAAGACGAGTTTTTCGAGTAAAGAATATATAGTCTCAGCATCCAAGAAAGACTTGCTCACATAATAGATGGGAAGATGTTAGCTGTCAGCTTCCCTTGCTAGAACTGCGCTTACAGCTTTACCACTTACTACTACATAAAGTTGTAAGAACTCTCCAGCTAGTGCTTTAGATAGTAAAGGTCGCGACATTAAATACTGTCTCAACTCTTACAAAGCAATTTCATGATCATCCGTCCACTTAAAACCTTCATTTTTCCGTAGAACATTATAAAATAAGTGGCATTTATCGGATGATCTAGAGATAAAACGATTTAATGCGGCTACCCTACTAGTAAGATTTTGAACCTCTTTAAGGTTTCTAGGTGAATGGATATTTATTATTGCTCTAACTTGATCAGGGCATGCTTCTATGCCCCTCTGGGTTACTATGTATCCTAGAAACTCACCAGTTGATACTCCGAAAGAACACTTCGAAGGGTTGAGTTTCACACCTTACATACGTAGCACCTCAAAGGTTTGCTGTAGGTGTTAGACGTGGTCATAAACTTTATTTGACTTCACCATCATGTCATCAATGTAGATCTCCATAGTGTCTCCCAGTTGCTCTTCGAACATCTTGTTTACCAGCCTTTGGTAGGTAGCTCAAGCGTTCTTTAGAGGAAAGGGCATAACCTTGTAGCAGTATACTCCTTTATCCATCATGAATGCTATTTTCTCTTGGTCTTCTAGGTGCACCAATATCTGGTTATACCCAGAGTACGCGACTAAGAAGGTGAGCATTTCATGACCACCTGTTGCGTCCATCATTGTGTCAATATGTGGCAAGGGGAACTGATCTTTAGGGCAAGCCTTGTTTAAATCTGTAAAATCTATGCACACTCTCCATTTTTCGTTCTTATTTATTACCACCACCATGTTAGCTAACTAATCTGGATATTTTACTTCTCCAATTTCCCCTACTTCTAGTAGCTTTTGTACTTCTTCGTTAATTGCCTGGTTCCGTTCTGGTGCGAACTTTATCCTTTTCAGCTTCACTGGTTTTATAGCTGGATCTAGTGTGTTATCACTTCTGGGTTGATACCTATCATATCCTCATGACACCAGGCAAAGCAGTCTGCTTTTTCTTTAGGAAAGCTAGGATATCAGCTTTCTGATTTTCCGTTAAGCTGGCTCCAATCTGAACTAGTTGCTCCAGTTTAGCTAGGTCTAACACCATTTGTCTAGTTGCAATTCATTTGGATTGGCTGGTGTTGACCCTTCCTGTAATTGCTAGATACCTGCGTGCTTTGGCTTCAACATTCTCTTGTAGTAATCCCTTGTTATCTTCTTATCTTCCTCGCTGGTCAACACTCCCTACGGTGAAGGAAATTTCAGTACTTGGTGGTAATTGGATGGGAAATTTTTCATCTTATGTATCCAAAGTGTTTCTAGAATAATGTTGTAAGCTCAAGGGAAATCTACCACATTTAACCGGCTTGTTAGGTTTACTCCTTCCGCCCAGGTGATGAGGTTGATTTCTCCTTTTGTATTCTTTGTTTTTCCGCTAAACCCTACCATTACTTTAGGTGCCTTGGTTATATCAGCGTCTTTGAATCCCATTTATCTTAAGGCGTCTTTGAAGATTATGTTGGCTGAGCTGTCGTTGTCCACCATGACTTTTTTGATAAGGCAATTGCTGATTTGCAACAATATGACCAAGCTATCATGATGGTCGTCCTCCTCTACATCATTTCCATCGAAGGTGATGGTCATGTTTTGCAGCTTCTTGTCTTCTTCAAATTTTAGGTGATCTAGTTGCTAAGGGTACATGTTCCGTCTCTAGCAAAACGCTTGGTAGCAAAATAGGTTAGTCCACAAATTTCAGATCCAACAAAGATTAGATTGATTACCTTAGACGTAGCTGGTGGTGGCGGTGGTCCCGGCTTCTTGGGGTCCTCTTAGGTCTTTTCCTTCCTGCTTAGTAGGTGATTTAGGTAGCCTTTCTTTAGCAGGCACACTACCTTCTTTCTGAGCTGGAAGCATTCTTCTGTTTGATGTATGTGATCGTTCTGATAGCTACACCACTTTGTCTTGTCTTTCATGCTATCCGGCTTATCTGTCCTCCTAGGCCATCGTATTGCTTCTCCTAACTTGTGCAGGGAATGCACCACCCCTCCAATATCCATGTTGAAGTAGTATTATTTGATGCTCGGCCAGCTTCTCGCTCCTTGGTAGCAACATGGGACCTGCAAAGAATGGAAAGGGTAAATGTTATTAATATATTCACGTTTAGGATAAGGTTGGTGCCTCCAATTGCTACGTCATTGGCTAGCTATCTTGCGGTCATCATAGCTAGGCATTCTTAAAGCGTCGTCCTCTTCCATCCTATTTTCTACAAGGGCTCTGGTCTAAACTTCGTCGAAGGTGGAGCAAGGATACCTAGTCAGCTCTTCGTACAACCTAGATCTGTGAGGTTACCCTCTCCTAAATGCCACGATGGCTGTGGATGAATCTAGATCTTGAATTGCTATCATTTCTTTGTTGAACCTATCCAAGTATGAACTGGTGGCTTCTCCTGGCTTCTACACTATCCTGTATAGGTCATTGGATTGCTTCTTCATGGCTCTGCTACTAGCAAACTATTGGTAGAATTTGTTGGCCTAACTTGAAAAATCTTCTATGGTTCTGGGCTTCAGGTTCGTCAGCCACTGCAGGGCAAGTCCGGTGAGGGTGGCTCCGAATGACTTGCACATGGTAGCTTCCACATCTTCATATGGAATAGGTAAGGGCATCATTTTTTGCTTATATTGTGACACGTGATCTACCGGATTTGTGGTTCCATCATAGAGTACCTTTGGTGAATGCTGGGATGCTCAGTTTTTTGGGCACCTTTGTCCTATCTACCTCTTTGGCAAAGGGTGATAGGGCATAGCTATGCTTTGCTTCAGTAGCTATGGGGATTGGTGCTCCTGGCAGTTTGGATAGCAACTGGTACAACTTTTTATTCTATTGTTTCAAGAGCGCCATCTCCTTGACCGGCTTGCTTTTAAGCTGCTTGTTTTGGTCTTAGTCTTGAGCTTCTTCGTCCTCCTCTTCATCTGAGGAGCTGGAATCACTGTCGCTCTGGTCCAATCCTGCCATACTAGAGATTTCGCTAACATTCTTCCACTTATATATACTTGTTGCTCTTGACTGGTTCCAGCTCTTTCCTTAGGTTGTCCACAGTGGATTGGGATTCGGCTGCAGCCTTTTTGCTGTCCTCTTTTATCTTTTATAACTCAGCTTGAGTCCTTTCCAAGGTTTCAAATCCTTAATAGTTTTCTTAGTTACTTCTGACGCCATCCTCCTCCTTTTTTATAATGAGGTATTGGATGGGGGAATAAAGTTATGTCTATTAGGTAGGGGATCTAGCTATAGCCCCACGGTGGGCACCAAATTGTTTATGCCAAAAATTCGCTCTAGCTAGTAAGCTTTATTTGGTTTAGGTTATAGCTATATAACTGTATTTTTAATGTGACATGATGCAAGTTAGATGCAATGCAAAGGAAGGAACGAGAAAGACACCGAAAGTGGTGACGCGGAAAACCCCCTTAAATCAGGGAAAACACTGCGGGTGGCTTTGAGTCCACCAATCCACTAATTTTAAGAGAAGATTACAAGTACAAAATATAATGCTATCTTGCTAGCTTGTAACCTAGTACTAGGAATGTAACTGTCTGAATGTAAATATAAATATTTTGGAACATTTCTAGAGTACAAGAACACTAAGATGTAAATAAGTGTATGAATACCAGATTGCAATGTCCCCTCTATTGTCCTACTACTTCTCTATTTATACTAAATCTCTACTTTGGTAACTGTTGCTTAGTTCCTGCTTCGTAGCTTTGTCTGTTATGCATCAGGTTTCGTTCCTTGATTAGGTTCATGCTGATTCAAATGTAACCTCCTATTCTTTTGGCACGCTCCTACTAGGGTTGTTCCTTTGTTGCACACGAACCTCATAATGCGGGATGTATCTTGAATTAGTCATCCTTCACGTGTCCTATTTATTTGGAATTCCCTTTGAATGGGTCTTCGCCTGTAGCTGGATATTAAGGATCTAGCTAGTAGCCGGATAGCTGTACTTCACCCAAAATTCCAGGTAGGATTTAAGCCATAACAGTAGGCAGTGGAGGTCTTGTGAATAACATGATACTTATTTAAAAGCGCTCCAATCGTTCGATTGCAGAAGTGAGTACCTTTATCACTAATTAAAGCTCGAGGAACCCCAAACTTAGAAAATATGTTAGTCCTAATAAACTCTACAACCACTTTAGAATCATCAGTTCGGGTGGCTTTAGCCTCCACCCATTTCGAAACATAATTAACAGCCACTAAGATATATAGAAAACCAAAAGAACTAGGAAAAGGTCCCATAAAGTCAATTCCCCAAACATCAAAAATTTCACAAAACATTATAGAATTTTGGGGCATTTTATCTCTTCGGGAGAAATTCCCGACTCTTTAACAATTATCACAAGATTTAGTAAAATGGTAAGAATCACGATTCATACTACGCCAATAAAAACCAGACTCTAATACCTTCATTGCAATTTGTTTCTCTTTTGACTCATAATCACAAGGTACCATCAATCTACTCAAATAGTCAGCTACCATGTTTTCAGTCCCCTTCTTGTCTCTTACCTCCAAATCAAACTCACTTAATAAAAGGATCCATCTTAACAACCTCGTCTTTGCTTCTTTTTTTGTCATTAAATGTCGTAAAGCCGTATGATTGGTGTAGACTATCACTTTCGTACCTAGTAAGTAAGATCGAAACTTTTCCAGCGGAAAAAACCATGTTTGAGTAATTACGCTGCGCCTCATTAAGAGTCATAGAGGCATGATATATAGCAAGTGGTGCTCGCCCCACCCTTTATCCTAAGGCTGCTCTGACGACTTAATCATCCGCATCACACATGATCTCAAAAGGTAAAGACCAATCCGGTGGTTGAATAATGGCACCCATCACAAGCCTTTCTTTTAGAATCTCAAAAGCCTTCTGGCATGGTTCATCAAAAGAGAAATCTACCTCCTTTTGTAAGAGCTTACATAAGGGAGATGTAATCTTCGAAAAATCCTTGATAAACCAGCAGTAAAAACCTGCATGACCAAGAAAAGAACGTATATCTTTGACATTAGTAGGGAAAGGTAAAGATTGAATTATATCTGTCTTATCTTTATTCACTTCAAGCCCACGTTCGGAGACAATATGACCTAAAAAAATGCCTTGTTGTTCCATGAAATGACATTTCTCATAATTTAGCACAAGACTTGAATCCATACAACTTTTAAGCACATAAACCAAGTGTTCTAAGCAAGTATCAAATGAATCTCCATGCACAGTAAAATCATCCATAAAGACTTTAACAAACCTCTCAACATACTCAGAAAAAATACTCAACATGCACCTCTAAAAAGTAGCGGGTGCATTACAAAGACCAAAATGCATGCACCTATATGCATACGTGCCAAATGAGCATGTGAAAGTGGTTTTATCTTGATCCTCTAGGGCTATGTTGACCTGAAACTATCCTGAATAACCATGTAAGAAACAATAAAAAGAATGAATGTTGAGTCTCTCAAGAATTTGAACTAAAAATGGTAATGGGAAATGATCTTTTCTCGTTACTGCATTTAATCTACGATAATCAATGCATACTCGCCACCCATTATGGATACGAGTAGGAAGTAGCTCACGTACCATCCTTATTTTTCACAACTGTTACCCCCAATTTCTTTGGTACGACTTGAGTCGGACTAACCCACTTGCTATCTGAAATAGGATATATCATTCCTTCCTGAAGTAGTTTTAAAATTTCAGCTTTTACTACCTCCATCATAGGTGGGGTTAATCGACGTTGAGGTTATCTCACCGGCTTTGCATCATCCTCCAATAGTATCCTATGCATACAAGTCATTGGAATTATACCTTTGATGTTGGCAGTAGTCCAACCAATAGCTTCCTTATACTCCTCAAGAACCACCATTAGTCTTCCTTCTTGCTCCTTAGTGAGTTTACTCGAGATGATCACCAGTAGTGTGTCTTCTTCACCAAGGAACATATATTTTAAGCCATTAGGAGGTTCTTTCAACTCCATCTTGGGTGCCTACAAAACAGATGGTACAAGATTTTCTCTAGGGACGGTTAGTTGAATGGGTGCTTCATATGTTGGCACAATAGACAATTAAAAGTGCACTTTCAAGTCATGTATGATCTCCTATATGTTAGCACTCAAAATATATTCAACCAAACCACCCCCCAAGTCGATATTAATAACAACTTGAAGTTCATCGTCTCCATCAATTTCAAAGGTATCTTGTGACATAACATCAATTACGTCAATGGAATAACAACTGTGATTATCCTAAGGAAATTTCATGCAATGATAATTATTATACTCAAGTATATATCCATCAAATTCCATAATTAAAGTGTTAGTATGCACATCGATTTTAGTCCTAGCAGTTTTCAGAAATGACCTTCCTAAAAGAATATGCGCCGCATTTTTATCATGTTCCATATCTAGGACATAAAATTCAGCTAGAGAAACAAACTTACCAACCTTAACCAACACATCCTTCACTATACCCAGAGGATAAGCATTAGATCGGTCGGCTAACTAAATCACTGTTCTGATTTCATGTAATTCACCAAGTTTCAAAGTCTGATACATGGAGTAAGGAGTAACATTTATAGAAGCTCCTAAGTCTAACATGGCCTTTTGAAAAGTAATATCAGTGATAACACAAGGAATAGTGAACATACCCAGGTCACTACATTTTGGGGGTAATTTCTTTTGAAATAACTCTGAAATATATTCACTAACCTTAACTTTTTGAGTACCCTTTGCTCTATTCTTTCTTTAAGATGTACCTAATTCTTTAAGAAATTTAGCAAATCGTTTAAAAGGGGAATATTTACCCCACATTTACGGAAGGTCTCGTAAATGTCCTTGTCGTCTTGCTTCGTCCGAGTCTCCTTTTGCTGCGGGAAATGGTGGTTTAGGCATTGGAGAAGCTGGCCTCTTGGCTTTAACTTACTATAAGTGTGGACATGGTGATGCTAAAGGCCCTTGCACAACTACCTCATCCTCAAGCTCCCTCTCTAAAAGCAATCTTTTACGATTACCCATTAACTCCATTCCGCTTCTCAAAGTCATAGCACTTGCATTGGGTAGAGGATTAAGCTCCATTTGAGAAGTTAGCTTTCCCGAATCAACTCGACTCTCCAATCTTGTCACCGCACCCGAAACTTGAACCATTTGTCTTTCTAGATTCTTTATGCTCCACCTTGTCTCTTCTTGAAATTGTGACATGTTATTTTGCATACCGTTTACGTTCTTTGCGAGTTGGTTAAGCATATCCTAGGTTGAGGAACTAGAGTTCGAACTTTGTCGTTGTTGCGGACCTTGTAGCCTTTGATACATTTGTTGTACTTGTGGTGGTCGATTGTATTGTTGTTTGTTGTTGTTGTGGATTGCCTTGTTGATATTGTTGTTGTTGGTTTCCTTGTTGATTCCTGTATGTAAACTTCGGATTATCTCTCCAACTCGGATTATATGTGTTAGAGTACGGATCATACTTCCTTTGATCACCTTGTTGGAAACTAATCGCTCCTGCTTCTACACTTAGCTCATCATTTACTTGTGGACAAAACTCCATAGGATGGTCGGCTAAATATATACCACAAGATTTAACTTGATGAACTTTGTTGTTGTTGTTGTCGTTGTTCTTCACCATAAACTCACGTATAAAGGTCGTAAGAGCTTCTACTTGCCCCTCGATCTTCCCCGAACTATTGTTTGCATTTGGAAAATTAGAACCCCGAGGAGTAGTGCGCTTGCTAAATTCTTTGACCCTTCCGCTAGTTCCTCTATGAGCTCCCTAGCGGCTTGTGGAGTTTTATTGATAATAGAACCTCTACTCGCTGCATTCACCATCCGGACTTCATCATCCAGAAGACCATTATAGAAATAAAAGATAAGATCCTCACTTTAGTATCCTGGTAAGGACATGTTGCACATAGTTTCTTGTACCTCCCCCAATACTCATAAAACGACTCATCTTATATCTGCTCGATGTTGCTTATTTCCTTCTTCAAAGTTGAATACTTAGAAGCCGGAAAGAACTTCTCTAGAAATGCCTCTTTAACTCAGCCCAAGTTGCAATACCCCCTGGAGGAAGATAATACAACCAATCACCAGCTACATCTTTCAATGAAAATTGAAAAGACCTTAACTTTATTTTCTCCTTCGTAACCGCATTTAGTTTCATACTAACACACACCACATGGAACTCTAAAAGATGCCTATTCGGATCCTCACCACCCAATCCATGAAAAGATGGTAATAAGTGAATAAAACCGGACTTTAGCTCGAAGTTAGTGCTTTCTGCTAAAGCTGGAAATACTATACACAATGGTTGTTGATCGAGCTTAAGAGCAGTGAGCTCCCTCAAAGTATGCATATCAGGAGGAGAAGGAGGCATGATGTCTTCCTCTTTATCACTAGGAACTAAAACCTCGCCTTCCACCTCAATAGCAAATGGTGATCCTTTCAAACGTGGCCTTAACTCCCATCGCGACCCTAGACAGTCAATTCCAGCCCGGGATCGTACTGCAAAGGTTCTTTGTTAGTGGCACGGGTTACAACCATACATAAAACGAAATAATTTTAATGATAAACAAAACAATATATTTACACAATATAAACCAATTACGCCATTTCCCCGGCAACGACGCCAAAATTTGGTAGGCTAAATATGTCATAACCTGACCAAATACAAATTTCTCCTATTTTCTTGCAAATAAATATAGTGGTAAGTAAGGATCGTATCCACAAGAAAAAAAGGAACGAGTTTGTATTAGTAATAACAAATATTGCTATTAATCACCTAGGTTACTCTAAACAATCAATAATCGAACCACGGGGGTTGTGATTTGTTTTGTAAATTTCGAAACTAAAACTAATTTATATAAACTAAGATAAAATATAAGGATTAAAATGGTTACGAATGATATCCACTCTTAACTAATTTATCTATCAATATACCAAAACATCTCTACTCAAGTATTGATTAAATATTTTCAAGGATCGAGTCCTTTGTTCACCTAAACTTGGCTAATAACCGGCATAATACAGAGTCCTAACTATTAATCAACCTATACGATCGACGTTAATGTTAAATTAATAATTGCACAAAGATTTAGGAACCAATAATATTGTCCAAAACTTAAAGCGCTAAGCTATGAACAACTTGTCAACTTTACTAAGTTTGAACACTAAGAATCCGCAAAGTACAGAACTTAGGTGCTACAAATGGACAATGAACATGACAATCAGATTATAGTTCAAAACCTATCAATAGAACAACAACAAACATCAAAGTAGTACTCCTAGCAAACACAAGTCATGTTTATCAAATTCAAGCATAAAGAGACAATAATCAATAGCAAGAGTAAATAAGAGTTTGATGATTTCTTACAATAAACCGCTAAGAGCTTCAATCAAGCACTCCCAAAAGAGTTTAAGCTACAACTTCCATAACCATGCTTCATTCCATAACCAAATAGCCAAAATTCATCAAGAATAATGAAGAAGATAAATTTAGATCTAAAATAAACTGAAAAACTAAAATATCTAAACACGAGCAAGTTGTAAAATACGTTGAACCACCGACATAAACAGGGGAATCTCGCGAGGTGCGAGCTTTGGTTGCGAGGTGCGACCAAATATCTCGCGAGGTGTGATGAGCTACTGGATTTCCTTTCCTTGACCTGAGAATTTCTAGGAAATTTTGGGTCGTCGCGACTAAATCTCGCACTCCACGACGCCTATGTACCACCTCAAATTAAAACAATCATAACTCCTTCATTTCTCATCGGAATCAAGCATGTGACCAGTCCTTGGAAAGCTCTTTAATAGAGATATCACCTCTAACTTGAATAACCCCAATATCATGTACCGATTGAAAGTTACTTTCATTAGAAGTTGGCTTTCTGCATTCTCAAAATTGTTACGACCTTTTCTATAATTCAAGGCTCACTAATACGCTCAAAGCAAAACCCAAAGATGTCATGAGAGCTTCCAAAGACAGCATTCATTCCATTAAAAAACTCACACATCCATCAATGCTCCAAATTAAATAAGAGTCAAGTCTTACTAACATTTATTCCTTAAGCCATAAAATAAATTAAAAGCTTAAAAGCATCATAAACAATCACAAAACGACTTGACTCTTCATCAAAATGCTACCAAAACATAACTAAGAACACAAATATAATGAACACATTTGATATCTTTTTCAACAATAAATTTGATTGCATAATAATAAGAGTGGTGTACATACTCTTAGTTTTCTAATGAGAAAATGTCTTTCACAAAAATTTTATAGGACTTTTTGATAATAAGTACCTAATGTTTTCAGATTTTTTGAGATAAGTACCTAATCAAATTTATTTAAGTATCTAATACTTACATTTTTCTTAAATTGAAGTACCTAATAACGGAATTGTTAAAATTCTGTTATATAATCTGTTTGTGGGGCCCATGTTAATTTTTTATTCCTTTTTTCTTTGGAAAAATTGATGAAAATAATCCGAATTTTAAACGGTCATTTAATAAAAGACCTAACTTTCATTTATTCATTTATTGACCCAAGTTTAAGGCTCATTTACTAATTTTGGACTAATAAGTTACTTATGACCTACTAAGGTGGTTAACTTTTTAAATATTTTCTTTACTTTTTTTTGTATATCTTTATGCTTTACGGTTGTTGACTCTTGTTTATTCACTTCAACTTGCTTCTACTCTTTCACCTGCTCTTTCTTCTCTTCTCCTACCCCTTGTTTTAGCCATTAACAACACCACCAAACTACTGTAAAACTCAAATTACCAACATTAATGAGCAAATAAGCATGGTTAGCAAATCCCTTTTTACCTATCTTAGCTTATGCTAAGTTGTGTTACCTGTTAAACGTGGGTAAGAACAAGAAGATGAAAAAGGTTAAGTTTTTTTATTTACAATGAAGTGTGCGATGGTGGGCTTGGCTAACTCTCTAATTTCCTGGAATTGCTCTAACAACTAAGTGGTAGATTAGGCAATTAATAATCCACTTCCAAAATTGAGTATGAAAATGAAAATTCAAGAGACTTATTCCGATAACTCCGAGATAAACTGTTTATGTCTCCTTCTCTTCTATGAATTTCTTCTGATCAACATATAATTTTCTATGTGTGCCATGCTTAAAAGGGATAAGTGGGATTTTCTGTAATTGGGTTAATTTCAAATTTGATTGTGGAGGATTTTCTGGAATTTGGTTAATTTTGATTTTGAATTTGTGGTTTTTGATAATTAAGGCTTTTCATAGAGGAAGATGTATAGGAACAATTGTGTGTAAAATAGGGAACATTGCCATAAATTTAGAGGATACATTAGTAACATTAGTATGCTTGTTATTATCAACTGTTATAGAAGAAAAGGCATCAAAGTCAGAAGAACAACATGAAAGAGGAGAAAGAGAAAGAGAAGTGATGGGGAAATTACAGAAAAAAAATCTCCATAAATCTATCTAGTAATGTTAAAAATAATGTGGAAATTTAAAGAAAGTCAAAGTCAAAAAAATACAATAAAAAAATTGTTATACTATTTCACATTTTCACCGGCTATGAAGTGGAGTTCACCTAATTTTGTAGGTAAACAATTAATAGGGTCCAAACCTGGAAAATGAGATCCAAACTTAGGTCCAAAAATAAATAAATGACAATTGGGTCTTTTATTAAATGATCGTTCAAAGTTCGGATTATTTTTATCAATTTTTCCTTTTTCTTTTTCTTCCTCCATCAAATCTCCATTAAACGCATTTCATTTTCCTTTTCCTCCATTAAACCCTCTCTCTCTTTCTCTTTATACTCCCTGAACTCCCCTTTGATTAATTTTCTCTCTCTGCCACATTCAATTGTCTTTTTTTATTACCCATTTTCATTTTCATTAAAACCATTTTCTTCCTTTCAAGAAACCAATAACCAAAAATGATATAAAATAAAAATGAAAATATTAGAAAAGCCTATTTATTTATGGCAAATATTTTGAGTTCTTGAATAAATGCATGTCATTGTGATCTTTAATTTTTTGAATTTCACATAACTCACACTCAAGTGATTTTTTTCTTCTATATAATAATTATCTTTTTCTATTATCATTTTGAGGTTTAGTTAGAGGTTTTGATGGAGGTTTTGGAAAGAACAAAGGGCAAGAATGAGAACATCATGTTTGGTGGAAAAATTGAAAATTTTAATGGAGGTGTTGTCAATCAAGAAATTAAATCAAAAAAGTGAAATAAATGAGGTTTAATGGAGATTTTATGGAAAACAAATATGTTAATTTAATGAAGGTTTAACAGGAGGGGGAAAGAGGAAGAAAGGAAGAAAAGAGGTTTAATGGAAGGTTAATGGAGGAAGAAAGAGAATGAAAGTAAGTAAAAAAGGTTTAATGGAGTAAGAAGGAGAAATAAAGGGAAAAAATAGAATTTTAGGAAGTAATTAATTAAAAAAAAAAAGCTAGGTGTAGGCCCCACAAACAAACTTTTTGACAAGATTTCATTACTTCCGTTATTGGGTACCTATTTTAAGGAAAAACGTAAGTATTAGGTACTTAAATAAAAAAAATGATTAGGTACTTGCTTCAAAATTTACTTATTATCAAATAATCCAATTTTCTAATCATGAGTCTAAAAGGCTCTTGATATTTAAGATACTACAAAAATTTATACAAGACGGTCTTATTTGGTACGACTACTAGATTGTTAAACAAAAAATATATTAATTAAATCAACGAAGCTAATAGTTAAAGAAAACAATAAATAGTTAACGGTCTTACTATAAGACGGTTTTAAATGAGACTTGTTATTATGATACAATGTGATCCAAGAATAAGGAATCAATTATTCCATCCTTTATTATGATAAGAGTAAAAATGCTCTTAATTTTACCTCAAATGACATAGTACGCAGGATAGTTAATAGCGCTAGTAGTGTAGCATGACTTGCTTTGTTGCGCTACACTGTGGAGCGCTGCAAAGTTTGTTGCGCTTGCAATGTAGCGCCAAAAATCTTGTTGTGCTACATAGATAGCACTGCAAAGTTTTCTCGCTTAAGCATTTTGAATATTTTAGTCTTATGGTTCTTTTTTTTACTCAAAGAGTATATGTTCTAGGTCTTTGTGAAACAATTTGTTTCAAGATTATAAGAGATCAATTATTCCCTTCCTTATTATGATAAGAGTAAAATTGGTCTTAATTTTGCATAAAATGAGAGCGTGTAAAGTTTGAGGCGCTAATATTGCAGTGTGATAAACCTTTTTGCGCTTGTTAAGTAGCGCTGCAAACTTTGTTGCGCTTGTTAAGTAGCGTCTGAAATGTTGTAGCGCTACTTAGTTAGCATTACAAAATCTGTCGCACCACGCTTTTGAAATTTTTTCTCTCTCTCTTGTTTTTTAAGAGCTTTTCAAGTATAACTTTATTGATTGTTATTGTATTATGGATTATGCCATGGGCCTTTTATTTTGACATATAACTAATGAGCTATAGTTTGAGACCGAGGGTCCAAGTAGGGGAAAAAGATGGCAATATTTTTATGGAGGGTTAACTGACTTACTCCCAAAAAATAATGGCCAAAATGAAGTTTCAAGTTAGACAACTTCCATGTTTTTTCATAAGGGGCAACAAGCATATGTCATAAGCTTAATGTCATTTTGAAGCAAGTGGCTTCATAAGTAATTTTGAAAAGAATGTAGCCCCCAAGGTGTATAAGGTGGTGTAAGTATGGAGACTTGTAGCAACAAGAAAGGCCACTAATATGTATGCAAAACTAGCTAGAAGAGTATGCACAAGTTAATTATAAAGTAAGTATGCTCATATTAGGTACAAATAAGCACAAGGAAAACAGCCAAAAATATGCACAAATTAGCATTGAGGTACCATAGTTAGAGAAGATTTACACCAAGCATGAGTTAGTAGGAAGCAAGGGATGGGGGTATCTCAACTTTCCCTAAAAATGGTTATTTGAAAAAGAAAGAAAGAAAGAAAGAAAGAAAGAAAGAAAGAAAGAAAGAAAGAAAGAAAGAAAGAAAGAAAGAAAGAAAGAAAGAAAGAAAGAAAGAAAGAAAGAAAGAAAGAAAGAAAGAAAGAAAGAAAGAAAGAAAGAAAGAAAGAAAGAAAGAAAGAAAGAAAGAAAGAAAGAAAGAAAGAAAGAAAGAAAGAAAGAAAGAAAGAAAGAAAGAAAGAAAGAAAGAAAGAAAGAAAGAAAGAAAGAAAGAAAGAAAGAAAGAAAGAAAGAAAGAAAGAAAGAAAGAAAGAAAGAAAGAAAGAAAGAAAGAAAGAAAGAAAGAAAGAAAGAAAGAAAGAAAGAAAGAAAGAAAGAAAGAAAGAAAGAAAGAAAGAAAGAAAGAAAGAAAGAAAGAAAGAAAGAAAGAAAGAAAGAAAGAAAGAAAGAAAGAAAGAAAGAAAGAAAGAAAGAAAGAAAGAAAGAAAGAAAGAAAGAAAGAAAGAAAGAAAGAAAGAAAGAAAGAAAGAAAGAAAGAAAGAAAGAAAGAAAGAAAGAAAGAAAGAAAGAAAGAAAGAAAGAAAGAAAGAAAGAAATTTAAAATTATTTTTTGTATGAGGAGAATGAGGAAGAGAGAATAGAAATTGAGAATCCAATCTTGATTGCACTTGTTATATAATGTGCTTGACAAAGCTTATGTTTCAAAGGGGAGTGATTTTACCTTATTCATTTGACCTTAGATTATGAGAAATTATTACATACTTTCGTGATTGGCTTGTTTGAGAAAAGAAGTTTGTCTCAAATTCAACTATTTGCTACTAGTAATGTGAATATCTTTTAAGAAAAAAGCGAACAATAGTATCAATGCTTGCTCAAGTTTTTGAATTGTTGAAGATGATAATGTTTGAAGTAGACAAGTTACCAAGTTAATGAAGACCAAAACTAGAAGAGATAGGAAAAGCTTTTGGTGATGAGAGGATGATATGGAATCAAAGTGATACCCCATGCTACCTTGGATAGGAATAAGATAGCAATGAAAATTCATTCTTTAAGAGAAAAGGAAGAAGTTGGATGATTTTATGGAATAAGAAGGAATGAGTGAAGGAAGTATGTGAGTGTTTGAGTTAAAAGATGACACTACAAGAGTGGATGATGATAAGTATGAGAAAGGAAAGAAGCTTGATGAAGAAGACTACGCGTGTGAAAAAAGGAACTAATGATGGTATGTAGAGAAGAAAATGACTTGCTTCATGTGATATTAAGGCAATTCTCTTTTAGGGACGGTTGTGCTTCCTAATTTAAAAAACCAGAATGCAAGATCAAGGGTGGGCCTTGTGGTCAAAGGACCCTTTTTTCATGGGCCTTTGAAATTTTACTCATATTACATGTCCTTAAGACGTAGGACTATTAAGGTCGCACCATATGAAAGGTTGAATACGTATCTAATTTGAATTGGAATTAGGTCTTGTGTGGCTCTTGCTTCTAAGTTATTGATGTGTTCAAAGGTAAAGACACAAGTTATTTGGATTTTTTGCTACACCTTAAGGAGGGCTTTTTCAAGGTTTTATCGTGGCTAAGCTTAGGGTGTGAGAAAGAAATGGAAAAGAAGGCTCAAATACCCATAACTAACCCAAACTATGCTACAAACTGTGTTCTTAGACTTGAGCAACTCTACTACTTAAAACTTCACTTGTTGGCAATTTTTCGTTGCAATTTGCTTGAGTTGAAAACCAAAGGCACTTTAACACTATTTTCTTTCTGGAGTTGCATTTTAATTTGTGCCTTTGTAGTTGTCCTATCCCCAGGCTAACTTTGTTGTAGGTTGAAAGAAACAAGCTATGTGTTTAGGTGCAAATGGGCTACCTAAAAACTGGATCATAATGTAGGTTATTCAAGATAAGGGAGACATTTTTAGGGGTTCAAAGGTGTCTCTTGTGTTGGCGTATTGCATCTTTAAATAAACACTAACTAGACTTGGAGTTAGCCCCCAATTTCTGAGACATGAATTGAGCCTCAATTAGACTTTAAGGCTCGTGATAAGCCTTCGGTTAATAAAGTAAACTTTTACACCCAAAGAGGATTTTTTTGAACCACTTGACATTGATAACAAATTAAGGAATTGGCATATTTAATTTAATGGATGTAAATTACAGAGTAATTTGTTCAAGGTACGAATGTGTCAAATCGATGATGCATTTGATATGATCAACATAGTCTATATTATGCCAACTATGTTTTAGCATGCTTCTTCATTACCATGTTAATTCACTCAGTTTGATGACTTCATCCACTTGTATTTAAGCAAGGCATAAAATAAGTAGAGAGAAAATGTACAATTTGAAGATGAAATGAATTTCATTTTATTAATAGTTGAGATTAGTACATAAAAGATGTTTGGCAGCACACGTCTCAAACTCTACCATGAAAGAAGAAGATTTGAATAGGAGAAAAGAGAGAAATTAAAGTAGGGAAGCGAATGGAATTCTACATTTGGTCCAAATCCTATTTCTAGTGTGTATGCATCTACATTGTTTTGAAAAATGTTCTTTGAACTTTCTTGAGCATGCATTTGAAGATTTAAAAAAGAAACACTGTAATTAATTAAAACTTCATTACATTTCAGTCCAAACTATAGACCTTGGGTCTATTGATCAATAGATTATAAATCAAACATTTAGGAGTAGGTTGAACCATGGGCTCATATTTGCAAAGCTTTAGAATAAAGGTGGGATGGAGTTTTTAGAAAAATAGTAGCCAATTTTGGCACATATTATTACTTTCTAAAGCAAACAAATTTCTTTTCATCATTTTTTATGCCAAAAATAAATAATATGTAGCAACCTTTGCAACTTCATATTGTAATGACTACACTGTAAGGATGGTGTTCATTTAGTGCTTGTGAGCAGAAAGAATGCTGAATAAACCAAAGTGGGTTTTTATTGAACCATAACGGGCTCTAAAATCATTTAAAATCCTTTTAGTTGGGGTTCTTTATGATTTAATTATTATGTGTAAGTAATTTGAACAAAAACTAAGTATTCATAAAAATTATTCAAATACATGAAGTAGCGTGACAAAAGAAGTAGCGCTAGCAAGGTAGCGTTATTAAACTTGTGACGCTGACAATGTAGCGTAATTGGAAGAGTTGCGATGTTTGTGTAGCGATGTAGAGTTAGCGACGCTGCAAGTTTTTATTAATTTTTGCTATTTTATCATTAAATTTGTATTTAATGGGTTTGGCTTTATGTCCATGTTGGCCATATATACGTTATTTAGACCTAAATGAGCCTATTATGGGATTGAAATTTTGAAAAATTGGTGATGATGTTATTGTATGTGAGTTGTTAAAGAACATCGATCAAGACCGTTCATTGGCAAGTAATTAGTGAACTTCAAATTATCACTATTGGACCCTTACAAAGAGCTGAGGGGAGAAGATAAAAAATGATAGAAGGAAAAAAAAAAAAAAAAAAAAAAAAAAAAAAAAAAAAAAAAAAAA